>CM050418.1:32557019-32771141 GCA_027564155.1 Gymnocypris eckloni scoliostomus
TAGTCAAATAAGAAGCACAAGTTTCCTTATCTGCACCGATGTATGTCCTATAAATACTCTCAGAGAGGTTCAGACGGACTAAGCATTAAACATGCATCTGTCCCAATTACCTATGACAATCATTCTAATGCAAAAGTGCTGTTAATGCAAAAGTGATGTTTTATGCTTCTGAATATAAAAAGTTTTTTGAAACTTACTACAGTTCACCATTTCAATTAAATCAAATTATCAAAATCCGCAGGCATTCGATTAGGAGTCACAGCACAAGAAATCAGTCTCACGACATGCTTGCAAACGCATACGGTCACCAAAAAAGGCCCTTTCATGGCAATGGTTTGATGGCTGTCAAACATTGTTTTTCAGCTGGGACAGGAGCGAACATGTAGCAAATATCAGAAATCTGCTCTTGACATGAATACCATCCTTCCCACCACAGTTATGAGTCACACAGTAATGTAAAATCCTTCAGTACAGCACTCCCTTTCTTCAAGAACTTCCAAATATTCAATCATAATCAAATGTCAAATTTTGCCTCTGAGGTTTAAGTAAACTACTCAATGTACTCATGCAAAATGCCATTAAAAATACCTCTAATGGACATTTTGTTCACAGAGAAATAATACAACTTACACATTTTAATGAGACAACTTAGCAAGAATTCTTAGAGGTGTTTACACATTTGTTTCTATTAGGGCTGAACGATTTTAGAAAATAATGTAATTGCGATTTCTTTTACCAATATTGCGATTGCAATTTAATATGCTATTTTTTTTTTTAAAGCTCTTCATATTCATTATAAATCAAATAAATGCAATAAATCATTGTATAGTGTGCAGACGTTAGTTACAAAAAGAAATTAGTTATATTACTAGTTACTTCTCACAAATACTAACCGAGTTACATCTTTATAAAATAAACTAATTGCCAGGGAAAGTAACTATTGTTACTTAAATAAAGGTTCAAATATTTCAAATAACTTGGATGCCCCAATATTAAATGTTAAGTGAATGAAATGGTCACCAAATAGAATAAATTATTATTATAAAACATTACACTAATCTACACTATTTTAATGTTTCTGTGAGACAATGTGAGAGACACCTACCAAATTTAATTGATTATTTCAGTCAAACATTATAATATGATATTATGATAATTTTAGCATTATATGATGATAGAACTTTAGTAATTATAATAAGCATGTATGAATCCATATTTGTCATGTTGTCTGAACTTATGACTGGTGGTGGTGCTTAAGATATTGTTTGTCATTTAGTGTTTCTATAGAAAAAGCGGAAAAAAACTACAAATAACACTGATAAGATGACAAAACTACCACAAATTCTACTATTAATAACCATATAAAACGCACTAAGGATTATTGAGCTGCTGGGTTCATGAATATTAATCAGGTCGTCTGCATTCGCTCGAACTGATTCGCTGAAATCAAAACAGGGACGATGATAGGTGCGCATTAGCTCCGCCCACTACAGGAGAACCCGGCAGTTCTTAAAAGCTGAAGACTTCCAAACGAACTCCGTTATTTTTACAATATGTAGATATATATATATGTAGCATGTCAATTCCGCATGTTATGAAAGACCCGCGGACACGAAAACAAACTGCGGACTTGGCAACATAGCAGCGTGCCAACTTGATGCTTTCTCTGAAGACTGCTTAGATGTGTTCGACTTGAAACAGCACAGCTAGACCGATCGGTGTGTGTCATCAAAGTACTGCGAGAGCTATAAGAGAGCGCACGTCTCCTTATGCTTTCTCTCGCCGTACTTGGATGTCATACGATCATCATACATTACTCTCGCGTGTCACGTGACCGTATAATCGCAGCCTCTATGGTTGAGAAATCGCGTTTTTCATATCGCGATTATATCGCAAATACAATTAATCGTTCAGCCCTAGTTTCCATGTAGCTGTGTTACAGTTTTTTTCCGATTGCTTACACACTAAAATTCAAAATAACACCCAAGGAGCAAAACCTCAGCTCAACTATGAGCACATTCTCAGCCTCACACTTTTTGCAAAACACAACACACATTGTATTGCAAGACACTAAACACACTACTCTACAGTAGACACAGAAATATAACATGATGTTACTTATTTGCCATTTTAAGGCACTGCTTTCCAAAATACTACGCATATGAACCAATTGATCAAACACGGCCATCAGGTGTGCCTGACACTTGTGCTTAACTGTAAACTCAACAATCAAGGTTGTATGCACTATAAAAAGGCAACAGGTGAATTTTTGTCTTCAACAAAAATGAAAGGCAGTGGTGCAGGAAGAGGAATAAGGAGAAGCATCTTTGGCCACAGAGATATTTGAATGTGCCGGGTCACAATATATGCAATATATACAACTTCACAATATATGCCGCAATCATGCAGAATGAGGGGTCCTCATGCCAAAATTGCTCCTTACAACACTGAACACATACTCGCGTGTTTAGACAGACCCTAACTATTGGACAGACTAGGTATCGGTTTCAATTATTCCAGTACCTCCCACAACACTCTCCCTTCCTTGCCTTGTTCCCTTCTGCATGGCAGTGGAAGGCTTATGAACTATGACTAGGGCTGCACAATATTGCATGCGATAGTCATGCACATCTCGCCAGTAAAGACGGTTCTGTGATTAGCCGTAAATCTCCATCAGCTGTTTTCAAATGGAGCGGCATTTAATGCACAGAGCCGTAGATTGCTGACAAGCTACGCAATCTCACATTCACTATCGCATGCGATTCATCTGTGATTCTGAGCGCATACAATATATTGCATGCAATATATCGTGCAGCCCTACCTACGACCCTATGTTAGTCCCCTCAATCAAGTTACCGCAGACGAAATGTGTTGTAAAACCACCTCAAAATATCACAAAATTTCTTAAAATATTTCTTATTTGTCATATTATATTCAGAGGCTTATCAGACTCCGAAAGTGACTGCAGAAACAGGAACGATGCACTCTGATATTGAGATAAAGGGTGGATTAAGTGTTGTCACAATAATGCAATTTATAACTTTGATACGAAACCTTGAAAAATATGAATATTCAATACCATTTTTGACACCACAGGGAAAAACCGCCATAACATTAGAGCATAAAATTTAAATATAATTATAGAACTGCTCTGAGATTCAATTCATAAGCATATTACTGTTTAATTTGAGTAAAACTATCATATCATTTACACACAGAAACTTAAAGGTCCTCATGGCAATAAAATTGTAAAAGTTCAGTTTAACTTGAAGAAATTGTCAGAAATGTATTACTGTTGTGCAGTATAATGTACGTAATACTATTACTAAAATTAGTAAAACTTTTTTCAATAGGCTATATCGTCTGTTTTAATTTTTAATAATAAGCCCCTTTTGTTTGCCAAAAATTAAAGAGTTTAACTTTCGTTTGATTAAACTATAAATTAAATTAATGTATTGTGGCTTTATTTGATAACCAGAAAATGTACAATACACAACACAGAATTTATGTGAAAAAATTAAAATAAAACTTGCAGGGCTAGTGTAAAAATAATAATTTTAATAACTTGTTTTTCCGCATTCAAATAAATAGACATGCTTAAACATAATTTGGTAACAGTAAAACTGAATGTGAGAAAAAATAAAAACGCATCTCACAGGGCTCTAACAATGTAATTTTTGTTAAACTTTTAATAAATTGATGTTAAATTGTATAAGTTTCATGATTTTAATTAATTAGGCATGGGGTTTGATTATTAAAATGTAATTTAACCATTAAAAGGAGTCCAGAAAAAACATCTGAATTAATTCAGAAAATAAAAATGGAATTTGAGGGGAAAAAACGGAATAAATATGGTAAAATAGCTTACATAGGGCCCTAAATGAGGTATATTCTTACATTAATGAAAACTTGTTGAGGTGGCAAAACACTGGAGAATTTCTTTTTGGATTTTCATGTTTGTTTCAAATTTCTTAAGAGAGGAGTACTATTTTTCCCATTATTACCCAAAATAGGGTGGTGTGAGCATTATTTTGTGCTATAAACACATGTCATGTCTGTTTCATTCATACTGTAAGCCAGGAAGCGCCCTTGTGTAGAAACACCACATATGCCTCACAAAAATAATATTACTTCTGGCGATCCAGGAAAACCCTTAATATAGACAAAGGCTTCCAGCTATCGCTGTGCCTGAATAAAAAGAAGCCACGTCAGATGAAAAAGGAAGTTATTTCAAAATAAATTTGTTTTATTAAATGTGTATTTTGTTAAAAAATAGGTTAAATGCTCGCATTACTCTGGTGTGAACTGGCTATCAGAGAGAAGAGTAGCGAGAAAGCACAGCTAGTATCGGTGTATCGATACTACGAAAAAATGTCAGTATCCATAAAAGCAGTATTTTAGCAACACTACTGTGGATGTACCATCATGCATCCAATAATTGAGTAAACATTTGCTGCAACACACTCTGACTAGGCATCCATTGACCAATGAAGTAACTCCAGTCTAACTGACCCAAGTCTATCTGCACCCTTTAAACATCTTCTCAGTCGGCGCTTTCTCATGTGTATGAGTGGCCTTAAAGATGCCCAAGCCAAAAGTATCAACAATGGACCCTTTTCACATTTCCAGAGCTCTCAGAAGCAGCCAAATAAACTTCTACTGTGGTGAATAGGAGACTCTATTTATGAGATGAAAAAAAGCACAACTGTGATTCCATGATTTTACAAACGATTTACAATGCTAATAACAGTGTGACTGTATCATCAACTTGCGAAAAGGGTCCATATGTAAAAGTTATGGATGTTAGACACTTAGACCTGAAACTCTTCCACAAATGCCATGCTCACTCCATGCACACTCACGGCTGCCAAGAGTGCAATATAATACACACACACAGTGATCATACCCATCACTGATGGTCTTTGACCTGCCGTTTGGGAAGACCTGATAGAAAGCCGTGGAGGGATTCCTTGCAGATAAAAGACAGAAAGAGAGAGAGAGATATGAATAAGGTAATATAATGTCAAAGCTTTGGAAGGAAAGATCTAAAAAAAATCTGCTGCGATGCAGGCTTTCAAGACAAAGTTGAATGGCCATTCATATCTTAAGATTGAAAAGCCTCAGGGTGTGAAACAGCTCTGGCGTCTGAGTACAGGCCTGAAGTATTCAGAGTGAATACATGCCAAACAGGAAAAGTCAGAACAGCCATTGAGTGTGAGTCACGGATCCCCTACACAAGATCGCATTGATTTACAGCCAAGTTTATACAACTACACTAAAAGGAGATTAATTACATTTTCTTTGGTCGATCATGCAACACAGAGAATGTTACAAACCGGCCATTATCCTTTGACCAGCAATGACTAGACTCTGGCTTCACTGGAATTGTATACAAGCTCATTTCTGCCGTTGAACAAAATAATAAAAACGGGTAAATTCTTTTTTGGAATTCTGAGTTTAAGTCAGGCAATTCTGATGAAAGAAGTCAATGAGTTTATATCACAGAATTCTGAATTTACATCTCACAATTGCAAGATTATATCTCATAATTCTCAGAGTAAAAAGTCAGAATTGCAAAATAAGAAACTCGCAATTTCGAGAAAAAAGTCAGAATTGTAAGATGCAGCAATTACCCTTTTTTTTTATTCAGAGGCCGAAATGGGCTTCCATAGAATTGCCTTAGCCTCTTGTTTCTATAGTAAGAAAAATAAAAATATATTTGGCAAATTATACAAAACAAAACTATTCCTAATGTTTAAATGTGGTCTTTTGTGAATGTGAATACAATACTGAATAATTTAACTGTAGCTACAAAATATCTGTCACTAACTCTAACGGAGTTGTGATCGAAACCGTAATTTGTTTAGGAAACACAAAAGGTCAAACATCACAATTGAGTTATCGGTAAGCCCCGTTTTGGGTAGGGTTCATGGCATGGCACCATTATATAATAATAATAATAATAATTGCTCTGTTAGTTCAAATTAAATAATGCATTGACAAATGAGACTTCTTAAAAATAGTTGCTTTGTAAAATATTACCAAAAAATCAATATATATATATTTGTAGCCTAATCTTGTCCAATGACTTGTTTGCATTATTTAGGCAATGTTTTATTTTATTTGAATTTTAAAATCAATAGATTTTTTAGAACCACTAATGTCTCATGGACTATTTTAACAACGTCCTTGCTACATTTCTGGGCCTTGAACTTGTCAGTTGCATTGCTGTCTATGGAGGGTCGGAAAGCTCTCGTATTTCATCAAAATTATCTTAATTTGTGGTCTTATGGGTTTGGATTGACATGAGAGTAATTAATGACAGAATTTAAATTTTGGGTGAACATTCCCTTTAAATTCGATTGAATCACACAATAGACAGATAGAGGAAGTGTTTGACTAAATTAAAATTAATTTAATCAGTAACAACACTTCCTCTTATCTGGAAGAATGTAATGCGTGAGTAATGCATCAACGGTTTCTTTCAACACTAAAGTAATTTGACTTGATCCATAATTTTTTTATTAACATCCCAAAAGTTAAGCAAATTTCTAAATGCAATGTAATTTTGCCACCGTTCAAAAAAATAATCTCTGATGTTTCACATAGCATTTTCAACCTTCGGGAGATTTGGGTCCTAAGACTCGGATGACAGAAACATCACTAGTCTGTTAATAAAGTGATTCTTCATTCTAGCGTTTCCGATTCATAGGAGTCAGTTACAGACTCTGCTGTAGGGTCAACCCTTTCATGTACAAGGGCACGTCTTCCAAAACATGAAAGCTTGATGGCATTATATATACAAACGCCTAACTGTCAAGAGTGCTGTGAGAAGACTGACTCACCTGCACCATTACGGTGAGGAATAAGACATCAGCACCACACCTTGAACAAACTTCAGCTACTGCTATTTCTCAAACAGGCAAAACCTGTAAAAACTTCAAGACTATACTCATCTTTCATAATCTATCAACGAATGCTTTTGAAAATATGTGACCCTGGACCACAAAACCAGTTCAAAATTGAGATTTATACATCATCTGAAAGCTGAATAAATAAGCTTTCCATTGCTGTATGGTTTGTTATGATCGGACAATATTTGTCTGGGATACAACTATTTGAAAATCTGGAATCTGAAGGGTGCGTTCACACCAGACGCGAATGACTCGCGCTATTCGAAGTTGGACGCTTGAACATTTTGAGTTTACTCGCTTCATTCGCATTCTTTACTTATCATCCTAATGATTTTTGAAAAAATTATAATTTGGACCCATACAATGTATTTGGCTGCTACAAATATACCCCAGTGACTTAAGAATGCTTTTGTGCTCCAGGGTCACATATAAAGACACCAATAGTCAAGTAGGTGTAGCTGCACAACCCTTGGAAGATAACAACTACAACAACGGAGGATTAAAACAACACATTTTCTTTTCAAAGCGGAGCTTCGTTGCATAGGTGAGAAACACAACTCTGTAACCGTCCAAACATCTTCAAAGTTAAGCTGTTCTGAAACCTGTAACGTATTCTCTACAAATCCTGAGGCGTTCACCATTGCTTCAACTGTGATGCCATTTAAGTCAATAAAGTGATTCATATCTTCATATCTGTTAAAAGGTCACTTCCTTTTTCTTATGGTTTTATAGGGGAACAGAAAGTGATGAGTGAAAGTCAAAATGATCAAGGGTCATTTCCTGAGTATTTAGTGAAGGAGGATATGCTAGAGAACTGAGACATCTCGCATCATACTCCGTTAATGCAATTATCTTTAGTATAAACAGATTAGTTACTCAAACGCTGATGAGCATATCTCGTGAGAGAAAATAAGTATTTTGTTTGGGACAACCTCAACTTCTTTCAACTGCAGACTAAAAGTAATAGTTCACACAAAAATTACATTTTTGTATGTCTTCATACTCAAATCATCCGAGTTTGTTTTTGCATGGGAACAGATTTGGAGAAATGTAGCATTACAACTAGGGCTGGGCGATATGATCAAAAATTCATATCTCGGTACGTTTTGGCTGATTTGCGGTATGCGGTATATATCTCAGAATTTTGTATTTGTATTAAACAAATAAATAAAGTGAATGTAACCATGTAAGCATATATAATGTGCAAAAAAGGGTTAAAATCACATTACATTTTAACATTGAGATCTAAAAACTAAAAGAATGCTTTTAAATAGGGGTCGACCGATATGTGTTTTTCAGGGCCGATGCCGATACCTATTATTACAGATCAAGTAGACCGATAACCGATATTTTGAACCGATATACGTGTCTGGTGTAAAAATGAAAATGAATGCCAAAATTAATAATAACAAGAGCTCTGACAAAAAAAAACATTCTTTAAATGCTTTTAAACATGTCTTTAATTCTGAAAACTGTTAATAACAACAACATTTCCGTTGGTTTTAATTTACAGTACAGTGCAAATGAAGGCATAAAACATGAATTTAATTTATCTTTTAATCAAATGAGAGTTAGACTTTATTTTTGGCAAACAAATGAGTTTACTATTAAAATTAAAACATGGAAGAAATAGCGTGTGTGATTATTCTCAACAAAAGTTGTAATAATTGTTGTAGTTGTATTACGTATACAGTAATATATTCGACTAAACCGAACTTATATTTTGACAGGTTGCCATGAGAACCTTTTAGGTTTCTGTAGCCTATGTATATATGATATGACGATCGTTTTACTCAAATGAAAGCGGTCAAATGCTCGTAAGTGACTCTCCGAGCAGTTCTGGGGATGTTGTTCATGTACTTATGTCCTCATTTAGTGAGGCGGTAGATGCTGAAAACACCGCGAGCAGCACGCGCTCAGTATGTATGTGTGCAGTAAATGAAACCGCATCGCCTGTGTCATTCATTAACAGAGATGCAGAACATGCAGGATTCATATTTAAAGTGTTTTTGCAGCTTAATATTTATAGATACTAGTCCATAGCGAGTCGATTTAAGTGTACTGACCTACTTTTGATTAATTCATCCAAACTTCGACAATTCCATGACATTCGCTATATACGGTAAATTCCATTATATGACTGCATTCCGCGATTCCGCCTGCATTTTCCGCATCGCGGACATCATAGGTTATATTGAGGTGTTTTGCAACTTCAGTGTAGTGGATTGTGATTTATTGCAATCGTATTGTACCTTTGAGAGACAACTGATGCGTGATCACTGAGGCAGCTCCAGTTAGCAAGTGCTTTCGTGTGAGACTGCCTTCAGTTTTCCGCTGATTGGTCGGACTCGTGACTCTACATATCAGATGAGCGGTGGGCGGAGATTGCTGTAGACAGAGTGTTGAGCTCAGACAGGCTGCATCGAGCCAAATAGTGCATTTAAACATTAAATAATTTCACCTGTATTATTTATTCACCAATAAATAATGTCACCTGTAAATAGTATGTTTGTTTGCATAATAAATAAATAAATTAAAAAAAATTATCGGCAAATCTGTTTTGAAAATGGCCGATATCGATAATCGGTAAAATGCTTAATATCGGCGCCGATAATCGGTCGACCCCTACTTTTAAAGCAGAAGTTACATTTACTAAATTAAAAATGAAAGTAAAACAAAAAGCACAAACTAATCACTTTAGTTAGTGCTATCATACAAATACACTTACTTGTAGGTTTAAAATTCTACGTCACATTTATATTTTCCAACTACAAATATTTCAGCAAAATGTATATTTTAGTCCAGAGTTATTGAGCTCTGTCTGTTTGGCATTCAGAAACAAGTCTGTGAGTTTAGCGAAATATCACCAAGCAAAAGCTTGTGCACTTCTGACAGCAAAATTGACATATTTCCATGGCTTTCTAACATTTACAGATGGAAATCTGTACGCGCTCATATCAAACTCGACATTAACGGTAGTGATGCACCGATCATGATTTTTCGTGGCCGATTCCGATACCGATTTTTTTCGAGCAAACTGGCCGATTCCGATACCGATTTTTTTTCCTTTAAGCAACCAACAAGAAATAATGAAAGATTCTAACACAAATAAAGTGGTTATATAGTGAATATAGATTTTATTTAACAGGTATAATATTTAATTGTTAAAAAAATATATATATTTAAGAAAAAAGTTGCCCCCAAATTCATGTCTGTGGTGTTTCAACAATGGATGTCACCCCTTTAAGAAAAGGAGAATTCTATTTGGACTACTTCCTGTGTAACGGTCACTGCAGGTGCTGGTTGATCTGAGGGGTGCATGGGGAGTACATTCTTTCTTATAAATTTAGCTAGCTAAATCTCTGACAATTTCATGTGTTGTCATTAGTCTATGTGGTGTTATGTTGATAACTTGCAGATCTGGCATATTTTAATAAAAAAATAAAAAAATACATACTTGTTGATATTTCCAAAATGTCCCCTGATCTTGAAATCATCATGATGGTAGCCTCCATTTTAGAAAAGTCTAAGCTGATTTGTATGTGGTGTTACTGTCTCTGGTGTTAATGTATTTTCTGGTAACACAGAGCCTTTAGTAACTTGCATTATAAGGTCTGTGGTGTTATAATTACGTCTGTGGTGTTACTTCAATATGACATAGACATAAGTGGCTGTGTCACAAGTTTTTGATTAAAATTATTTAAAATTCAAAATGTTCTTAAGCTTTTATTTTAATGGATATAGCATATTAAACAAATTTTAAATGCCTATCAATATATTTTATTAGAAAAAACAAACAAGCATCTTTACAAATTCTGCCTCTCATGTTCAACTGGTCAACCCCAGTTGAAGATGGACCAAGATGGTTTTTAAATTGGGTTGAAACTACATAAAACTGGCCTTAAATGAAAACATTAACAGTAACCATTTGAAATGAAAGGCAACGTTTGCATAGTTACAATCTAAACAACACAACCAACACACATTCAACAGTCCAAACAAAGATGTTACTTAATCAACATTTGTTGTCATTTTAAAATTGGTGTAAAGAAAAAAGGTATTTACCAGTGAAACTAAATAAAACCAAAGTAGGCTATATAAATAAATTATTCCAAAATGTTAAATCAAATAATGTTTAGTGCAACGAGCAAAAACAAAGATGCTACAGCTCGTGCTTGTTAAATCGAATTAAGTCAATGTAATTTTAAGGTAAAATAAAAATAATAATCTTGTACAGAACTGACGTTTATACGTTTGAACGTTTTATTCTTTACAAAAAGTAGCATTTCAGCTTTGTCACAAGTTGGTCTGTTTCTTTTCTCATCCAACACGTGAGAAGCTGCGCTGAACAACTGTTCACGGTCTATTCTTGTGCAGGGCGTGGACAGATACGCTCGCGCAAATTCTAGTGATGGGAAGTTCGGATCATTTTACCGACTCGGACCTTTCAGTCTCGTTCAAGATGAACGAACGACTCGAAAACCGAAGACTCAAAAGTAAACTAATAAACTATCGTTCCGGCTCATACTGCATTAGTCACGCGATGACGAACGACTCGAAAACCCGAAGACTCGAAACAGGTGAACTAATTCCAGTACAGAACCTTTAGGATGGTGCGCATGCGCGACTGAGCGAATCCCTCCCGAAACGACTCGTTCTTCTCGAGTCTCATTAAAGATTCGTTCAAAATAAATGAATCGTTCAAGACCGACCCATCACTAGCAACTTCAGCTAGAGCAGCAAAGGAAAGCGGCTCTTATTTGTGCCAGTAATGTTACACCAACGGCTGTTCACTTCATTGTATCTGTTTTTCTGTGTTTGTTGTGCTCCTGCCGAATGTCTTCCACACAAATGACATGTTCGCACTTTCGGAAAAATCGGCCGAAAAAAGACAAAAACCGGGCGGTTGCCAATCGCGCATTATAAGCAAAAACCGGCCGGTTCCGATCTTTGGCCGGTCAACCGGTGCATCCCTAATTAACGGTATCGCTTCATACCGTATCGCTTATAAAATATATTGATATATCGTACAAACTCGATATACCGCTCAGCCCTAATTACTCTGAAGTGAATGGGTGCCGTCAGAATGAGAGTCCAAACTGCTGATAAAAACATCACAATATTTATTATAAACGGTTTTGGACTGTTGCAGTTTATAAACAGAGCTCGATCTGTGCAGCTTTCTCTCCTGAAGAGTTTGAAGTAAAAATGTCTTGATGCATTTGTTACACAAACACAGCTGTTCGGTTCACAAGACATTAACTGATGGACTGGAGTGGTGTGGGTTACTTGTGATAGCTTTATCAGCTGTTTGGACTCTCATTCTGGCGGCACCCATTCACTGCAGAGGATTTCTCCAAATCTGATAAAGATAGAAACTCATCTACATCATGGATGGCCTGAGGGTGAGTACATTCGGCAATTTAATTTGTTTTCAAGTTTACTCACATTCGCAATAATATCAAGCCCAAATAAAACTGACCTGTTGCCTTGTTGTCTATTTTCCAATCATTTTGGTAAATCTCACTGCTCAAATATGAGCGTGCGTGCATTTATGCCAACAAAATAAACAGAGGAAACGCATATGAACTACCATCAGTGACAGTAAAAAGGCTATTTTGAAAACTCACCCTTTGCTGTTCTTTCCTTTAACCTTGATAACATTTGTCACCCACGTTGCTATATTTCCAAGCATTCTCAAAAAAAACTCAACAAATTGGCAAATCAAACATCCTTCTGTTTTTTCTGCATCTTCGTTCCCTAATCTGTGCACCAAAGTTAAAAAGTCTACATAACACAAAAGAAAACCCATTTGCACTGTAATATAATAGTAGTACTAGTAATGTTGTTTCATTAAAACCAGCATCTAGTGCAACAAACATTATAACGGGAACTATAATAATAATATGGTTTAAACTGCTTGATTGTCATTAAAACAAATCATAAATGGACATAAACAGCCTTAAAATGTTATTAATATCCTCCACAAATGTGTACAATTACATCTAATCCTGTATAGGTTACATGTCCATGTCTGAACTTCTCAAAAGCCTGCCAAGAATGGTGACAGCGTGTATCCAGCACAGAATGTACAGATTTTTCTTGGATTCCTACCAACTGCTGACAGTAAACAGCGTCCATACGCAGCATAACATCATGCAGATGTTACACATGTTTGAAGGCCTTATCAGTGTTAGTGCGGAGAGCAGCTTCTGTACGTCACGAGATAGGAAACACATGCTAACATCACCTAATCAGTCTAAATAAACAGCTCGACTTCTGGTGAATACGAGGCATACGAGGAGGAAACAGTGGCACCAAAACAAATCTTTAGAAACTGGATAGTGCGCTGGGTAAATTCGGTGTGAATTTTTTCCACAAACACAAAACGAGATCACTTGAGTCAGACACTGGTGTGTCAAACTTTCCAAAGGCTTTACCAATGAAAGGCTTTTTTAAAAGCGTGAAGTGGTTTGTTTGCAGGACAGGGGAAATAACTATGTGTGATGTTAGGTGCTTCCTCAGATCTACACATGTCCGAGCCACTTGGCTTTTAAAAAAGCTAGTCAAGGTGAATTTTATGAAGTCTGTTCCTCTCAAGTTCACAGTAAAGTAACCATGCATTAAATATGAATGTATTCCACTGAAGCTTGAGAACAAAAACGTGTCTTATTTTCTATTCTGTAAAACACAGGTGATGTTTTAAAAGCAGCACCTTTGTTTTAAACCACACTGACTTAAACTGCATAGACTAAAACAGCAATAAATATCTTCTTTTGTCTTCTGAAGATGAAAGAAAAGGCTTAAGGGCTTGGAATGACATATAGGTGAATAAAGGCTGACGTTGGAGTACAATCCTTTGAAGGCAGGGCAGTCAATCCTGCTCCTGGAGAACCACTGTACAGTTTAGCTACAAACACACCTGAACCCAAAGTGGTAAGGATTTCGTCACTACTACCACCTATCAAAATAAAAACATTCTTACCGTGTAAAATAGATTTGTTGTAATTCGCTCAAAACATCTGGTATAACATGATTTGAAGAAATAATCATTACATTATTACAAGTTTAATTTATTAAGTTCACAAATATGATTTCTGACCTGGAGGCCCCCTTCTTTTATTTTAAATGTCAATATAATATAAATGAGCAGGTGACTTTAATCGGATGTGTAAAAACAAGGTAATTTCTGAGAAGTCATCCTAGTTCTATTGAAGTGATTTTTGCATTGGCTTGAAAAAAAAAAAAAATCGGATAATTCAAAATGTTAAAAAATCTTCACCAGTCAAATTTTGGTATGCATTTGACTCCCCGTGAGCCATGGAATCCAAACACCTACAATAGTGTTAATGCCTTTCCCAAAAATAAATCAAATAAAGAGATTATTTTAGAAACACAGCATTTACTAGATTTCTGATTTAATGCCGAGGCATTATAACACAAATTACAGTGTTATAATGAGCATACATTTTATTAAAAATGGACAAACATTGGTAAATTTATGACAGGGGTGTCCAATCCTGTTCCTGGGAGTTTCGCTCCAACCAACACACCTCGCTGGAAGTTTCTTGTAATCCTGAAGACCTTGATTAGCTGGTTAAGGTGTGTTTAATTAATTATGGCTGGAGCTGAACTCTGCAGGGCTGAGTTTCCCAAAAGCATCATAAGCTTAAGTACATCGTAGACCAATTGAAAGCAATGGAGGCTTACGATGCTTTTGGGAAACGCAGCCCTGGTCAGTGGCCCTTCAGGGACCTTCATTTACAATTTTAATAAACGTGGAAATGCGTCACCACAGTCTGTAAAAAAGGATCATTTAGGGGGGCCTCAAGGACAAGTTTAGTAAAAAACGACCCACTTCAAAAAATTTATGCAATGGAAAACACGCACCCACATTTTGACTCCGATGCAACAAAACTGACTCATATTTTCAAGGAAACATGCTTTCAAAACTAAATATTTGCAACTCCTGCAAAAGATGTGATAAAATGGTTTACCCGACACATATTTGATTAATTACTTGAATGATATTAATGGAAGTGAGCAACATCAAGAATTAAGGTTTACCTGTCCTCATCCCCATCAATGGGAATAGTTATTCCAAACAGGCTTCTGACAGCAGGTGTGGGAAGCTGCAAGCCCTCGGGATTCAGGGGTTTGATGGCATCTTTACCTATGAGTACAGAGCTCTGGAGCAGCCCGTCGGGCTTCCACTGGTTCTCCTCGGCCTGGGCGACGCTGGTGGGAAGCTGGCCAAAGTTAGTGGGGGTTGTCTGCGCACCCAGTCCTCCTAGCAACCCGCCGTGGACTCCCTGAGGCGGATTCTGCGGCGTCTGTTTTGGCATGCTCTGGGGGGCATTAGAGGCACTGGACATAACAGCAGGCACATTTTGCACACCAGGGACCCCAGCAAGGGGGCTGACAGACACAGTTACCGCCGGCTGAGTAAGCGGCACTGGTGCCTGCTTTACAACAGCTGCGGCTGACACAGTCCCTAAAGCCGTGCTGATGCCTAACTGCTGTAAAAGCCCCTGAACATGCTCCGACTGGCTGATGGGAAGCCCTCTGCCATCCACGGGCTGGGGAACTAATCCGAGCATGTGAGTGGCGCGTCCCTGCCCTGCAGGAGTCATGACAGGTGACGAACCCTGGTTTAACAGGGTCATGAGTGGAAGCGAAGCCACCGAGACCATTTGGGCTTGATTCGATGGTATACCAATCTGCCCAGGTTTCTGCACCGGTTTACCCGGGAATAACGGCTGTGGTTGAGATGCCAAAGGCATACTTGGAGATTTGATATAGGCATTCTGGGCAGCAAGCCCTGATCCCTGCTGCGAGATGCCTAGGGTTTGCTGCTGAAGCTCCGCAGGCGGGTTCGATGGTGCAGATAAGTAGCCACTATCTGTATGAGGTTCTGCTGCAGATGTTGAAGACCCAACATGCACAGCCACCGGACCTCCGGCGACTCCTAGTACGTCCTTTTCCGCGCTTGCTTGTTTAAGGCTATTCACAGTCCGGCCGGACGAGGAGCCGTCCGTATCTCGCTCGTAAAACTCAGTGCAAGTCCACCTACCTCTCTTGAAGGGTTCACCTGTGCCATGGTCTAATTTGATGACCCTGAAACGAGAGCTGCAGCTACTTACTGTGGCAGAACTGCTAACTGATGAAGTCTGGATGCTGGACGGTGCATTAGAGGCAACCGAAGATACAGACCCAGTGACTAAACAGACAGGTGGTTTTATATGAACCGCAGGTAACGTTATGGGAGCATCTTGGGCGCTGACCCCAGATGTTTCACCCTCGTTATGTAGCGAGTCGTCCGATAAACTAACGTCACACGCCTCCGGCTCGAAATCTCTAGCTTTGGACATGTCGTATATCTCGGATGAGGACATGTCCTCAGTCCTGAGCTCGTCTAAACTCTCGGTGTCGTCCGTGTTGCTGTTGGCCGCCCCCTGCGAAGCCTGCGTTACGCTGGTGATCTGAAAACAGCTCTTCTTTTTCGATGGCATTTTAGACATTTTGACAGCTTTAAGTGCGTCTCAACACGTCAGAGTGAAGCGCGCGGCTCCGATGTAAGCGTAGCGACGCAATGTAACGTATATGAAAATGTCATGTAATGTTCGGTTAGCGTCACGCTAACACAGCTCAGTCCTCATCGCGCCATTTTTAGTCCTTTAAATCCTTTAAACTGAAATTCCTGTGGCTCCAAACACAACCACAGTTTTATTCCAGCGGTGTTTAACGTGTTATTCTCGGTGGCCTAAACGAAGGCCATGTCCCGGAGTGAGAGTTTCCCTCAGACCGCCCTCGCAGATGAAACTCTCCAGTCGCTGGACTAGGCGCCGTCCGTTTTTAGCGCTCCTCCGTCTTCAAAAGCACACATGCTCCGCGAAACACATCGGATACACATCTTGACACGTCGTAACGCATGTTTGCTCTCCGTTTCTGACGTTAACGCAGTCTGTCGGGAGCAGAATGACGGTTTGCTTGTCAGTCTGTCGGCTGTCAGTGCAGATCTCGAGCTAACGGCTCCGCTTCCTTTGCTCTAGTGTACACAAGATGGCTACGTAACGCGCACGCTGCTCTGTGGATGGACTGCGCACGAGCGTACGTAACTCAGTCGGGAATACTAACCACTACGCATTATTCGTGGTGTTGTTTTTTATTTTTTATTTTTTAAAACGAGTGCCAAGGGAAACAAATTCAGACGATATAAAAACATTTTCCTAAACGTTTGTATTACTCTTTTTCTTATTGTAGCCTACTCTCTGATAATGTTATTAGTGATTGTAATAAATATTCCCATCTTTATTTGACCCTCTTACTCGAGCACTCTCTATTCTCATTCTATTCTTACAAAAAAACGCCCCTTTTTTACTTGTTTTCTTAAAAAAACAAATACTAGCTTCTCTAATCTTTTTGTATTCTATCTATTCATTTTCTTTTTATTATCCAATTAACAAAAGCAAAAACGGGCTCTAACACCAGCTTGCTCTATTCTTTTTCCATTCTGTCCGTTTTATTTGTATGTATTATATAATTAAAAACAATTAAGCTAACCGAGACTTGTTATAGTACTTGTATCATTGCTCTTTTGTTGGTTTTGATTGCTTCTGTTGTCCTCATTAGGCTATAAAAATTAGCATTTTTTGTATCTGCCTAGACAGAGCTGCTTTATTAAATATTACATTTCAATCTTTTTTCGTGTCAAAGGGGTCATTTACTTTTGTTGATTGTGGTTGTCTATCATACACGAGGGGTTTTTTTCAAGTGGTTTTATGTCAATTTTCAAAACCTTTCAAGACTGGACACAACCAAATAGGTTTGTTGTTAGTTATGATGGAAAGAAAAAAATATGTGATAATGTTGCAGGCTTGTTATGCCACCTTTAACAAACATTTTAACAGAAAATTAGACATTTCAGGACGCGTGTGTGTGTGTGTGTGTGTGTGTGTGTGTGGAAACCATGCAGTGGAAAAGCGCCATATGTGTGCGTGCGCATGTTCACGCGCGCGTGTATATGTGTGTGCGTGTGCATGTTCACGCGCGCGTGTATATGTGTGTGCGTGTGCATGTTCACGCGCGCGTGTGTGTATGTGTGTGCG
The DNA here is from genome assembly GCA_027564155.1 of Gymnocypris eckloni scoliostomus. Classification (NCBI taxonomy): domain Eukaryota; kingdom Metazoa; phylum Chordata; class Actinopteri; order Cypriniformes; family Cyprinidae; genus Gymnocypris; species Gymnocypris eckloni. Next base: position 32,575,042 of record CM050418.1, read on the forward strand.
TGCGCATGTTCACGCGCGCGTGTGTATGTATATACATAAAGCAAATGTTTTAGATAAGTTGTTCTATCTAATATTCGTTTATTTAATGCATAACCCTTAATCCTTTTTTTTTTTTTTGCCTAGTCATGCTTCAAGTGTTTCTAGCAAAGTCATGTTACAAAACACAGTTTCTTCTTTGTTCAGCCTTTCGGAAAACGTTCCCGCAGGGAGCGAGAAGGAATGCAGCTCTAGACAGAAACATCTTTGCTGGAGTTTGTTTATTAGTTTAGCTCATTATTTTAGGCATGAGTCTATTCCAATAAGTAAGGGAGGCTGTGTTTGTTTTGCTTTTGAGTTTGCCCGTCCTCTCAGCGGCTCAATCCAAACAGCAGCGAAAAGTGTGCTATCCTGAAATAAATACTTGCCAAGCTTTTTAGCTCTGGTGCAGATTTCTAAAAACGAGTTGATTTAGTAATAGTAGATCATGAAAGTGATTTATCGGCCTACAGTTGTTTATAAAAACTCAGAATATCAACAAAATTGCTCCGGAGTTCAGAGTGTCACTCTGTTACACAACATATGATTGTTTGTTGCATCTGCCTCTGTCCCGTGGTGCATGGGACATGCTTGTTATTTTAGCTGCCTGCATTTATGTGTCCAAGTAGCCTACTAAAACCAGTTTGCATTTTAAAATACTTCGAGGGTTTTGAATCAGCCGCCTATTTGTCATGACTCATGTCCATACATAGAGACGTTCTTTGTTTTGGGCTGGACGCTGTGTGAACACACTCTGTGGTTTCGTCCAGTTCATACAGCTTCTCTGAGATATAAACAAGGGTTTGAGGGAATATACCTCAATTTAAAATCTAAACGGGAAGTTGCTTTTTTGAGAGAGAGAGAGAGAGAGAGAGAAGAGAGAGAGAGACATACGTGCACACACACGCATACGCACTACTACAGCGAAGACATGTTCTCCACATTAGAGGAAGAGACGAACCACTTCCAGGCCCAGGGAAACGTGCTCATCTGCGGGGACCTGAACGCAAGAACAGGACTACAGCCGGACTTCACCGACACACAAGGTAGCAAATACATCAACAACAAACTGACTGTTATTAACAACACTTTCCCCCATATCCACAGAAATAACCATGATCATACAGTAAACAAGAATGGAAAAGACCTCCTGCAGCTCTGTCGAAGCCTGGGTCTGTATATCATCAACGGTAGGTTAAGAGGGGACACTTTAGGCCAAAAAATACAAGCGCTGATAGATAACTTCCTAAATAACACCTATGCTCACACTAATGAAGGGGTCAATCTTGCTGTAAAATATATGAAGTACATATTTGAAAAATCAGCAAAACTATCCAAATTGAAAACAAAAAATGGGAAAATCAAATACTCAAAAATGACAAAAATTGGTTTGATCAGACCTGCCAAACTATTCGCAAAAACCTGAGAACATTGTCAAATCAGAAACATAACGATCCAAATAATGCAGAGATCCGTCATCTTTACTGCGCAACACTAAAACAATACAAACATACACTCAGAACCAAAAAAGCACAATACACCCAAAAACAACTAACAATAATCGAGAAGTCAGTGAACACAAACCAATTTTGGGATAATTGGAACAATCTGAAAAAAACTGATCATGAAGAATTGTCAATCCAAAATGGAGAAATATGGGAAAGTCATTTCCAAACATTGTTTAATAAAGTCCAAACAGACACGAACTGTAAGCAAAATCAAACAATCAACCAATTAGAAAAACTAGAATTATCAATCAAAGATAACCAAAACCCATTAGATTTCCCAATAACTGACAAAGAACTTAAAGAAAAATCAAAACCTCCAACTCCAAAAGCATCAGGACCTGATGGGATATTAAATGAAATGATAAAACACACAAGCAGCAAGCTCCAATTAGCCGTTCTAAAACTATTCAATGTGATCCTGCGTGTAGGTTACTTCCCGACATCTGGAATCAAGGCTTGATAACACCAATCTTTAAAACGGAGATAAATTTGATCCTAACAACTACAGAGGCATCTGTGTGAGCAGCAACCTGGGAAAGTTATTCTGTAGCATAATAAATGCTCGACTACTAGACTTCATCACCACACACAATGTACTGAGCAGAAGTCAAATCGGATTTTTACCAAATTACCGTACATCTGATCACATCTATACATTACATACTCTGATTGAAAACACGTTCATCAAGATAAAGGGAAAATATATGCATGCTTTATTGACTTTAAAAAAGCGTTTGACTCAATCTGGCACCAAGGACTATTCTACAAACTTATTGAAAGTGGAATAGGAGGTAAAACCTATGACCTCATCAAATCAATGTACACTGAAAGTAAATGTGGCGTAAAATCAACACCAAACGTGCAAGGTATCTTTCCCAGGAGCGTGGAGTGAGACAGGGCTGCTGCTTAAGCCCAACATTATTTAACATCTATATCAATGAACTGGCGCTCAGTCTGGGCGATCTGCAGCCCTGGCCTCACTCTACACGACTCACAGATCAGATGCCTGCTGTATGCAGATGATCTGGTTCTGCTGTCTCCCACTAAACATGGTTTACAGCAGAACCTGGACCTGCTTGGAGCAATACTGCCAGACCTGGGCCCTGACAGTCAACCTGAAGAAAACCAACATTATGATCTTTCAGAAAAGATCCAGATCCCAGGAACACAACACATATTTACATTAGGCACTAACCAGATAACACACACATCACACTACAACTACCTGGGTTTGAAAATCACATCCACTGGAAACTTTAATCATGCTGTGAATGAACTGAGAGATAAAGCATGCAGGGCCTTCTCGCCATAAAGCGGCAATGTCCTACAGAAATCCCTATTAGAATTTGGCTGAAAATAGTAGAATCAGTAATTGAGCCCATTGCACTCTATGGCAGCGAGGTGTGGGGTCCACTGACAAACCCAAGTCAAGATCTCACCAAATGGGAAAACACCCGATTGAGACTCTGCATGCAGAACTCTGTAAAATATATTACACGTGCACCGGCACACAACAAATAACGCATGCAGGGCAGAATTAGGCAAATATCCTCTAATCACTAAGATACAAAAAAGGGCAATTAAATTCTGGAAACATCTGAAGCTCAGTAACCCCCAATCATACCATTATAAAGCCCTGCAATACAAAGAGATGAGCAAAGAAAGCAAGCCCTTCCTCCAGCTGATCCAGAGCTTCAGTCCTGATGCTTCACTAACATCTACTAATGCTCTGAATCACAACATCAGAACCAATCAGATCACTGCACAAATCAAACAGAGTTACATCACTCACTGGCAAACCCAAACTCAACAACAGAGTAAAATGCAGTGCTATCTGTCCCTAAAGAGAGAGTACAGTATGGCAGAGTATCTGTTCACAGTGTCAGATAAGAAACTGAGAAGCACGTTGACCAGATACAGACTCAGCGGACACAAGCTGATGATAGAGACGGGCAGACACAGACAAACATGGCTGCCCCCGGAGCAGAGATTGTGTTCACACCGTGACCTGAATCAGATGGATACAGCAGATTATTCCTGAGTTCCAGTCACTCCAGGAACATGAGAAATTAAGAATATTACTTGCTGAAGGACCTGCTTCCTCTTTGGTAGCACATCACATGTATAAATGCCACAATCTAAGAAGTAAAGAGTGAACACATCTGCATTAGTAGTACCAATAATGTATATATAAATATATGTATGGATGTATTTTACATGCATTTTGTTTTGTTTATTTATGGATGTATTTTATATGTATTTTTGTTATGTTTTTATTCTGCTATGTACAATGCTTTGGCAATATGTACCTAAGTACGTCATGCTAATAAAGCAATATGAGTTGAGAGAGAGAGAGAGAGAGAGAGAGAGAGGGTGAGGATTGAAACACGTTTATTGTATCACAAATGACCTCTTACACAAATTCACAATAACGGTAATTCACATAAAACAAGGTTATACATTCAAAAACAACTGACCCTCAAAAACAACACACAAGATATCTTTAAAACACCAAAAATCACAAAAGAGACCTTCATTATTTACAAGTTTATAATAGGCAAATTCAAATTTGATTGATTGAGAGAGAGAGAGAGAGAGAGAGAGAGAGAGAGAGAGAGAGAGAGAGCGAGAGAGAGAGAGAGAGAGAGAGAGAGAGAGAGAGAGAGAGAGAGAGAGAGAGAGAGAGAGAGAGTGTGTGTGAACAGTCAGGTTCATTCTGGCTCGGATTAGCCAAAGCAGGTAAATCTGAACTTGAAGAAAATATACTCGTGTTGTAAGCTGTTAGTATCAGGATTTTTGACTTCGATGTGTCAGTATAAACTTTTGAATTAAAGATTTTGAGAGTGTTTGGTTCTGTGGTTGTAAACAGTGTTGGAGGCACTATAAGTAACATGAGAGTAGCGCAATATCGTAATGCATGACTTTTAAAAGTAACTTTTCCCAACACTGGCTGTAAACATCCCGTAGATGTGCTGAAACCATGTTTTTGAGAAGCAGTCCAAGTCAAATTTGGTGCCTTCCCAGGCCAAGCCAACACTAAAATGCCTTCTGATGATAGTTTTGCTATATGTTAGTTTTAAAAAAATGCACGAAACAAGGGTCTTCCTTGTTCATTTGCTAAATCAAGTCACAACTTGATTCCAGGTCTCCAGTTGGATAGATTGACATAAAAACAGTGTCAGAGTAAACATCAAATTATAATAAAAGCGTAACACATGCAAGTATCTTTGGAAAGGTTCCCCGAACTAACATGTGAGGAGAAATTACATACTTGAAAAGAGAGGGATTCAATAAATTAGGTCAAAGAAACAAATCAATTAATTCTCGAAGTTGTTGCCATTGGTTACAATTTTCTTAGCTATGCATGTCTTCTCAGGTTATTTATATTGGTCTTCGTTGCCTTTATTGCACAGTGAAGAATCCTTATGACTTATTTTTTTATTCACGAAAACTAAATCTCTCAGAATGTGAATTTTTGATTTTAAAATAACAATATCATATTTTTGTGATAGCTGTTGGGTAAACAGGTAAATTCAGTCAAAAATTAGGTTGAGCAAATATGAGTTTTGAATGTTATATGATTATTATTTTTTTAATTCTCACATTTTTGTTTACAACAGCTATTGTTTAGAGACACTTTGCTCTTTGGTGAACTATTTTGGGCTTCATAATTGTTTTACTTCTAACATAACCGAGAATAACACTTGATGTCAACACAAAGCCAATCCACAAGAGGCCGCTAGCGTAGCATTATTAATTAGCATTTTTGTGCTTCGGGAATTGTTTAATACATTCAAGCATGTCATACATTTGTGCCAGCCAGGCCTATGCACAAATTAAATTGAGCCACTTGTAACAAAACGTCTGCTGTTTAAATACGTTAAATAAAATATGTTTATATCAACTGCTTTCAAAAATATACCTAGAAATGAAATTATTTATTTTCTAGATTCTGAAGAGGAGACAAATGAATGCTATTCAGAGGTGGAGTGAATGCATTTACACAGACATTGTCTACTGTTATTATTAATCTGGCTTTTACGCAGCATTATGTCTTGACACTGAATTTTGTACTGGCACAGAGCAGCCTTAACTTGGCTGTGTAAAGTCACCTTATGAATATTAATATTTTTTCTTGTCGTTACGTGATGTGTCCACAAGAGGTCAGAAGATGCCATGATTTATGTGGTGATAAACAACAAATATGAACGATTTTAATCAGGTTTAATTTTCACTGGATGATGCATATGCAGAAACATATTTGATGTGGATTGCTACATAAAGCAGTGTGTCCATTTCTTCCGATTTGACCAGATGCCTTATTTTCCGACTCAAATTGAATCAAATGTTAGGCTATTTGATCTCACCCAAAAGTTGCAGCTAACATGAATCCCAGCTGCCACGAGGAGCTTTAATAAAAACTGTTTGGACGAAAATAATAATAAAAAAAATAAAACAGGCAAAGTTTTAAATCTGCAAAATGAAAAAAGGATGCCGCTTTGGAGAAAAGCCAACATTGGGTCACATCTGGAGTTTTTTTTTTTTTTGCCATGTGACATGATATCTTTAGAAACTGCTTTTGATGTGAATAACACTGAACTTTTGGTCCTGAGAGCAAATGTGCAAATTAAAAGTAATAGTATTGAAATAGTAGTCCCAGCATTATGGGTAAAAATATAGTATTGTTTCTTACATCCATTGCACACATTAACTAACTTTGTGGCTTCTAAACGCGCATGCACAATTAGTATGAAGTTAATTTTACGTCATAAAGATTTGCATGCGTAGAAAGTGTACATAAGACTGCAAGCGCAAATAAAATTTGCAAGCGCAAGAGAAACTTTGCAAAGGTGTAAATCGTGTTATAAGCGCAAGAAAAAAGATTTGCAGCGTTTTGCTGTTACCGTAAGTGTAATTCATGTTTTGTGAAACTGCAACTTCATGCTGACACTAAATAAATATGATCTGCATTCGTATGACTTCCATTTTTCCGCTTACACTTTTGGCACGTTTTTTCGCCAAAATACGGTCAAAAGCACTGCAAGCCTGTGAACAGTGATTTGCAAGCGAAAACAGCAGTTTAAAGAACTGCAAAACGGATTGACCGCAGAGAACCAATCTGTATGTGTAAAAACTGACTGTCACATGTCTAAATGACTTGTTGTGTATGTAGGGTTAAAAGTTCGCGAAATAATCCGACTTGTACAGCTCCGTCTTTCTTTTCCTGCGCTTGAGTTTTGGCACGATTCTGCACTAACTGAGATTTGCAAGCGTGAAGGGAGGCGGGTCCACCTTCTTGTAGCCAATCAAATGAGGCTCTCGCTGACTCTCCATTTACTCTTATCTGATTGGTTCAAATAAACTCATCAAACGCCAAGACATTTATCTTCATTTAAGTTCGGGACGTTCTTGCTGCCGGAATGATACTTTTATTCTACACATGCAGTAAAAACAAATAAATACCAACTTAATTAAAACATTATATTTTATAAGTCGTGTTCCTTTAGGCTAGACTCCCATGTGTTCAAACTGAATTACGAGCTGGTGTTAACGTTATTTGGTTTGGTTTTGCTTTACATTGAAATAGTATAATCTGATTAAACTTTATAATTAAAATGATGTTATGTGAAAATGCTCAACACTATGGTATCAGAGTGCTACACTTTGTAAAACCTTTTTTTTGCTATGCCAATAAAGCTACTTAAATCTGAACTTGTCAATTTTTCAAACCATGTCTCTGTTTATGGATTTTAATACTCAATTGTATATTTTGAAATGTCAGCATTGATTCTGATAACGTTCATTTGACCGATCAAGCTATTATATGAAGCAAGAATGAGTAACAAAATACTTTATTTGTGTCCAGATATGACTAATGCAAAAACTTTGATAAATATGTATTTAATCATGTCTAAATATATATCCAAATTCAAGTAACTAATTATGTGGGGATCCAAAGTTCCCAGCCACACAGACATGTTTATGTGTTTATATATAGAGAGCTAAACAGTCATCTAGTGGTTACACAATGGTATTACAGATGATAAATAGTGAATAAGTTATAGATAAATATTTTAGTAATATTTTGTAAAGTCCCCTTAAATTACAACATGTTAAAGAAAAAAATATTACTGTTGCTTCTGTTGGTTCAATTATTATTGAACCAAATTTTTGTTAAAACATTTAACCATCCCTGATCAGTAGACAGCTGAAATGATGCATGTATTAGGCTAGTGCAGATACTAGTCCTTCTTTAATTATCATTAAAATTACAATATAATATTAAAATAAACAAAATATATCATATAGCCTGTTTAGGAAGAGAAGGATACTACACAGCTCGTAATTCAGTTTGAACACATGGGAGTCTAGCCTAAAGGAACACGACTTATAAAATATAATGTTTTAATTAAGTTGGTATTTATTTGTTTTTTACTGCATGTGTACGAATAAAAGTATCATTCCGGCAGCAAGAACGTCCCCGAACTTAAATGAAGATAAATGTCTTGGCGTTTGATGAGTTTATTTGAACCAATCAGATAAGAGTAAATGGAGAGTCAGCGAGAGCCTCATTTGATTGGCTACAAGAAGGTGGACCCGCCTCCCCTTTGCGCTTGCAAATCTCAGTTAGTGCGAGAATCGTGCCAAAACTCCAAGCGCAGGAAAAAGAAAGACGGAGCTGTACAAGTCGGATTATTTCGCGAACTTTTAACCCTACATACACAACAAGTCATTTAGACATGTGACAGTCAGTTTTTTTACACATACAGATTGGTTCTACGCGGTCAATCCGTTTTGCAGTTCTTTAAACTGCTGTTTTCGCTGCAAATCACTGTTCACAGGCTTGCAGTGCTTTTGAAAAAAACGTGCCAAAAGTGTAAGCGGAAAAATGGAAGTCATACGAATGCAGATCATATTTATTTAGTGTCAGCATGAAGTTGCAGTTTCACAAAACATGAATTACACTTACGAGTAACAGCAAAATGCTGCAAATCTTTTTTTCTTGCGCTTATAACACGATTTACACCTTTGCAAAGTTTCTCTTGCGCTTGCAAATTTTATTTGCGCTTGCAGTCTTATGTACACTTTCACAAATCTTACCATACGCATGCAAATCTTTATGACGTAAAATTACCTTCATAAATTAGAACTCGTATTAATCCGCGCACACGGCTTTGTCCTAATGGACCGCAGCCTAAGCGCGCCTGCGCGGAGGGATATTTGAGGGACTACATTCTGTCGGGACTCTTTACTGCTCAAACTCTCATTAGAGAAGGGGGCGTGCGGGACATCCACATATACGGTAACCGCGCGAAACTGTCAGTCCCGTGTTTTTAAGGATAGCTTGAGAGCGTTTGAAAGCAGAAGGCAAATATGTCGTCGTGGCAGAGCTATGTGGATAACCTGATGTCGGATGGCTCCTGCCAGGACTCCGCCATTGTTGGGTGCAACTCAGACTCTAAATACGTTTGGGCAGCGCAGGAGGGGGGCACGTTCATAAACATCACGGTAAATACGCGTTATTAACTGCACGCTTTGTGCTGGCTTTAGTGGAGGGTTGAAAACTGTGGCTGTGTTTCAATAACTAGTACGCTGCCTACCTAGACCGCAAGTCTGGACCGCACAGGCGCGGAGTCGGAATGCGGATTAATTTAGAATTAGCGTCTACAGTTAAAGCGCGATTTAATTTGCGATGTTTATTTTACATCGCGTAAAATAAAGCGGGATTTTAAATGCTGATGGAACTCTGAAGTGCTGTATTTGTAGGAGACTCCCAAAGGTTTTGGGACACAGCCAGGGGTTCGATCAACCTGTCAGCCAGTGTATTAGAAAACAAGGGCCTGATCAGTTTGAATGGGAATGAAAGCTAATACATACTGGCTGCTAGCTGACTAAACAAAAACATAATTTGGATGAGTGTTTCAATTTCTTGCGCCTTTATCTATTTGTCACTAGATCATATAGATTAGCTGGTTGTATTCGGCGAAAAATCGCCGAAATATTTACTGTGATGTGTAAAACTCAAATGGCGAGTGTTAAAAGTCCAGGTTGAGGTGGTGCAAAGACTTAAAGTTTCAGTCATAAAGAGGGAGGGGGTGTTAATGCGAGCCGGTCCGATTCGAAAAGCACCAGACTAGCGTTACGTACGTGAAGACACTCGTCATTCAGCCGTGGAACGTAAGTCTAGATCTTCGCACTGCAGTACCTGCCCTCTTCCCGTTGTCCAAGATGGCGCTCCATAAATGGTTGTTTATAAATCTAACAACAGCCTTATTTGTCACACTGACCGTTATTTACCCCAGCTTAATGAGTTGCCGCTTGTAAATTTACTTTTGCGATATGTATGCTATACATAGGGATAGTTCATCGAATCATTTGTACTCCATTAACGTTACTCACCTTCACGTACCAAGATGTGATTTATTGTATGCACAAAACACTGAAACATTTCTCAGAATATCATTGTTTGTGTTCTACAGAAGAAAAATTTACATATATGTTAGGAAATACATGAGAGTGAATAAATAACAACAAGGTTTTCATTTTTGGTGAACTACAGCAAAAGATGTACAACTTGGATATTTAAAGGGATAGTTCACCTAAAAATTTAAATAGTCATAATTTACTCGAATTCAAGTTGTTCCAAGTTCGTATACGTTTCTTTTGTTGGACACCCAAAATAGTATATTTTTAAGAATGTTGGTAACTAAATAGTTTACTTTTTTCCCCATACTATGGAAGTCAATGGCTACCATCAACTTTTTGGTAACTAATGGTGCTTTCCACTTGCATGGCACGGTACGGTTCACTTTTGGGGGGTTTTCCACTGGGTACAGTACCTGGTATCTGGTACTTTTTTAGTACCACCTCGGCCCGGGGTTCCAAGTGATCCGTACTGTTACCAAAAGTGACGTGCAAACCGAACCGTGCTGTAACGAGCCATGCCGAGTTGTACCACGCAGTGGAAAAGCGCCATTGTTGGCCAAGCCAACTTTTTGGTTACCCTACATTCTTCTTTTGTGTAGAATACAGGAAAAATAAACACATACAGGTTTTAAACAACTTGAGGTAAGTACATTTTCCATTTTGGGTGTACTGTCCCTTTAAGATTAGCTTGTAGACTATATTGCAAGGTTCACATGGTTATGGAAAACCTGGAAGTGTTTGTTTTAAGGTCGGGAAATTTAACGAACGTTAACCGTAGTCACACACTTAATTTGTGAATTCAGTGCTAAAATATTCCATCAGCTGAAAAATTGTACTGTAGTTGAGAGTAATGATGTCTTCAACAAGATTTGGAAAAGTTCCTGATCCAGTATTCACGAAAGATTGTATAAGTCCTGAGAATTCACAGATCGAAAGCCGTGGGGATCCTTTTATTGGATGTCTACTGCAGTGCTATAGGAATATACATCTATTAAAGACTTCTAATGGATTTCCGTACTGAAATGAGATTTGCAATGTTAAATCACGTGTCAGACTTTATTATAACTTCCTTATTCTTAATAATGAATTCAGATTTTGAGGATCAAATGACCAGATTCTGGGTGTAAGTTGTTTCTGTATAGTCCACCTATAGTATATCTCCTCACCCTCATGTTGTTTCAAACCTGCATGACCTCTTGTGTTAACGCTGGGCCGCCTCTGGCAGTCATACGGGTTTGGACTGACAATAAAAGCAGTAGGTTTTTTCTGCTTAGTTTACTGTATTGAAAGGAATGTGTCCCAAGTATGAGTTCAAAAAGCTTCATGAAGCGCCTCCAGACCTTACTGGAAATAGCATCTGCTCGCTGATTCTCACCAAAGAGTAGCTGCTTTTAGTTTTACGTGGTTTGTCCTTTGGGGAAAACTGATTCTTAGTGGGCAAGTGCAAACAAAGCTAATGTGATGCAGTCCAAATGACAATGAAACGAATAAGAAAATTGCACGTTTAGGCTGGCGTTGACAAAACCTTTGTTTAATGTGATTACTGTATTCCAGTTTAAGGGTTAGGTTAATGTTTCCCAAATATGTCGTGTTGTAGAAGTTACTCCTTTTAAGGACCCTGGTATGAATCACGTCAGCTATGCTTTTTATCATGCTCCAGAAATATCCTTTGAAAATGGTTGCGTATTCTAAAAATAAGCATCCATATTTGCGGTTCAAACTGGAGCATTTGATGTAGTTTGGCAGTGTGAATATCAATGATGTTTTCATTGTTTTTGGAAGATTTTAATCAGAATTGATTCGCTGTTGGGTTGTCCAGTGACTGGCTGATTAAGTGAGGTCACATTTCCTGGAGTTTGTGAATTTTCGAAGTCAAAAATAGAGTAATTTCCCAAAGTATGCTTTGTTTTTGTACTTGTATACCAAGCACCAACCTCCCGCTCGCTCTCGTGAAGCCAACACGGAAGTGACTAAAACTGCAATTCGTCCTGCAATAGCTCCAAAATGGAGTCAGTCCCATAGACTCCTCATGTTAAAATGCCCAACTTTACAGCAGAAAAAATGTTTACAGCCTGTACAAAACGTGGTTTTGGTCTATAAAGCTAATTTTGCCCTTCATTACAATGGAAATTTTTTTATTACTCATCCGTAAAATTTTTATTAAGCTTTAAAGTTCTGCATAATTAAGGGCGTGGTCACTTGAGTGACAGGTGGATTGCCGCTGCTGTTGCGTTAGGTGGGTGTAGTTTCAGTAACCAGCTCCACCCACCTCCCATCTTTTTGCCCATTTTTTTGATTATCCGGGAGTGACGCACAGCCAAGATGGCGACAGGCTGGCTCCGCCCACTTTGAGCTTCAAAAGTCCTCTTCAGAAACCTACGGGTGACGTCACGGACACTACGTCCGTTTGTTTTACTATGGTGTATACTAGCGCAGTCATGTAGCTTTTCAAAGTATAGCCTATTCCATTTGATAGCATGCAGGTGGTCGACACCTGTGTCTAAACGAAACAACCTTTGTCCAGTGTTTGCACTATTTTTGTGTATGCTTTGACAATGTCACGTTTTGTTTGCGAAATTGCCAATATTTGACTGATGTGACCCCAGCTTTAATAACTCTACATGAAAATAAAAACTGAGTTGCCAGGCAGATTTCATCACCACAATAGTCTTGTCTAGGCCAGGTGTTTCCAACAGCTGGTAATTTGTCTTTTCACACTAAAAATAAACTTTGTACACAAAAAACAGCTGTAGTTAAATAAACTATATTTAACTTATCTTCTTTTGTGTTCTTAATGACTCATTGATGTTCAAAGTGCACAATGATATTTCTACGACTTTGTGTCTTTAGTTTATCTAAAATTACCTGCATGGATCTCAACATAAATTTCCATGCTAATCTAACCGCCTACCTGCATTGGATTTGGCTGTTTATTAATCCATATTAAAATGAAAAAGACAAGAAGATTCAGTTCCACTTTTAATATTGTTTTTGTTTTTTAAACACCAGCCCACAGAAATCGACGTCCTAGTAGGAAAAGACAGAGAGAGTTTTTTCACCAACGGCCTGACCTTAGGTTCAAAGAAGTGCTCCGTTATCCGAGACAGCCTTCTAGTCGACAATGATTGGACAATGGACATACGGACAAAGAGTCAAGGAGGAGAGGCCACGTACAACATCACTGTTGGAAAAGCAGCCAAAGGTACTCCAATATCTTTTGTTAGTAAAACTTAATAATAATAGTTATAATGTATATGTATCCTTTCCTCAATATTTTCCTGTATAACACAGGAGTCTTCTGTACATTAAATTTATGAATCCTGATTATTTAATTTTTTAATTCTATTTTCTGAGGCAGACTTGGAAGCAGAAAGAATGACTTAATGGGAGACAAAAACCATTAAATAGTCACAATTTGGTGATGGGAAGTGACACATCAGGGGGGGGAATCTCATAAATATATATATATATATATATATATATATATGCAAAAGGAGCCCCAACTAAGTTTTGAGTGCTGTACATGCTCATACTTTTCATGTTCATACTTTTCAGTTGGCCAAGATTTCTAAAAATCTTTTCTTTGTATTGGTCTTAAGTAATATTCTAATTTTCTGAGATACTGAATTTGGGGGTTTCATTAGTTGTCAGTTATAATCATCAAAATTAAAAGAAATAAACACTTGAAATATATCCGTTTGTGTGGAATGAATGTATACATTATACAAGTTTCACTTTTTGAATGGAATTAGTGAAATAAATCAACTTTTTGATGATATTCTAATTATATGACCAGCACCTGTGTGTGTGTGTATATATATATATATATATATAACATATGAAGAGTTTAATTGCCGATAAATGTTCAATAAAACTGATAAACCGATAAATGTTCAATAAAACCGATACATGTTCAATAAAACCGATACATGTTCAATAAAACTGATGAATGTTCAATAAAACCGATACATGTTCAATAAAACCGATAAACCGATACATGTTCAATAAAACGATACATGTTCAATAAAACCGATAAAACGATACATGTTCAATAAAACCGATAAATGTTCAATAAAACCGATACATGTTCAATTAAACCGATAAAACGATACATGTTCAATTAAACCGATAAACTGATACATGTTAAATAAAACGATACATGTTCAATTAAACCGATACATGTTCAATAAAACCGATACATGTTAAAAAAAAATCTGAACTGATTCTCGTGCATTATTCTCCACATATAGCGCGATCTGAACCCTAAACACGTTTTGTCTAAAAAGCCGGTATTGTCCACTTCCAAGGCATCACGAGTAAACGTTTTACTGCAGAAGTCGACAAGCGCCCTTGTTTTTGAACCGAAGCCGATAATCCATTGTAGCGAATCAGCGCGCTCTATTCAGGTCAGCTGACAAGGCTACAAAGCTACATGCTAGCTGAGAGGAGTTTTGTCAAAGCTGACTAAAAGTGATCGAGGATGGATGATTTTGACGAATTAATGAACCTGTGATATCTTCTTCAGGGCGTGAAAGGAAAACAACAGTGGAAATTAATAATAAAAAAACTTGTACGTTACGAAAGCGGCTTCCTGTATAAATAATGTCTATGATCACATGTTTTTGTTTAAATCTGGAAACATAAAATGTGGAGATATCTGCTTTTGCTATAAAACAAACGTACAGTATATATAAAAAACACACTTTCAATGAACTTATGCAATGCATTTAAGGTATTATTACTTGATCAAAACAACCCAACTGCAGTTTGATTAACATTAGTTGGAATGCACAATAAAAAAAAACATGATTTCTGAAAATAATGTTTTTGCAAATGAACTCTTCATTTATTATTTTTATTTATTTTAAATAGTGAGGAAAATGTAATGCAAAAATCCAAATTAACTGAAAAATACTCCTAATTTTGCCTGAAATATGACCCAAGCATTTCTTTGAGAGTCTTGCTTTAACCGTATTTTTTGCAAATAAATGCAGCGTTTTATTCTAGCTAGTGATTTTAGATGTTGATCGGGAGACTTGAGCTCGGGTGTTCAGGAAGTTTCCGAGACCTGTTGAGGGACAATCCCTCTCTCATGCATGTGTGTTTCTGCTGCTCTCGCACACATCTGGGGTCTGTCGCTCTGTAAAACTTGAGAGGATTTCCGGTTTCCTGAAATAAAGTGCTCCTTTATGAACCAATTTCTTTCTTTATAGCTCATGCATTGAGGCGAGGAACTAAACTTGCTTTTCTTGCTTGAATTGAATGAATCGCATGCTACAATCTATTTGTGACCCTGGAGCACAAAAGCAGTTTTCAGTCGCTGGGGTATGTTTGTAGCAGCAGCCCAAAATACATTGTATGGGTCAAAATTATACATTTTTCTTTTATGCCAAAACTCATTAGGATATTAAGTAAAGATCATGTTTTATGAAGATATTTAGTAAACTTCTTACCATAAATATATCTCAACTTAATTTTTGATTAGTAATATGCATTGCTAAGAACTTCATTTGAACCACTTTAAATATGATTTTCTCAATATTCTGATTTTTTGGCACCCTCAAATTCCAGATTTTCAAATATTAAAATAAAGCCAAATATTGTCCTATTATAACAAACCATACATCAATGGAAAGCTTGTTTATTCATCTTTCAGATGATGTTTTAATCTCAATGTCGAAAAATTGACACTTATGACTGGTTTTGTGCTCCAGGGTCTCACATTTCTCTAACACTTGGGCTAATCAACATTTTCTGGAAATTAAATCCAAATCTATATCCCCAGATTAATTTACTAATTGTTTGGTCATTGCTAAACTTAAATGGTAACATTATAATAAGGTTCATTATACTTCAGCGCTGTTAAATGCTTGATTATGATTGGCTGACGGGCATTTTAAGGTGTTGAACTGTGATTTAACTGCATTAGTTCACGTTCCCTGCCAAATTATTTCAGCTATTTCCAAGAGCCCTACAGCATTCAACGGCTAATGAACCAGGAAAAAATTGCTCCTTTTAAATATCTCCCTAAAGACAAGATGTGCAAAAAAGTAGTAAGGATGAAAAATTTAATGTATTGAGAGAAAAACTTGAACATCTTTGGTAATCGTGGTATAAGCGGGATAATGGATGATAAATTAGTGCCGCATTACCACCTCAGATGTGCATTAACCTTTTAATAATCCAGCGGCCCCTCATCAACCATTACTTTATAAGAGTAATTAAGCATTACCTAAGGGGCTGATTTTTTTATTTGCATAGCATCTGATCCATTGTGTAGCTTATACTGGCCAAAAAATTGGAAATTAATTTATGAAATTATAATATTAATATATATATATATATATATATATATATTAGTATAATACTATGTAGTATTAACTACATTTAATATTATATTTAATTTAAATATTGTTTGTGTAACTTTTCAAAAACTTTAGGTATAAACATTAATTGTAATACACTCACCGGTCACTTTATTAGGTACACTTGTTCAATTGCTTGGTAACACAAATTACTAATCAGCCAATCACATGGCAGCAACTCAATGCATTTAGGCATCTAGATGTGGTGAAGATGACTTGCTGAAGTACAAACCGAGCATCAGAATGGGGAAGAAAGAGGATTTAAGTGACTTTGAACGTGGAATGGTTGTTGGTGCCAGACGGGCTGGTCTGAGTATTTCAACAACTGCTGATCTACTGGGATTTTCACGCACATCCATCTCTAGGGTTTACAGAGAATGGTCTGAAAAAGAGAAAATATCCAGTGAGCGGCAGTTGTGTGGACGAAAATGCCTTGTTGATGTCAGAGGTCAGAGGAGAATGGACAGACTGGTTAGATATGATAGAAAGAAAACAGTAACTCAAATAACCACTCATTACAACCAAGATATGCAGAATACCATCTCTGAATGCACAACACGTTGAACCCTGAAGCAGATGGGCCACAGCAGCAGAAGACCACACCGGGTGCTGCTCCTGTCAGCTAAGAACAGGAAACGGAGGCTGCAATTCACAGACTCACAGGGTCAGAATTTGGCAAAAAGAACATGAAAGCTGGTTCAATGATTCAGGCTGGTGGTTGTTGTGTAATGGTGTGAGGGATATTTTCTTGGCACATTTTGGGTCCCTTAGTACCAATTGAGCATTGTTTAAACACCACAGCCTACCTGAGTATTGTTGCTGACCATGTCCATCCCTTTATGACTACAGTGTACCATCTTCTGATGACTACTTCCAGCAGGATAATGCATCATGTCACAAAGCTCAAATCATCTCAGACTGGTTTCTTGAACATGATAATGAGTTCACTTTACTCAAATGGCCTCCACATTCACCAGATCTCCATCCAATAGAGCACCTTTGGGATGTGGTGGAACGAGAGATTCACATCATGGATGTGCAGCCGACAAATCTGCAGCAACTGCGTGATGCTATCATGTCAATATAGACCAAAATCTCTGAGGAATGTTTCCAACACCTTGTTGAATCTGTGCCACGAAGAATTAAGGCAGTTCTGAAGACAACCCGGTACTAGCAAGGTGTACCTAATAAAGTGACCAGTGAGTGGATAGTATAGTACTATATGAAATATTACAATTATTTATCCTATTATTTTTGCAATGCAACATCATCATGACAGTCTATTGTTAACTTAAATCTTACGTTGTTTCATAACTGAAAATAACTTGTATAATTGATATATTTTTTAATAACTTTATATATTAAGTTGGTTAATTTATCAAAATGAACAATAGATATACTCAATATTTATTTATATAAAATGGTTGTTGTAAGTAATATTGTGGATTATAATTAACATTGTCATAATTGTATTTATTATTGTTTACTCGTCAGATAAACCCTTTATGGTCTTAAAAACAGACTTTTTTTTAGGAGTAAGCAAATCTGAAATTGACTACCACAAAAATAGCACATAACTGTTAAAAACAAAGTTGAGCTATTATTAGTTATTAAAGTGTTACCAATAGTAGCTAAATGAAGGTATTTGCTCTAGGCTGCGGTCTTTCCTTCTTGCATGCATGTTATCTCGATCTTGTTCTGCTTTTATTCTGTCCTATCTGGCCTCATTGATCTTGGCTTGGCTTTTTTCCAGAGCTGGGACTTTCCTGTCCTCTTAACTTCCTCTCTCTGTCTTTTTCTTTCAGTCTTGGTTCTTGTAATGGGCAAAGAAGGGGTCCACGGCGGCGGCCTGAATAAGAAGGCATTTTCAATGGCAAAATACTTGAGAGATTCTGGGTTCTAGTTTTTTTGTTTCTTGATCAAGTAGTGAAATTTAGGGAGAGAGAGAAAAAACAAGTCACACAACATTCCCAAAAATAAGCTGTGAAGATCAAACCCCCCCCAACACACACACACACACAAACACATGTAAAGTTTTTGGACATCTTAGTGGCAAGGAAGGGTAATGAATCTTATCAACAATTGCATCGCTTTTTAAGTTGGGAAAGTCATTTCTTTATTCCCCCCCCTCAAGGTTGATTTTTTGTGTTCTTGTTTTTTTCCCCCTTGTGTACTCCAGCATTGGTTTTAGTCATGGGCAAGGAAGGCACCCATGGAGGGCTGCTCAACAAGAAAGCGTATCACATGGCTGAATACCTGAGGAAATCTGGATATTAAAACACCTCCAATCCTAGCTGCTCAATCTGCTAACCCTTCTAGATGGCTTCATCATCCATTTGGTTTTCAGCTTTACTTCCATTTTGTGCTACCCAAACCCTATTTCTTTCCCATTAATGTCTATTTAATGAGTTTGGTCCCATTTTGGCACTACGATCCCATGGCATGCTTCAGACCAAAAGCTAGTGTGAAAACTTCACGTCTTTTTTGGGGGGAGTTTGGTTGATTAATCAAGGGCTTGAGTTCAACTCCAATTCCCATTCCTAGATCCAATCTGGGAACGGTCGACAGTATGCATATCTACAAGCCTACCGAATGAACCCTAGTTAGGCTGGATGACATATTTAGTGGTTTTATCAAATTAAATATGGCGTCTGCTCTAACAAACGTCCATTTTGTCAGTTTTCCTCAACCTGAAGTTTGTCGCCATATGCGCATCAACACTAACTGTAAACGCGACACTACCAATTGATATTTTTTCTCAAGTTGAGGCCTCGTTTAGTTGGCTTTACTGTGATTTTTGAGCTGCAGGTAGCATTTTTTCCCTCATCAACCCTACAATTGAATGTTTATTGACATTTCTTCATCACACTTACTTTGGTAGTTTATGTAATATATATTTAACTAATTTTCAAGACGACTGCCATTTGGGTATCAGCGGTTTAGTTTCTTTTCAGGAAGACCAATTTCTGTCACTGCTTGGGTTATTTACACTACCATAAATGCTAACCAACAAAACACTAGAGTCTAATCGCAGACTTCAACATTTTAATCGAATTTAACCCGTACTGTTATGACTGTGGAATAAATTGCCTTCGAGTCGTCAGCGATACAACTGTCTGTTAAAACTTGATGTTTCATCAAGTCCAAATGTTGAAGTATACGACACTCAAATCATAATGTGTATCCTGTGCCATAATGTTGAGAATCTGTTGTTATTGATTCAAACGGCTTTCCAAATGATTCTGACGCTTCTTTGTTCAGGGGTTTTAGTATCAGCTGAAGTTCTGGCCTTGTGTGGTATTTGTGCAGGTGACTCTAGTTCATTAATTTTTTTTTCCCCTTTACTTTTTCATACATCTTGGGTACAGTCCATATCTAATTTCATATGCATAAAATCTGAGAAATGCCATAAAATAATTTCACCAACTTGTATACAGACAGATTAAATAAATATATTCCAACCCAGTTACTTGTTGGTTTTCTTTGCTGTGTGTTGTTTCAAGGTTCATATCTTCTGTTTTTCCCAAATAAAATGTAAGTAGATAATGGACTGTTTGCACAACAATTGTTCATGGTAGGCAAATTAGTTTTATTGGACACAATCTTTGCTGTTTTGCACATAAAAATGGTTAAGTAAAACTTTAACCAAATGTCACATTAAAACAATGTTTCAAAAAATCCTATTAGACCTTCAGCAGTTACCAAAAAATATCTGGTAATGAGAAACACAGAACTTTTTATATTTTTATTTGTAAACTATAATTTTACTTCATTGCACAAAATAACGAATGGTCATAAGCATTTATTGCACAAAATGAAAATTGTTTATGGAAAAAAAAATCCACCCCTTTGCTACTTTAAATAAGAACAAATCTATTTATTTTTCCTCAAAAAAAGATTCTAGTGAACAAATCTATTTATTTTTCCTCAAAAAAAGATTCTAGTAAGTTTTAAAAAAATTACCAGAAAATTTCCACCCCCTTTTTCGTCCCTATTTTTTTATTGCACAAAACTACATTTCTCTCAGGACCTTTTGTTGCGCACAAATTTAAAATGGTTATTAAAATGTATATATTTGGGATTTAGCATTTCAAAGCCAAAAATATAAAAGGACAATGTTGACAACCAAAATATGGCTTTTTCTTTGTCTATGAAAGATTTGTGCACTTTTCTTCTAGGTCATCTTATGTGCATGCTGTGTTTATGTATGGGGTGCAGTATGTAATATTGACAGCTAGCAGTTGAAATGGGTACTGCAGTCCAAATTCAAAATACTGGAGCATGTCGTTACTCCCTCTCATTAGACTCGATGCTCATGTGGGTTGCCAGATTGAGGACACAAGAGAAACAAGCGCAACTTTAAATCGATTAATGATTCATCCATGTTTTAAACATCGGATGAGACGTTAAACCGAGGTCCTGACTCTTTGTGGTCATTTGAAATCCCAAGATGTCTTTCGAAAAGAGTCGAGGTGTGACCTCGGCATCCTGGCCAAATTCGCCCATTGGCCTGACCATCATCATAGCCTTCTAACAATCTCCATATCTGTTGATTAGCTGTCTCCTCCACCAGTAAGCTGGTGTGTGGTGGGTGTTCTGGCGCACTATGGCTGCCGTCGCATCATCCAGGTGGATGCTGCACACTGGTGGTGGATGAGGAGATACCCCCTGACTATGTAGAGCGCTTTGAGTGCGCAGAAAAGCACTTTATAAATGAATTATTATTATGTTTTAATAGGTGTCAGGTCATAGATGCAATTGGGTAAACTGGCAGTGGGCGGAATCACACAGAACAAAACACACATTTCAAAGTAGAATAACTGACACTAGCTTCGTTTTTCAGAGAAACATATGAGAACTTAACATGCTTCCTAAACATATTACTAGTGTTTTATTGCATTTATGCAGTCAAAAATATTACATACAGCATCTTTAAAACTGCTTCCAAAACTATAGATGACAAATTGACACACAAGCGGCAAAAGGTGTAGTATTTTATTAATGAAGAGAAATGAATGTAGACTACTTAGAAACAAGGGTGAGCAGAAAGGTATATTTACAGTAAAGCAACATTAAAAGGCAACAAGACATTGTGTTATCAAAAAATCTACTTACCCAACTTACTTCCTACTTTACAGTATATAAATGATGTGTTATTACCTAACTACTCTTCCAAGATCACTTGAGTGACTGGTGTTTAGAACGGCTCCGCTGTTAATTATCAAAACTAAAACGGTGACGTCAGTGTGGCTAATAAAGTCTTATTGTGTCGTATAAAACATGCAGTTGGTCGCTATCGGATACAGGCCTGAGATGAGCAGCAAGCGCTAATGACATTCCCAAAAGTGACATTTCACCAGGTTGGCAAAATTCGCGCAATTGCGCACTTCATTTGGGGGGAAATCATGATTTATACATTTTTTCTGCATAGTATTGCCGAACGTTAAACAGATGTGTGACGATAAACTGTAAGTGGCAGTGAAACGAGTTGGCTAACGCCTCAAGCGCTGGCCTCCATGTTGTCGGGTTGGCTCTGCTGCAGCTGTACGACGACAGTCTCCACCGTAACCTCCTCCTCGCTGTCAGTGGTGTCGCTGCACTCGTCGTAGTCCGAGGACTCGGCCTCGGGATGAGCCAGCGAGCCAGACATGGTGCCGAAGGAATGCACGCTGGTGGAGGCCACCGATCGCAGCAGGGGCGTGTTTTCCGACACTTCGTTCTCCTCGCTGTCGCCAGACTCGGATTCAGACTCGGAGTCACCGTTGGACGGCACGACCTTCTGCTTGCACACGGGGCAGGTCTTCTTGGTTTTGGTCAGCCATGGGTCGACACACTTGCAGTGATAGGCTGATGATTGGTGCAGAGAGAATTAATGCCACACATCGCGACAGCTGATCTATTACAATCCAAATCCCTTCGATTTATTAGTAGATCATTAAAAAATTCCACTACATTTTTTTTGTCCTGGGTTAATTATTTTTTTCGTAACTATTTTTTTACATATAAAAAAAACATGCCTTCATTTATCTCAAATGTTTACATTTAAATTGAATTTAAATAACTTTTAATTTGTAAATGTATAATTGGTTTGTTTTTTTACAATGCTTTTATTGAATTTTTAATAAATGTTTTTCTGTATTAAGTTAACACTAATGCCGTTTATTTTGTCATGTGGTTACAACATTTTCAACAAATGCTCTAGGGTAAATGTTTAATTTCATAATTTAATAATACTTAAGTAATACTTTTGTTCAGAAAAACAAGTTGTGTTTTGATAGTAGTTTGCAATATTTTGACATGATTTCCTTTAGTTGTAAGCAACACATACGCTGTTGACAATACTACTTTTCAATCTGAAATATTTAATCGATTTAAGTTACATTTTTCAAGCTGCAAATTAATAACCAATTTTGTATTTTTTGCTGATCAAGGCACGAAGGAAACAGAAACTCACCATGTGAGCAGGGAAGCACCCGCAGCTTGTCGCCCTCCTCATACTCATCCAAACAAATGGCGCACACGTCATACGAATCACCTACAAGGAATTAAGAAACACATTTAATCAATATATATATTACACCAATATTTTTAATAGAAGGGCTTCTGATTTTGGGTTTTGTGAACATTCCGCGTTTGCGGTCAGATTCTGGGTTTGTGAACATTGCGTCAGATTCTGGGTTTTGTGAACATTCCGCGTTTGCTTTCAGATTCTGGGTTTTGTGAACATTCCGCGTCTGCGTTCAGATTCTGGGTTTTGTGAACATTCCGCGTCTGCGTTCAGATTCTGGGTTTTGTGAACATTCCGCGTCTGCGTTCAGATTCTGGGTTTTGTGAACATTCCGCGTCTGCGTTCAGATTCTGGGTTTTGTGAACATTCCGCGTCTGCGTCAGATTCTGGGTTTTGTGAACATTCCGCGTTTGCGTTCAGATTCTGGGTTTTGTGAACATTCCGCGTTTGCGTTCAGATTCTGGGTTTTGTGAACATTCCGCGTTTGCGGTCAGATTCTGGGTTTTGTGAACATTCATGCGTTCAGATTCTGGGTTTTGTGAACATTCCGCATCTGCGTTCAGATTCTGGGTTTTGTGAACATTCGCGTCTGCGTTCAGATTCTGGGTTTTGTGAACATTCCGCGTCTGCGTTCAGATTCTGGGTTTTGTGAACATTCCGCGTTTGCGTTCATATTCTGGGTTTTGTGAACATTCCGGCTGTGTTCAGATTCTGGGTTTTGTGAACATTCGCGTCTGTGTTCAGATTCTGGGTTTTGTGAACATTCCGTGTGAACATTCCGCGTCTGCGTTCAGATTCTGGGTTTTGTGAACATTCCGCGTCTGCGTTCAGATTCTGGGTTTTGTGAACATTCCGCGTTTGCGTTCAGATTCTGGGTTTTGTGAACATTCCGCGTTTGCGTTCAGATTCTGGGTTTTGTGAACATTCCGCGTTTGCGTTCATATTCTGGGTTTTGTGAACATTCCGCGTCTGTGTTCAGATTCTGGGTTTTGTGAACATTCCAGGCTCAATAAGTCCAGGAATTCGTCCTGTCCTCCTTCAAATTCCTCTGGCTGTTTTCAAGTTTCTTTGCACCAATGAAGGAGCCGCTCCGCTGGCACTCAGTGTTTATATAAGCGGTAAACGAACACAAACTGCTATGGCTGCATGTGACCGTATATGGAGAGGCTGGTATCTGCAGGATGTCACAGATTCGACAGTTGGTTGAAGAGTTCAGAGACCGTAGGTTTGGATGTTATACTCCACTGTATACAACAGAAACAACTCGACACTTTGTGGAAAATGCTTCATTCGTTCTGAACTGATGAAGAACAATAGTTTAAGGGAAAACCTGCATCTACTGGGTTATATGTTTTAAAGTAACTTCATAATATAGTTTACCATTGCTGTGGTCAAACAGCGATCCAATATTAGAGTTTTTGGCTTTTTTTCCCCTTCAGATTTTACTATAATCTGTTTTTCCCTCATGATTAAGTTTCCACGATCATGTCAAGTAGTCTAGTGATTCGCAATGATAATAGTATCCGATATTCATGATATATTTGCAGTAATTGTTTGGTAATGGAAAATTTAAATTGTATCTCTTTTTTTACAATTTTCCTAAAGATCACATCAAGCAGACTTGCAAAAGTGATTCGCAAAATTGCGATTTTGCATATATTGGCACTTTTACTATAATAATTAAAACGTGAATATGCAAATTATTGTATTTGCCTCAAGGTGGCGCTTAGAAGCAGCAAAATTATAGCCGTTACATAAAGTAAACACTACGTTATTACATGCTTTATACGGAGGTAATATGGAAATAAAATCCCATCAAACTTTCCTGGCTGAAATATGAGTTTACATGTATAATTTAAACACCATAAATCACACAAAATATTCATTATGCATCATCAGTAGAACGAAACAACATGACATGTGAGCCGTTTGGTGATTGCTAGCTGCGTTTTATTTTTAAACATGCCATGCTCGCAGATGTATACATTTAATTATCACATTTAAGCAATAGGACGATTCATATTTTTCCATCTCTGTATTTAAAATTGAGACTTTGAAGCAGCACCTTAATCAACCTTCAGCTGACACATAGATTACATCCACGCAAGTTACTGAACTTGCATTGTAAGATATTACAGAAAGTTTTCTGGTCCAGTTCCTTTCACACAGCAGTGTTATTTCTGCACGTTAACATAAAGACACTCTTGTGCTGGGTTACTTTAATAGCGAATGCATTGATTGTGCTGCATTCCGCTTACAGTATATCGGTGGAACATACCAACTACACAAACTGTGTGGGGGGACCTAAACTGAACCATTCACTATATAGGCAACTACAACCAGGGTGTCGCTGAAAATGAGTGTGTGAGTTTGTTTACAGAATGCTGTTGGCACTGCTGCACACTCCCATTTAAATAATTATTAGAAAAATATCATTTCCCTGCAGCCAGTGGGTCCCCGTTCCAGTGTAGGCCCCTGGGCTTCAGCCCCTTGAAGCCCGTGCATTAATGCGCCCCTGGGTACAGAGTGCCTAAAACGCCTTTAGCTGTTATAAATACACTGTAAAACACGGCTTCACGGGGCTTATTGCTTTTATAAAACTTTTTTTTCTGAATACATTATAAGGTTTCACAAAATAAAGTGTAATGATATTAATAAAAACATTATTCTTCCGCCAAACAATGTAGTTCCTCAGAAACGGTTGTGGTTCCAATAAAGTGGCCGAACAACACACAAATGTAAACAAAGGTGTATATTTGTAGAGTAATTTACAAACAGCTTGGAACTTGGCTCAACCAATCAGAATCAAGGATCCCATCCGCTTTATTATTATTATTATTATTATTATAAATAGTTTCCCCCCACCATTAATTTTCCTTAAGATCACGTCAAGTAGACTAGCAATTAGGGCTACACAATATTGGAAAAAAACTTGCATTGCGATATTTTGTTTTTCTGCGATTTGTATATTGCGATTATGAAAAAAAAAAAATGAATAGCTCTATTTGGGAACAAAAAAAGAATATATATATATATTCAATGATTGGGGCGATTTTGTAGGCGAGTAAATTAGCATAGAAAAATAAATCAAATTACAAGCATAGATAAATATAATAGAACAAAGTTACAAATACAAAATAAACAGTAAGTCGACGCTGCATAGTCTTCACTGTATACAATAAATCTATTAGTTACAAAAGTGTGTTTTATTGCTTGATTAACATTTAAGACACAAACAACAGGAACATTAAACTGCTGTGAACCAATATTCTGCTACACATCCATTTTCTTTCTCAATCGTTTACCTTCACCGTCCTAAGCCATATGCAACGGTGTTTACAAGGATATTTGCAGAGACATGCATTTGGACAATTTCTCTCATACGAATATAACACAAATATAACTTTTAATTATGGAAGTGAATGTAATGGTGTTCACGTGCATCTGCGTGGGTCTCAACGTGTCTACCCTACAAGCAGTTCACAAAGTGTTTTGAATTTGCTCATTTGTTAGACCTATTCTGTATTTGTGATATTTGCTCCGAATTTTTTTGTACATCTGATTCACTTCAACCTGATTCATAGATTTGTCTGAGAAAATATAAAAAATAGTATTTTAATAAATTAGTATTATACCAGTTTTTTTTATACATCTTTCAAAGGCAATATATTGAATGCATATTATAGTATGAGTTTAAAGCCAGTGTGTTTTCCGTGGTGCAAGACAAGTGTGTTCTGGGTCTACGGTCCAGCTGCGCTGTCATACAACAGGAAGAACTCGCTCGCTCTCTCAGTGAGGCAGACTGCAGCGGCCAGCAGAAGTGATGAAGCAGCACAGCGGCCGGATGAAGAAAACCAATGAGTCAGCAGAGAGGCCACGAGCGGGGACCAGAGGAAGGGTGAAACACACACGTTTGCAGCTCTTTATCCGGGATTCAAAAGCCTCAGTGATGTCCATATGGATGAAACAACTGCTTGTGTAAAATTGACATAGGGTAAGATGTGCCAGTGGGTTAAT
Organism: Gymnocypris eckloni scoliostomus; assembly: GCA_027564155.1. NCBI lineage: Eukaryota > Metazoa > Chordata > Actinopteri > Cypriniformes > Cyprinidae > Gymnocypris > Gymnocypris eckloni. The sequence goes on from CM050418.1 coordinate 32,601,882, forward strand.
CTAGCACATTTATTTAGGAAGAACTCAATATATGTGACCCTGGAGAACAAAAGCAGTCTTAAGTCGCTGGGGTATATTTGTAGCAATAGCCAAAAATACATTGTATGGGTCAATACGTGTCCTATTCTCCACTCTAGTCATTCAAATAGACAAGCTGCCTCGCTCATGTCCATGTGTTTTGCATAAAGAAAATTAAGCATTTCTGAACCCTTTTTAAGTACGCGCCCTGGTTGCATTGACTTGCAGATAAATCATCCACATGACATCTGGTAAATAGGTACGAAGGAAACAATTACAAATGACCTTCATGCTGATATGACTCATTTGCTCTGAAGCGTAAGAGACGACTCCGACACGTTCTGCTGGCTTTAGGAAATCTGTTTAATGTTTGAAAGTGGATACGTGAACACAGGTGTGTCTGTAACCTGAGCCCAGACCGCACACTTTCCTTTTACTCAGTGAAAGTGACGTCTAATACCTTCAGGAGGAACGTCTCTGGCGTCTGCTTTCACGTTTACCGGCGAACGCATTTCTAATGCACCATTCTAACTAAGTGTGTATGTCCAAAGTATACAGTGTACTGCTTATAGCAGAAGTGCTGCAATATTTCTGGTACATACAGGAATAAGTGGAAGAGCCTACAAAACACTGGATTTTACCTCAAACACAAATCGGACGGTGTTTTAAGTGAATATTTGACATTTAAGTTCAGTAAACATTAACATTTTACAACTGAGGTTAACTTTTTTAAGTTGATTTATTTTTAAATGACCAATTTTTTTAAATAATATATTTAAATAGTTTATTTTTATAGTTTCCAGAGGAGCTATACATTTATCATAGTTAAATGAATTTAAAACGGACAGTTTAAAATAACTGACTTGATGGCAGTAATCTTTTTAACTGAGGAAAATCAGTAATATTATGAAATATTGTTATACATTTAAAACACCTTTTCTATGTGAATATATGTTAACATGTAATTGATTTCTGTGATCAAAGCTAAATTTCCAGGATCATTACTCCGGTCTTCAGTGTCACATGATCTTCAGAAATCATTCAAATATACTGATTTGTTGTTCAAAAAACATTTCTGATTATTATCAATCTTGAAAACATTTGAGCTGCTTCACATTTTTGTGAAAACTGATATTTTTCCAGGATAATTTGAGTAGAAAGTTCAGAAGAACCGCGTTTTTTTTTTTTTTTTAAGGTGCTGTTTTTGACTTTACTAAAGCATAAACACACCATAATACGTTTGCAGATATTTAAGAAGCATGCTAAGTTAACATACTTGTTTATCTGAAAAACAATGCTACAGTCAGTTATTCTCTCTTGAAAACATGCGTTCCGGGCCGAAATGTCGGTCTCTGTTTTGGTTTGTGTAACCTGCCCACTGCCAGTTCACCCAATTCTATTTCGGCACCCGGGTTCCCAGTTGGCGGAAAACACAGCGTATTTCATGTCATTCATCGTCATCTGTTGGTGTCTTTAATCTGGCAAGTCAAGTCTGAGGAGGAGAGGCCGGGTGAAAAAACCCTATCCAGTATTTTAAATTTGGACTGCAATACCTAGTTCAACCACTACATACAGCACCTTTAAGGACGTTTCGGTCACTTATGACTAACTTAACGGGTTCTTGCTGAATAAAATCTTAACCTTTATGTATTTGAATGCTGAACCTCAATTAATTCGAAGCATTAGATCTTATTTAAGACATCTCTTACCTTTCTTATACTTGTGAATTGGGAGTTTCTTCAGCTGGTCCTTGCGTAAGCGACTTCTCCTGGCTCTGTGTCTGTCCTGTACACACTTTGTGATCTGAGATTGAAAAGATGTAAACGTGTCAGTCAAGACTAAGATATTTGATATGCATGCATTTATTTATTTTAAATGACATACAATTGTGACTCACCATGAAAACTACAATGAGGATGAGGCAGATTCCAACAATGATGAGAAATGGGATGAGATAATATTCCAGAGGCAGACTGAAGTCCGGCATGAGAATCACATGACCGCTGAAAACACAAACACTGTGATGCTGCTTTTATACGACAGGTCTCATAAACAGACAATATACTTATTATTATGCATGCAATGTAATATTTGTATTAAATGCACATATATATTTTATTAAATATGATCCTTTTAATTTAAGTCAGTAATTTTGGTGTAGCAAAACTTTTTTTTTGCTACACCTTGCAAAACTTTTCAGACTTTGTGTGAACAGCAGACTTTTCTACAGTGTCATATGACTCTGCCAACGCAGCTGAATTCATCAGATGTTTCTGTTAAGTAACAGTGAAGTATTCAGTAGTGAAACCAGAGCCCTCACCCTTTCTCATAGATGTAATCCTCTTTGAGAGAGTTGGCCGCTTCTTCACCTATAAACACTGAAGGAATGTCTATCTGCTTCAGCATATCCACTGAGAAAAATAACAGCGTACATTAAGACACTAAATGCATGATTCCATGGAAATACATGTTTTTTTAAAATGTAAAATAACGTATTTTGTTTATTAGGTCCACTTTAAAGGAATAGTTCAAATAAATAAATAAATAAATAAATGTCATTCGTTTGACCCTCCTCCTCGCCAGCACCACCTGTCTATATCTGCTCAACATTATTCCTACACTCCACTATAGTCAAATTATGTTAAATATATGTGAGAGTTGATTGAAATATTTTGTGTATTATTGTGATGTTTTTATCAGCTGTTTAGGACTTTATCAGGACTCTCATTCTGACGGCACCCATTCACATCCATTGCTAAGAAAGTAATGTAATGCTACATTTCTCAAAATCTGATGAAGGAACTAACTCATTTACATCTCATATTTTCTGGAAACTTTCATTTTTGAGTAACCTATTACTATCAAAAATATATATTTTGCCCAAATTCATGTACAGTATTTAAGTAAAGTTTTTGTACAGTCTCAGTTTGTGTATGTATAGTCAACTATTTAAGGTATATGTATAGTCAGATAGTTAACTGTTGTATAGGTCTATAATAGTTTTTCTTATACTTCTATCGTTGTATATTTTTATTTATATGTTTGTTAATAGCACGACATTTCGTTCCACTATAGGTCCACACATGTAGCAGAACGACAATAAAACTTGACTTGACTTAAAGGAACACTCCACTTAATTTGTAAATAGTCTCATTTTACAACTCCCCTAGAGTTAAACAGCTGAGTTTGACCGTTTTTGAATCCATTCAGCCGATAGGGTGGCCATTTCCAGAACACCAAAAAGGAGGACAAATGGGTGTCCGGCTTGAGGCTGCACCGGAGCCTGGACAGGGGGCTTAAAATCCAGACTGTCCGGCCAAAATCCAGACGTATGGCCACCCTATCAGCCGATCTCAGAGTCTGGCAGTAGCACTTTTAGCATAGGTTAGCATAGATCCTTGAAAGGAATTAGACCGTTAGCATCTCGCTCTTCTGTAGTTACATCGTGTACTAAGACCGACGGAAAATGAAAAGGTTTTCTAGGCCGATATGTCTAGGAACTATACTCTTATTCCGGCATAATAATCAAGGAACTTTACTGCTGTACCATGGATGCAGCAGGCGCAATGATACTACGCAGCGCCTGAAAGTAGTCCCTACTTTGGGTGTAATAATCAAGGACTACTTTTTAAGTTCCTTGATTATTACACCCATAGCTCCTAGCCATATCGGCCTAGAAAATCACAACTTTTCATTTTCCGTCTTAATACACAATGTAACTACAGAAGAGTCCAGCTTTAAATAGGAAAAATATCGAAACTCTTTGGTCATTTTTGAGCGAGATGCTAACGGTCTAATCAGATTCAGTGATCTATGCTAAACTATGCTAAAAGTGCTCCCGCCAGACTCGGCTGAATGGATTCAAAACAGGTAAAACTCAACTGTTTAACTCTCGGAGAGTAGTAAAACGAGCCTATTTCCAAAATAAGTGGAGTGTTCCTTTAAGAACGCTTTTTTTTCCCTTTTTTTACTGACATCCCAAGTGGAACAACATCACGGCTCAGACTCATACAGCGTTGGTTATCAGCAGCACAGGGGCAGAGGTTTGTGAATCACAGCATTGTCCCACAGCAGAACACATGAGCACGTGTCTCCGCTGCATGTTTTATGCACTCGTGTGCAGGAACTTACGGTCATTGGATCCCATGCTGATTAAGTCATCAGAGTCCACATTGTGGACAATCGCCGCCTTGTAGCCGGCCTTCTGCGCATGGAGGACCTGAAGAAGGACGAGGACAGAGACAGAAGCGCTGTGTTCAGATAAACACAGACGTCATACGTGCACTCCTCCAGCCCCCCCCACCCCCACACACGTCTTGTGTGACACACACATGTATTGTGTATTCACATATACACTGGTTTAGTGTGTTCAAGAGCATGTCTGGATCAGAGTTCCCCTCGAAATATAAATAAATATTAGCTTCTTTTTTTTTTAAGTGACATTAATAATTTTCTTTACTGTAAGGAAAAAAAATCTGATAAAATGTATATTTTGGATAAAGCTTTAATTTTAAAATGTATATACAATAGTTGTCATGTATAAAAATATATACATATATTTAATATTAAAAAGTAAACAAATTAAATGCATGGTAACGAGTACATTGAGAAGATTACATTCGTAACAATGATATACCGTTAAGTAAAATTCTGCATAAAAAGTATATTGTTAATAATAAAAATATATAAATTAGAGCGTTAAAATACTTTCAAGTATTTATATGTATATATATTAGTGCTGTCAAATGATTAATCGTATCCGAAATAAACGTTTTAGTTTATATAATATATGTGTGTGTAATGTGTATATTTATTATGTATATATAAATTCACACAAGCATATATTTAAGAAAAATATAATATTTGTATATTAAATGTATTTTTATATCATATAACTTATTTAAATATATACATTTATGCATTTAGCAGACGCTTTTATCCAAAGCGACTTACAATTGCATTCAGGTTATTTATTAATTTTTTTCAATACATGTGTTCCCTGGGAATATATTTACATATACATGTAAATATATATACTGTATGATATATATAGAGATAGTATTTATGGTACTACCTTTATGTGGTTTTAAATAAGAAAATATATTTAATTACACTTAATTTAACTTTCCACTTTATCATGGTAAAAATTACTGTATTATTACTTGGCATGAAAATCTTACAAAATGCCATTTAATTGCTCTCGTTGAATTTATGCAACATATATATATTTTTTCCATTCAAAACAAGAGTGAAATGTGACTTAATTTCACAATATTCATCCAAATCTCTTATTATTTCCTTATAATGCAAATAAACGTTTTCCGAAATGTTGTAAAAAAAAAAAAAAAACGTACTGTACTCGACATTCCCTGAAATATCTGACTAAATAAATGCATAAAGCAATACAAGGTGACGTAAAGCTAATAATTTAACAACCCTAGCTGATTTATAAGTGCATCAACCAGTTCAAAATATAATATTTAAGCCATAAATGTTTCTTTAATGAATGTTAAATCAAAAGACTTGATCAGACACAAAACTTGAGTATTTGTCATTTCAGCTTTTTGGTATCATTCATTTTAACAGCCTGCATTTTCAACAGCGGCCACTAGAGGCAGAACTGAGAACTACAGGATCACGTTCTCACTTATAGACGGTTTCAACGACAAAAACATGAACAACCATTACTGCGCATGTGCATGTTTGTGGCCCTAACTTCACTTCCGGTAGACAATAACAACAGCTAGATTATTTTTTGATAAGCTAAATATGTTTGCTTCATAAATCAGATGGACTGAGATGCAGCGATAACTACTTGGACGGACTTATTAAAAATGCAAATTCACTCTCTGCCAGCAGGAGATGCTTAAAAGCGGGAGAAATAACGTTAATGTTAGAGGTTTGGGCCGGTAACGGCTGTAAACTGAGCTTACAAACACTGCTTTATCAGACATATAACATGCAAGATTAAAAGAAAATATTTTCTAAAGACAGTGTTCCTGCGCCTCGTTTTGATTTTTAAACATGCATTACGTGCTCATGTTTATTCAACAAATCCTTTTGGAAAAGTTTGATATTGTGGTCGGTCGCCACAAATAAATGTATGTACGTGAAACACATCCCACAGCACAACAACCTGAGCCCAACTTCATTACTCATCACTTTAACTGGAAGTTACCTTCGGTTCGGGTGCGTGCGCACGATGAAACCGTCTATAACATGCAACAAAACCAAGATACATAAAACTACTTTAAATACATTCCAGTGCTGTATTGTTGTGTATATAGACGTGTGCTTGGGTGATGTAGTCTATGGGGAGATTCCTGCTGTACTGGATTAGTGAATATTTGTGCAAGCAGTGATAAAAAACATTCCTCAGGCAGGCATCAATCACATTGAACCTCACAGATAAAACATCAGCTGTAGATATAATATCATCACGTGAAAGATGCGCCAAAAACGTATGCTTTTGTTTAATTACCACACTCGATGTCTACACCTTACAAAGGTGCACAACTTCCACAGCGCTGTCGATGATTAACGGTTTATTGTGGTATAGGAAAGATATTTCGTCCAAAGCCCCGCAGGTGAACAGAAACTGACCTCTTGAAGTCTTTGCATATCATTTGGCAGCAGCATGAAACGTGTTCGCAGTGAAGCGAACAGGGGCTGGTTTTGCATTTAGGAGCGTTTTGCATACCGTGTTTGCAGTTTTAGGAGTAATAGAAGGACATTGTTCATATAAATTATGGATTTAAATGTAAATTTAACATTTAAAAATGTATTTTATAATTTAAAGTTTATAAAGCATTGTATATATTTATAACCAACATTATAGCATTTTAAAATATTTTCAAATACTTTTTTTTTTTTTAAGTATTATGAATTATATAATTTATAATATATTTGTTTAATTTGTAAAAAAAAAATGATAAATTATATAATGTATAAAAAATACATATAAATAACAACTTATAACATTTATAAAAAATCAATAATTATTTATTTGTAATGTGTTTTGTATTATACATTTTTTATATTTTGGGGAAAAAACTTGTACAAATACATTTTTATAAATTATTTATTTGATATAAATTATATTATTTGTGAATAAATTGTAAAATGAATTTTTATCATATATATATATATATATATATATATACACACACACACACATACACAGACACAGACACAGACACAGACACAGACACACACACACACACACACACACAGACACACACACACACACCTGAGCATGATGGGACAAATGCTTATCAAGCATTGCTAGGAGACTAGCAGATTTTCTGTTTTCAGTAAAGTTATCATTTTGTATGTTTTTTTAAATGTCTATACAGTTTTTCCTTTTTTTATTAATTAGTATTATAAAAAATGGGAAATGTTGAAATAAACAAGCTTAAGTAAGTTTAATAAAATAAGTTTTTTTATTTAAATTAAAATATTTTTTGTTATTTTATTTTTAATGAACATTTATCTGAACTAACAACATTTTCAAACATATAACTATAGTTTAGTTACCTTTAATAACCCTGACTAAAATAAAAAATATAATAATATAAAAAATGTCATTAGATTGGAATAAAGCTGAAATAAAATACAATATAAATATTAGATGAACAACTATAACCAAAAAGAAATTAAACAAAAGAGAAGTGTTGTCTGAAAAAATGGCTTTTAAATATATTAAAAGCTATGTTATTTTGAATGTAATCTTAATGATCTAGTTTGGGTGTTGAAGTTGGATGGGGGGGGTGCTAATAGGGATCAAAACTAGAAACGGCCCAGCTCTTAAGAACGGGAATCTGTGGTGTTTCAGGCGAACAAACTTCCCCAGGTCAAACCTACCTTGATGTCAAAGTTACAGTCGAAGCGCTTGATCAGCACGATGAAGGCGCTGCTGAGGTTGTCCCGCAGGGGAGGGGGGTCGATCGGCACGCAGGCGTTCTCGGGACGGGCGCCAATCAGGAAACCCTGCGCACAGGAACAAACAATCTCAGCAGAGCAAAAGACTCCCAACAGCTCCCCCTGCTGGACCAAACACACAACTACAACAACACCGTCTGGGGGGGGAACTCATCTTCACCTCTTAACACTAGCTGTGTTTCATTCCACTTATTTTTATGCACATTTTGGAATATTGCATTTTTTTTTGACGCCAAGATGCGCATAAATTCTAAAAATGCGCATTAAAAAAACATTGACACATTTGAGAAGGATAAACTCGTTATCAGGTAAGAAAAAATGTGCATAAACTTGGATAGAAACACATTTACTGAGTAAATTCCTCCGTGCGCATCAAACTAGTCATGTGACTTTGCGCTATGAGACAGGATAACTTGACTAGCAGCGTTCACAGCATCTATATGTTGTTATGGTCATTCTGAAAAGCCTGAGGAAAGTCTGTCATCAAAGTATTTCTGTATAATTGTGCTACACGACTGCGTTCCCAAACAGCCGGCATCCACCACCGAACGCAGTTTCCGCATTTATTGCATTTGTCTGCCCGCTCTGAGGTGCAAATAATATATATATCATATATGAAAATTATTATATTCAGTGGCTTCTCCTATATTCTTAGTGATATTTAGTGCCACAGTTTACCAGGACGATTTTGTTCTCTTTGACTCGTTGGACGGAAACGGTGCTTTATTCGCAAATGTTTTATGCAATATTACAGTTTTGCGCATAAGTCAACTTTGTAACAAAGCATGGAAACATAGCTAATGTAACCTCAACCGGACACTTTCATTTTGAGACATGTTATAAGGTTTCATTTCTGTCCCATAATCATCAAGGCGGCAGTTGAGCAATAAAGAAATGCTTGAAGGCAAGAGTCGCTCCATCAAGAGGGACTCCTCCTGTTTTTAAGGATGAGTTATTGGGCCGTGAAAGCAGGCAGGCATGAGGCCAGCACATGACCACATGAGGATGAGTCAAAGTAGGCCAGGAGAAAAACCACAGACAGACTCACACACACACACACACACACACACACACACACACACACACACACACACACACACAACCACACACACAACACACACCACAACACACACATACACACACACACACCCCACAACCACACACACAACACACAGACATAGACACACACACACACACACACACACACACACCCCACAACCACACACACACACACACACACACACACCCCACAACCACACACACAACACACACACACACAGACATAGACACACACACAACACAGACACACACTACCAAACACACAGACACACGACCACACACACACAGACAGACACACAACACACACACACACACACACACACACACACACACAGAGACACACAGACAGCACACACACACACAACGTCAGCTTTTAGATCCAACTTCCTCTGCCACCTGTTATCTAGCGCTGACTTCAAAATGTGTTTAAAACAACTATAAAAAATTCAGTAAAAATGAATATCTATATTTCTTAATTATTATAATGTTGTGATGCTTTCATTCTCTTGTAGCATTTCAAATCAAAATCAAATCAAATCACTTTTATTGTCACATCACCACAGCACAAGTGCCTTGGTGAGTGAAATTCTTATGAACGTGCTCCAGACAGTGCAAAAAACAACAATTCACATATGGACAGTACATATTTACAGACTATACAGAAGACAATGTGCAAAATACACATACATATACTCAGTACACATAGTGTACTATAAAGACATACTTAATTATCAACTACACATTATACACCGTATGTGCACATCTACATTATGTACACTATTTAAAACGACTAATTGTAGTTTTTAGCTTATTCAGAAAATAAAAATATATAGGCAGCCATAAACTATAACAAGTTATTATAAAAAAGAACATATTACATAAAGTGAATATTACATACATATATATTTAATAAAAAACTACTATTTCACAAACTTTACATTATCATGATGTGAGGCCTATATAATATGTTATTTTGATAATATGCCATAGCATAATTATTATATTAAATACTTAATTAAATAAATTGAAACATATACATATACATTTATATCTATATATATATATATATATATATATATATATACAAAATAATAAATAAGCACAGCACACACACAAATATTATGTAAACAAAAACCTTTATTTCGGATGCGATTAATCGTTAACAGCACTAATATATATATATATATATACATACATATATAAAATAATGCCTAAATTAACGTAATAATTTAATGTGATTTTTGTGCCTTCATTTACATTGAAAAAACAATTTAGAATTTGAATAATCTGCATTTAACATAATTGTAAATATTAATTATAGTTCTCTTGCATACAATGTTTGATTTTTAGCGATTTTTTTATTTATAAATAATTAAAACAATAGTGTTGAATTGTAATAATTAATCTTAAAATGTTAAGATATAAAAAATTATATCAAATACTTATTAAAAATAATAATATTAAGTAATGAAAAATAAGTATCCATTTTCATAATTTACATTATAAGGTTGTAATCCCTAAATGCACTTGTTTAAAGAATGCACCTTTTTAATTATTTAGGCCATTTAGTTTGTAATTTTAATAATCAGCCAATGCATTTTTATTATTAATTGATTATATTAAATACTGACTGATTAAATAAATCACGCTTGTGAAGCCTAAATGCACTCGTTTAAAACTTGATTTTAATTTAGTTCGTTTTAGATTTTAATTAATTAATGTTTTATTTATAACTTTAATATCAGACTTTAGTGGCATCAGCTAGATTATTTTTTGTTGGTTATTATTTAGCATATTTCTAATTATATTTAATTTATGTTTACTTCAGTTATGGTTTTAGTCATTTAAGTACTTAAAAAATATATATTATTTTATTTCAATTAAATAAATTAATACAATTTAAAAAAAAATAATTGTTTGTAGTTTTAAGTACAGTAACACATATATTAATAAATAAATAAATAAATATATATGATTTCCACTGCAGAAAACAGTTCTGAGCTGAACATCGCGGCTGGAGAGAATATATATTTTTCAAAATGGCAAAAGAAAGAAAATGCAACCACAGACCCAGCATTTCAGGAAGTGGTCTAACACTACTTCCTGTTCTGACTGACGCCCTCCAAGCCCTGTGGTTCTTTACAAGTACACTTTGGTGACATAATGCAGCAGGTCCAAGATGATTTACCAGCTCATGACTAGATTAGATCGGCTGCCATGCTCCAAAACAGAGAGCAGATTAAGCTGGATTTTCCGGCAGGGATTAACTCCCAACACAATATTTAGCAAAAATAGCTGGCGATAAGCATATTACGTAGTGTCCAGCTGAGCAGGACAAAGGTGAACGCTGTTGCTTACAGAAAAGATTAAAAACTTTAGAGGTTGGATGACCTCTAAAATCATCACTTTGGTTTGAGCAGACAAAGAAGAAAGGCTGAGCTGAAATGGAGAAGTCGCAGATGTTAACTCATTTTTCAAACATATCATGAGGTTTGTGTGGTTACGTCAGTGAATCAGGAACAGAAAATTAACCCGATTTGAGCATAAAAATCAGTACAATGTAGAGCTGCTGTGGGAAATGGCAATTCGTTTTAGGAACTATTCTGTTGTCCAAATAATATCACTCTTAAAATCAAAGTAGCGTAGATCTTTTATTGTTGCACTTTGAATTTTTACGAGTGAAAGTTGGTTATTTCAATGGGAATTGGCATGAAGTTTCAGTGGTTAATCCCAATGCAAATTTTGAGTTGAGTGAATTTTGATACTCAAATTTGCAGTGCCGACCAATAGCAAGCCAAAAAAGCAAATATTAATATGCACAGTCCAGTCGTTTCCATGGCAATCGGCGCAATGACGAATTTCCCCCAATGCACCTCTGATGACGAAGACATTTACAAATGCGAATTTCACGTTAGGTTCAAATTTGGTAAATCAAATGCGCAGCACTGACCAATAACATGCCTCTTGGTTAAGCAGTAATGTTGGTGTGGGCGGAGATTTGTAACTTAGCCACAAAGCAAAACTGAAAATTTCACAACGGACGACGTGCTCATTTGGATGAGTTTTCTGTAACACGAATGTTACAAAATTATCTGTTTGGAAATCAGTTATTTAGGGTTGGTTCGTTTGTAGAATAGCTTTGGATCTAAACCAAATTAAACCTAACGGCTTTTCTCAATATTCTGATTCCCTCAGATTCCAGATTTTCTAATAGTTGTATCTCGACCAAATATTATTTGATCCCAACAAACCATACATCAATGGAGATCTTATTTAATCATCTTTCCGGTGATATATAAATCTCAATGTCGAAAAATTGACACTGAAGACCTGGTCCAGGGTCACATATACTAGCTGCCATTACAGTTCTTGTTCTTGTCATAAACAGAATCTTATCATGCATTGGTGTGGATGATATAGTATGTAGATAAAAAATGCAAGGTTTTGCGAAATGAATGCTCTGTCATGTAAGAGAAACCTTTAACTTTGCCTTAGTTAACTTGCATCGCAGCCACCCGTTAAGCAACCAATTGTGCCTTTGAAAGCTCAATTCGGTGCATCCCTGCTTGATTTTAATCGGACTCGGATCCTTCCACACCCCCATCAAAAGCATCATATGCATTACTCTTCATAAAATGCTCTGTCAGAGCTTTCTCCAGCATTAAAGTGTCTTTAGACTGTAAACCTGTGGCGTTATAGATGTCAAAACCAGAAGAAACTCACAATAAATTACAGGACATTCAATGCCGCACCTGCTGTAACAACAGCTCTTGTTTCTAGGAGACGCTTAAAAGCGGGAGAAATAACGTTAACGTTAGAGGTTTGCGCCCGGTAACGGCTGTAAACTGAGCTTACAAACGCTGCTTTATCAGACATATAACATGCAAGATGAAATTAAATTGACATCAAACATTTTCTAAAGACAGTGTTCCTTCAGAAATACAGTGATATAAAACACCTGCGCCTCATTTTGATTTTTAAACGTGCATTACGTTCTCATGTTTATTCAACAAAGCCTTTTGGAAAAGTGTTGATATTGTGGTAGGTCGCCACAAATAAATGTATGTACGTGAAACACATCCCACAGCACAACAACCTGAGCCCAACTTCATTACTCATCACTTTAACTGTGTTTGTAGCCGACGACAACAACAGCCCGATATACAAACACAGACAGGAAGTTACCTTTGGCCCAATAAAACCGTCTATACATTATTTTTTATTTAAATTATACAAGAGAGGCTTGTTTTGTTTAATAAATATTTAATTTAAGCAATTTTATGTATCACTTTACTTCTTATTACTTCACTTTTTTTTATGAGATTTTTATGAGATGAAGGGAAAAAAAGAAAGAAAATCGGCATCATATATTGGCCCTGATTTCTAAGTATCGGCATCGGCAAGAGAAAAACCCATATCGGTCGACCTCTAGTTTGGACATATATATATATATATATATATATATATATAATTTTATTTTTTAAGATACTGTGTCTTTCATCAATATCATAAAGCTTACTCACCTTTAGTCCTTCACTGGGCAGCCTGTAGCCAAATCGAGCTGGCAAGTCATCAAAGTTATCGGTTTTATTGTCGAATGAATACTGCAAAAACAAACGCAACCATGAATTACAGTCTGACAACCATGTGTTTAAATGTTGCATATCGATTTAATGTTGCTGCACAAATGTTAGAAACATACAGCTGATATATCGGCCTCCACGGGCAGCAGATTGAGGAAGGCAAATATCTGAACAGTGAAAATGGTGTAAATCTGTGTGGCCGAGAGCATCAGCATCCCCAAAGAGAGCAGCATCTTAAGATCTACTTCAATTACACCTGCAAATGAAAGGAAATGACACATTAGGCATCGCCAGAAAGTCCCCCAAAAAAACATTTCCCGTTTCTGAGGGGCCAATGCAACCCTGTTTGTCCGTTTAAAGGAAGCAGATGATCAGACATACTGAACGCTTTATAAACTGAGCACTAGTGAAATACGAGTTATAACATAATGGAAACGGTATGCAAATTGCTAATGTTTCAAAAATGTACCGCAAATAGTGCTATTTGCCCTGATAATGATGCAAGGACCATGATAACCAGACAAAACTTCACCCTCGTCAATGTCTTGCTCAACAACGGTGTGAGTTCATATACATGACAACAATGTACTAAAACGTTGTGTGTTTTTGAAAAGTTTTGCGTAAGACTGCAGTGTTGTTAAAACAATCCTCGTTCACACAGATGCGCAAAAACAATTAAAACCGCTGTATTATTAACGCCAGGCCAATAGATGGCGACGTCACTTTGTAAAGAAACACTAATGCATGCATGCATGTCACCATTTTCACAAATTTGGCTTTATTTGTTTACATTTACACAGAGAGAATAACAATATCGTTTCCAAAAACGTGCACTTCGAAACCTGTTTTCAAAAGTTTGTGTTTTCAGGCCCCGAAACGCTGTTTTCATGTAAACGAACGGCTGCATTAAAACGTTTTCTGTTTGTTTGTTGAAAATGGTGTCGTGTAAACACCCCCTAAGGCTGAGCCACCAGGGGCCTGTTTCAAGTTTAAACAAGTGAAGAGCTCTTTTCCAAAACGCTATAAATCCATTTTAATAGTTTTCATAAAAATGATATTTTTTTTTTACCTAGACCCATACATTTTGTTAATATTCAATTTATCCTGTTAAAATGGTCTGTTGGCTCAGTCTGAACATGTTAAACAATGATTGTTAAATGAAACAACAATATTGTCGATTATAAATGCAAAGTTTTTAGTTTTTTTCAAAACGCTACAAATCCATCCTTTTTTTTTTTATGTTGGTTTATGTCTTAAAAAAAAAAGAGAACATGCAACATATGACATCAGGGACTCATACTATAAACCGGTCGCACCAGCCTTGTGTTGATGTAACCCCCCCGGGTCTGCACCATCACACCGAACGGGTCTCGAACCCGGGTTTCCGGTGCGGGAGGCGGGCGCTATAACAACGAACGCCAAAGGCTACAGCCTCTAGCGTCAATCGGTTAAACACCACCTTTACTGGTATACACATCTGTTACATTGACATCCCACAGTGGGTATTAACGCGCCACCTGAGAACCTTCTTTTTTTTGTTGTTTTTTGTGATTTTCTTTGTCTAGTCTGCCTTTTCTACCCCCAGGTGTAGGTCTCACTGGCTCATCTAGGCCATCAAAAGTGATATTAGAGTTTAAAGCACTCATTTTGAAGACTGAGCACAAACAAACACTTCAAAGCGTCGCCATGTCGGATTGCATCGAACGAATTCTGATTGATCGGAGGATATATCGCATTTAGGCTAAAAACAGGTTCGGCGCTTATAGCGGTTTGGAAAGGAACTGCATCTTGCAGTACACTTTAAACAAGGAAATATAGCGATTTGGCATGAAACATTGATGGAGCAGTGAATAGGTTCAGTACACAGCAAAATGGCATGATGAACTCATTTTTTTTAAATTTGGCGTTTATCGCGTTTTGGAAAAGAGCTCTTCAAGTTTACCGAATAAGCCAGTCTTATTTCAGTTTGTCTGACTTGTAGATTTCAAGCAAATCAACTGACAAAAAGTCAGACTAAGTGAAATAAACCGGGCTTTATTTGATAAACTTGTTTCATTAAAAATTTATTATTTTTGTAACACCGTTTGTTGTCGCTAGTCTCTAATAAACACTGGTAAACCACGCCCACGTTTCAATAAGCCACGCCCACATGCTCCTAACCCAAGCAGCAAATTAAAGTATTAATAGTAGCCATTTTTATTTACTAAACTCTGCTAAAATACGGATATTATAAAAGTCTGATACAATAAATGAGTACAGAAAAATTCTGTAAACATGGGAACAAAAAAAATTACGCTTAGCATAAAAATTTGTTAAAAGGGGGCGGGGCAAGAGCAACTTATTTTTATTTTAGTTACATTTAGTACCTAACACTAAGATTTATTATTAAATGCATACAAAATATAATTTAACAATAATAAAGCCTTTAATAGCTAATCGAAATGTTATTCTTATTTTTTACAGTTTACTAATTTAATTCACTCACGTGATGTAAAAACTTCCCTTTTATTCTCCGAACAGCATATTGTACAAACAACGGGCTGTACAAATAAAATAAAAATAATTTAAATGGTCCGCGATTATATAAACATAAAAGTAAATTCTGTTTAGCTGCCATGCTTTGCTGTCACTCAAACTGGCTTGAACTGATTTGTTATGCCCTAAATCACAATGTTTTGGTTGTATTAGCACGCTGGCTAACAGTCAACACAAACCGGATGAACTTTAGCTTTACTCTAACGATCTGCTTTGAATCTACAGCACTTCGCCAGAGTATACATATCAAAATATATATTTATCGACATTCACACGCCAAAGGAGAACACGACCGCGGTCAAAGAGAGCAGTAAACTATCATACAAACGACGTGACTGAACCTCAACCAGCAAACAGAAAGATGGAAAATCACAACTGCAGGACGCATCAGCGACTTACCATTACATAGATGATGCTCTGTAGTCAAGGACGATACTACACCCCGATTACATTACATTAGAGTGAAACTATAGGCTTCAGACTGCTTCCTACGACCTCATGTCGTCTGGCAGGCCAGAATGTCAACAGATCCAAACACATACACTAAACGACACACAGCGCCCTCTAGCAACTGTCTCCTGTACCCAAACTATGAGAAAGGGACATATTTTGTCTTATGTAAGACGTTTGTATTTTATTTATGTATCGTTTAATTTCGAGGATTTATTGTGTAATCATCACAAACAACTGTGATTGGTCCAGTCTGAGCAGCGCTGAGAAAAGTTACTTATAAGGTAAACCGTTGCTGGGTAATTGTTTACACTGAGAACAGTGTAACAGCCTGAAATGACACACTGTATCATTAAAATATGAGAATTACTAATTAAACATGTACTACCTCGGCTGCTAATCTAAATGCTGAATCCTGTTCTGTTTCTATTCTAGTTCTCTGGAGACCAAACATAGCACACAGCGCTCTTTAGGGTCCATTATGTAGAATCAGCTGTTCTGAAATCATGCGAGCAGTTATTTTCCTCAAAGTATAAAAGGGAACGTTCTCGGAATTTTGGCATTCTGACATTTGAGCAAGGTTCTCTCTCCGGTGACGTTAACAGAACGTTCGTGCAAAGTTATCTGGTCTTTAAGAACATTCTCAAACCTTCAGTGCAAAAACATTGTTTATGCAGGATATTTCTGAAACTTTTTATTTGGACGTTTGTCTAACGATTTTAAATGTTAATAATTAGTTTCAGATGATTCAGAAAACATTCGAAAACAACATTACAATAACTTCCGCAAATTTGGAACATTACCTTAATGTTGCCTGTAATATTCATATCAACAAGAAAAAAACATTTGAACAAATAAAAAACTGGATTCTGGAAATGTAGCAACATGAGAGATCATATTTATGGAATCTGGAAATATGCAGTCATATTTATAGTTTTCTGGTTATTTTTTGTGGGCGAAATCCAATCAATGCAGTGAAAGAGTCGTCTCTTCTGAATCAGGAGAGAAATATGCACAGCAAAAAAAAAGGTTCAAAACATGGAAGTTTTTCACTGGAGGAAGCATAATTTGTGATTTTAGCCATGAAGCAACAGTTTTTAAGTTAAAAGACATCTTAATTATGGATTTGTTTCTTACACAAGCGTTGCTTTTCTCTTCACAATAAATTAATTGATGGAGTAGGATTACTTGTGTATTAATGTGATGTTTTTGTCAGCTGTTTAGACTCTGACGGTACCCATTCACTGCAGAGCATCCATTGCTGAGCACGTGATGTAAAACTACATTTCTCCAAATCTGAGGAAGAAACAAACTCATTTACATTTCAGATGACCTGATCGGCTGAATACATTTTTAGCAAATTCAAATTTTGGGTGAAATTGTTATTTAACACTGTGTCATTACTAATATTACAGTTTTTGCCCGTTGCTTGAGCACATTTTGCAAAACGTCGCTCATTGTGCCAAAACTCTAAACACAAGTAAACATGACACAACACTGGGAAATATACCATTCACATCTGTGCCAAATTGAAACTCTACTCTCAAAACCTAAACTCTGCTATCAAAACCTAACATTCCTTTGTCAAAATGTAACTCTGTTGACAAAATGACACATACTTGCATCATATGCAAACACTTTCAGATCAGGGGGAACACAATAGTCTACTTTATATAAAACACTGCAGTCTTTGATTTTCATTGTTTATTCAGAAGGCATATTTTCAGGAGACACATTTTCAAACAACCAAAAAAGCAAATAGGCCTACTCAATATTGTACATTGCAGCACTGTACATTGCAGTACCATGAATTCAGATAAAGCAAAAAAAACACATAATACAGTAATAGAAAAAACACTATACCGTAAACACAAAAAAATCATGATAAATTGTGCATACGTGGCTCATGGATCCCGCCCGCCTGTTGGGGTCTGGCCACAGGACCTCATCGACATCGCATAAGCAATGTCTTCTCCCGCCAGGGCACCGGGAAAATATCCTCTTGCATGTCGAAACCATCCATGGATTGCTGTCACCTGAATGTCGCCGCAGGCCTGTTCCATTGCCTGCAGAAGAGGCATGCGGGCATGTGGTTGGCGGTCATATACACGCATCTCCAAGCCGAAAAAATTCTCTATAGGGTTTAAAAATGGTGAGTAAGGGGGCAAGTATACCACTTCAAATTGATTGTGGTTGGTGAACCAGGCCTGGACCAGAGCAGCCCGATGGAAACTGACATTATCCCATATCACCACAAACCTGGGCTGATCTGGTCTGTTCTGTACAACTATATTATGGAGAGCATCTAGAAATGTGAGTATATGTTGGCTATTGTATGGACCTAGTTTTGCATGATGATGCAGAAGCCCTCGGCTTATGGCGCACACAATGTGATATTTCCGCTGCTGCCCTGGGACGCACACCGCCCTTTGGCCAATTACACACGACCCTGGGCCTTTGTTTTGCTCAGGTCGAATCCAGCTTCATCAATGAAAATGAATTCATGAGGCTGTGCAGCTCCATCCATGGCCAAGATTCTCTGTAAAAAAAAAAAAAAAGAGAACATATTACTGTTCTACAGTGCTACATACAGAACCTCACCCCATCACACAGGTACCCGTGTAGCTCTCAGAATGGATCCATGTGGTACTGATATGGTACATATTCAGCTGCTACTGGATTTCACCAATACTGTATTGTAAATGTAAAGGACAGTTACACTTACCTGTACATATTCAGCTCGAAGTCCTTTGACCCTGTCACTGTTCCTCTCAAATGGGACTCTGTAGAGCTGCTTCATGGTGATGCTGTGTTTTCCCAAGATGCGCCTGATGGTGGTGATGCTCACATGGTTTATGTTGTTGAACACTTGCCTGTCTGCAAGTATTTTCTGTCGTAGCTGGTGGAGACGGATGGCATTGTCTGCCCTCACTAGGTCCACAACGGCAAGTTCCTGCTGTTGTGTGAACAGGCGCTACGCCCCTCCCCAGAAGGTCTTCGAGTCATTCTAGAGAAATACATATTGTCATCGGTTTGCTTATTTTTCTTACAGTACTTTACTGTATATATTGTATCATCCACTGTACAACACTGTACTTCAATATAAGTAATCATGGTATGTTTCACAAAACTACCACTTTGGCTGCAAAAGGAGCATTAGCACCCTGCAATACCCTGTACACTTGATATGGTAATGTGATATACTGTAGAACAGTGCTATAAAACCATCTGAGTAGAGTAGAAGGTAGAGAGGTGAAGACATACCTGTATTCTAGTCGAATGTTCTTATTACAGATGCCACTGTGAAGCGGCTAGATGTGGTGGGACTCTCTGCCCAGCTTCCTCATAGTCAGGCCATGGTTGATGACATGGTCCACCAAAGTTGCTCTTATATCATCAGAAATATGGGTCCTGCATGGCCTCTTCCTCCTCCTCCTCCTCCTCCTCCTCCTCCTCCTCCTCCTCCTCCTCCTCCTCTTCCTCCTCCTCTTCCTCCTCCTCCTCCTCCTCCTCTTCCTCTTCCTCTTCCTCTCTTCCTCTTGCTCTCTCTCCATCCATACTTGCAAAGTTCTTGAAATGGCTAAACTGAGGGTTTTTGTAGTTGGCTAATTGGTGTTCAGTTTTGCAAGTAAGTGCAGGTGTGTATTTGAGTGGCTGCAATTACCCGATGTGTTTTGTATTTTGATACATGTGTTTTCCAAATGGCACCCTGAGATTTCATTTTGAACTAAGTGTCTTCATGTATGAAATAGAGTGTAGTATGCAGGACCATGTGTGTTGCATAAAGGAGTAAGTGTGTATGCATAATTGTAACTAGAGTGCAAAGCAGCGCTTTTGTTTAAGGTATGAGTACATGTGTTTGAGGTATGGTAACAAAAGCTTCAAGTTGTGTTACTTTAGTCTAAGCATGGGTCTATAGTGTTCAAGCAACGGGCAAAAACTGTAAACATGACATAAATGAATGCTGCAATTCCGTAGAAAACACTGCCTAAATTTGACAACTGTAAATTTGAAATGAAAGTCAAGTTTATTGCACTTTGTGAGACAGTGTGTGTGGGTATGTGAGGTTTTCTGCATTGGGGATATTCTGTAGTCTCAGCCCTTCATTTGGGTATGCATTTTTTCTAAGTTGTGTCCAATTTTGTATTCTAAAAAAATAAACAAAAAAATAAACAGTTTTTTCGGACATTGCATTCATGCCTATGGTGGTTGAAATTGAACTGCGAGGGACACTTTTGTAACTTTTAATTACACCCACATCCTAGAGTCCACTCAATTTGTGTGTGTGTGTGTGTGTGTGTGTGTGTGTGTGTGTGTCTGTGTGTGTGTATGTCTGTGGAGGAGTGTGTGTGTGTGTGTGTGTGTGGAGTGAGTGAGTGAGGAGTGTGTGTGTGTGTGTGTGTGTGTGTGTGTGTGTGTGTGTGTGTGTGTGTGTGTGTGAGAGAGAGGGAGGAGTGTGAGAGTCTGTGTGTGTGTGTGTGTGTGGAGTGTGTGAGTGGAGGAGGAGTGTGTGAGTGAGAGGAGAGTGAGAGGTGGGAGGTGGAGTGTGAGTGTGAGTGTGTGTGTGTGTGTGTGTGTGTGTGTGTGTGTGTGTGTGTGTGTGTGTGTGTGTGTGTGTGTGTGTGTGTGTGTGTGAGTGTGAGTGTGTGTGTGTGTGTGTGTGTGTGTGTGTGTGTGTGTGTTCCAGGTTCAAGTGTGACATAGGTCACAAAGTCTCGCATCATTCCGATGAACACTTAATTTTTGGTGAAAGGTGTTTCTGTTGTAGCTAATCGAGACCGAATTTATTTTTAACTTGTTCTTCATTGTTGTTTCTAAAACACCTTATACTTCCATTTATGATGACGATATAATGATACAACGATTCGTATCATGAAAAATGCCATACAAATAAACTTGAATTATGTATTTATAAAACGCAGATGCAAGATTATAGTTAGGCACCTGACTATTTCAAGTCAGTTAGGAGTGTGATCCTCCTCATTAGTTTTCACTTCTACTCATCTAATTTAGTTCAATTATTTACCATTGATTAAATGTAATTTTTTTCATTAATATCTTTACTTCTTACATTTTAACACCTTTTATTGAATTTTCACCTGGAAAAAAATGTATTTCAATATCTATCTATATATAAATTATGTTTGTTTGTTTTAGGCTTTTTATGTTTTAAATTTCTCAATAATTATGTTAATGCCTAATAAACTGAATTTCACCCCACACATAACTGACTGTTTACATATGTTTCACCCTCATTTTTCAAATGTATTTATTTATTCATGTATTTATTATTAATATTATTATTATTATTATGTATTTATTGTTTTATGTATTTTATAGATGTGTTGTCATTTTAAATGTTTTGGCGCTCTTTTGATCTCATCTGCCGTTGCTCGTCTTGCGGTAATGACGTCACCCCTCGCGCGCTCGAGTCAGCCTCGAGATTTCTGAAGTGAGCCGTTTTTACTGCGTTCACGGAGGTAAGTCCGTGTCAACTCTACCCTTTTACACTTTTAATACACTTTACACAGTTTAAGCAAGTCACTTCTGCATTGATTCATCGAGTGTCATTCATAACTCGCCCTTCTCTTCTCTTCCGATGACCAACATTACTCTCATAATTAATTAACTTCGTAATAAAACACCTTCTGTTGCGAAGAGAAAAAAACGTTTATACATTACTCACGTGATTTGGGTTACTGTATAAAAACATGCTCATATGAGACATGCTAAGCAGCTACAGCGACGAGTTAACGAGTTACAAATAACATATTTCTGCATCGTATGAGTAAAATCTGATTATTCTCATAAACTGATGCATTGCTTGATAAGTGTAGCTCTATGCACCTCCCTTATGAAAATTAAATCGTAGTGACTATATTATGGTAGAAATCTTATTTGTAATTAACATTAGTTACATGCGAGACATTTTAAATCCCATCAGGGTGAGTATAGATGCATATGAAATAACATTCAAATATTGCTTTGTGGTGCTCTTTGTGTTTAAATGGGTCATATGATGCTATTTTAAAGATAATTATTTCGTGTATTTGCACAACTAGGGGTGTGCGATATTGAAAAAAACTGATATCTCTATATTTTGGGGGATTTTTTCTATAACGATAATTAGACGATATTTTGCAGAGTGTGCTATTGTGCTGATATCTGACAACCGTGGACAGCTGCAGTTTTTGATATTCGTCATATTCTGTCTGGTCAGTTAACATCGGTGATGAATTAATCTTTTAGTTTAAGTTTAAATAGTTTTTTACCTTTAATAAAGCATTTTTTTTCTAAAACTATACATCTTATGAGTCAAATTGTTACATTTAATCAGTCAATTAAGATAATACACATTTAGGCTGCTCCCAAACAAATGAAACCAGTATTATCAAAATTAATCTTTGCAGAAGTTGCATCTGAAATGGCATTTAGATGTATTTACATGCAGCTTAGAGGGATATGGAGTGCTTTAATTAGTTACAAATGCATATTTTTTTGTACATTTTAAACATAAAACATTGAATACTGATATTTAAAATTATTTTAAAAACGAAAATACTTTAAATGTGAAATTCAAATTGTGGCAGAAAGTCACTGGTAATAAGTGAGTCATTGTGACTGAACAGAATCATTTAAACGATTCATTAATTTAGTAAGTGAGTCACTGCAACTGAACCGAATCATTCAGAAACGGATCACTATTGTGCACTGTTTAACCCGCTTCATCACCACGTAGGCTAATGCATGCGTGCACGCCATAGGCGTTTTGTTTGGTTTTTGCAAAATACTCGATATTGTCAAATTGCACATCGTTAAAACAACAATTACGATAATATTGCAGACGATATCGCACACCCCTAGCCACAACCTTGCTTCACTTCTGGCCCAATTCTGGCTGGATCCCTGGCCCAAAACTGATCCACACACTGAAAACCGACTCTATTTCCTCTGGTCAGAGTGAGCTAATATAGACTGGTGTCCCACCCCCTCCAATGTAAATAAAGTATTTATTTGACATATTAACCATTATTATTATTCATATATGACCATTCAGATGTAATTACAATATAACTAAATAACAACCAACAATAGAAAAATGAATCAAGCTTCAATCAAGTACATCATCACGAATATAAACGAAAGATGTGCGTGCTTAATTAGCGGCGCTGGCGTTGCTGTGGGTAAACGGTGCAATGTGTGGCGCCATTTCACTCAAGTTTACGGGAACTTTGCACAAGACTTTCCTACGGGTAGTGGGCTATGAACTGAAAAGGTAAAGCAGCTGAAAGCAACACTACAAAAACAGCAATCTTTATTCACCAAACTGATAAAGAGAGGAATGCTGTTACGGAATCATCTTTTAAAGTGGTGCGCATCTTGAGAAAAAACACAAGAAACCGATGGCGCTATGGTGAAGGAAGCTATGACAGCGGTGACTGAAACTTTGTTCGAGGACCACAAAAGAAACACAGAAATTATGTCTGCTATCGCGGATGTCCAGCTCAGTACCAACACAGTGCCAAGGAGAGTTTCCTTGCTTTCTTCTGATGCGATGATGCACTGTAAATATTTAAATATTTTTGAACTGTTATACAACTACAGTATGGTTAGCATACTACTGTTTTTCTTTCCATGAAGAATTGTATTCTCTGATTCCATTTTTTCTCTTTTTGAGATTAAATGGTAATGTGTATATAAAAACTCTTTAAGGCATGTTGCAGTTTGGATTGTTCATTTAATAGTTATGACACATTATTTAAGATATATAAGTACTGTATTATGTACAAGGGTAGCTCTCAGCCAATTTTCATTTTTAAAAAGTAGCTCTCAAATGAAATAAGGTTGGAGACCCCTGCTGTAGAGTGACTTCTATTATTGTATGTGGCCCAGGTCTGGCCCAGACACTTTAAGCCAGATCCGGCTGAGACTCGGCTTGGTCCCCGGGCCAAACGTGGCCCAGAAACTGCTAAATGTAATTCAGCAGTGACACACAGATTCAACCGTTTAAAAACATTAAAAAGGCTTTAATTATAAAATTACCAAATACTTTAATATAAATACAAACCCGATTCCAAAAAAGTTGGGACACTGTACAAATTGTGAATAAAAAAGGAATGCAATAATTTACAAATCTCATAAACTTATATTTTATTCACAATAGAATATAGATAACATATCAAATGTTGAAAGTGAGACATTTAGAAATGTCATGCCAAATATTGGCTCATTTTGGATTTCATGAGAGCTACACATTCCAAAAAAGTTGGGACAGGTAGCAATAAGAGGCGGAAAAGTTAAATGTACATATAAGGAACAGCTGGAGGACCAATTTGCAACTTATTAGGTCAATTGGCAACATGATTGGGTATAAAAAGAGCCTCTCAGAGTGGCAGTGTCTCTCAGAAGTCAAGATGGGAAGAGGATCACCAATTCCCCCAATGCTGCGGCGAAAAATAGTGGAGCAATATCAGAAAGGAGTTTCTCAGAGAAAAATTGCAAAAAGTTTGAAGTTATCATCATCTACAGTGCATAATATCATCCAAAGATTCAGAGAATCTGGAACAATCTCTGTGCGTAACGGTCAAGCCCGGAAAACCATACTGGATGCCCGTGATCTTCGGGCCCTTAGACGACACTGCATCACATGCAGGAATGCTACTGTAATGGAAATCACAACATGGGCTCAGGAATACTTCCAGAAAACATTGTCGGTGAACACAATCCATCGTGCCATTCGCCGTTGCCGGCTAAAACTCTATAGGTAAAAAAAATAAGCCATATCTAAACATGATCCAGAAGCACAGGCGTATTCTCTGGGCCAAGGCTCATTTAAAATGGACTGTGGCAAAGTGGAAAACTGTTCTGTGGTCAGACGAATCAAAATTTGAAGTTATTTTTGGAAAACTGGGACGCCATGTCATCCGGACTAAAGAGGAAAAGGACAACCCAAGTTGTTATCAGCGCTCAGTTCAGAAGCCTGCATCTCTGATGGTATAGGGTTGCATGAGTGCGTGTGGCATGGGCAGCTTACACATCTGGAAAGGCACCATCAATGCTGAAAGGTATATCCAAGTTCTAGAACAACTTATGCTCCCATCCAGACGTCGTCTCTTTCAGGGAAGACCTTGCATTTTCCAACATGTCAATGCCAGACCACATACTGCATCAATTACAACATCATGGCTGCATAGAAGAAGGATCCGGGTACTGAAATGGCCAGCCTGCAGTCCAGATCTTTCACACATAGAAAACAATTGGCGCATCATAAAGAGGAAGATGCGACAAAGAAGACCTAAGACAGTTGAGCGACTAGAAGCCTGTATTAGACCAGAATGGGACAACATTCCTATTCCTAAACTTGAGCAACTTGTCTCCTCAGTCCCCAGACGTTTGCAGACTGTTATAAAAAGAAGAGGGGATGCCACACAGTGGTAAACATGGCCTTGTCCCAACTTTTTTGAGATGTGTTGATGCCATGAAATTTAAAATCAACTTATTTTTCCCTTAAAATGATACATTTTCTCAGTTTAAACATTTGATATGTCATCTATCTTGTATTCTGAATAAAATATTGAAATTTGAAACTTCCACATCATAGTATTCTGTTTTTATTCACAATTTGTACAGTGTCCCAATTTTTTTGGAATCGGGTTTGTATATTAGGGGTGACCTCCGAATAGTTGACGATTCGATGCTTCGATAGGAGGAGCCTGATTCAACTCCCAAACCCTCGGTCGAATATTCGCGGGGTGTTATGATCGTGTCATTTTTGCTATAAGGGGGTGCTCAAATGTTTGATTTCACAGAGAACTACTGGTTTTCTCCCAATAAGTTATTACAGCCTATTATGATAATGCTGTAGATAATAATCTGAAAATAAATAAGCTGTAAATAAAATTAACGTGCATGAATACATCCAACCACCCTTATAGTTAAGTTTCACTTTTCATAATCTGTGACCGACAGAGGAGCATGGCGGCAGGGATTTATATCTTTAAAAAGACTTTTCTAATAGGTAGGGTACAATTTATTTCAAAACATTTTGGCCACTTTATATATAGTGTATGTAACCCTACTATTATTTATCTCGTATGAGATGCATTTGTAGTTGTAGTAGGCTACTACGGTGATTATCTCTTCAGCACGCATCGCGAGCAGGACAAACAGCAATAATAATAATGAATATGACTCGGACTGTCATATACATATAATTATAATGAGAACACTATTATAATAAAACGCTGTTAATTTTGAGTCTAGCTGCCGTGTTTCTGCACGTTGTTGCATGAAGAACGTGTCCACAAAATGAGTTCATTCAAAGCCGCGCAGAAACACGTTCACTTGTGCACTCGGGCCATTTTTTGCAGATAGCCTGTAAAGTTGATATATATATATATATATATATAATGATAGTATTATTAATATTATCAGGCAACCCTAACCGGTTTCTTGATTTGAAACAATATCACTCATTAATACATGCTGAATCTAAGAAATACATTGTTCTATTTAGATATGTATTTAATTTTATTTTGTCTGGTTTCTACAACTTTCATTTTGGAGCAAAAATCTGGCTTTAAACTTGAAAGAAATCTAGATTTGACATTTATCGTGATAATTATCTATATCGACGGATTAAAAAAAAATATTTGGTTATATTTTTTTTGGGCTATGTCGCCCAGCCCTAGGGATGAGGGTGAGACAGTATATAAGCGACTAATATAAGCATTGATATCATTCTTCTTACAAATTAACAATTACATTAGATATTATGTGAGGGTAGGGATGGGTATCGTTAAGGTTTTAACGGTATTACTACTCTTACCGATACTGCTTATCGATTCGGTACTTTAGCGGTATTCTTATCGGTACTTTTTGTTTTATATATGACAAATTAAGAGCTGAATTAACATTGCTTTATATTTTGAAATGTAAAATAAATATTTAATGAAATGAATATAAAGCATCAATTTGTAAATGCACATGTGTGCAGGCATTTTTAGTGTTTTATACATATTCAAACACAGACAGGTAAGTGAAACACAGGCTGGTTTATTGAGCAAATGGCTTATGGCATTTCGTGGTGAGCAATGGCAGGCGAGTGAAAGATACTGATATCAGTCCTGAGAATGTCCTGCAGAGTATTGAGTGTCTTTATCTTTGAAGGAGCGGAGGAGTCCGAGGTCGAGGGGAAACAACGTCGGGAGGATTGCTGGAGAATCTCTGGAGAGTCAACGGGAAGGTAAGTAACACAGGTTAGTAGCACAGGGTAGTCAGGTACAGTTTGAGGTAGTGAACGGTAGACCGGACAGTGAATGACTGAGTGCAGCGTGCTTTTGAGTGAGACTTGATTGGAGATTGGCAGATGCAGGTGATCAGAATACAGGTGAGTGAGATCTGGTGTAAGTGGTGGTAGATGACTGAAGTGACGGAGGAGGCTGTGACAATGTGACATTGAATCAAATCAAATCAAATCACTTTTATTGTCACATCACCACAGCACAAGTGCCTTGGTGAGTGAAATTCTTACGAGCGTGCTCCGGACAGTGCAAAAAAAAAAACAATTTACATATGGACAGTACATATTTACAGACTATACAGAAGACAATGTGCAAAATACACATACATATACTCAGTACACATAGTGTACTATAAAGACATACTTAGTTATCAACTACACATTATACACCGTATGGGCACATCTACATTATGTACACTATCTATACATTATGTAGTCTATACATAGTAATAATGTGAAGGTGCAACAGATTATAAATTAACAGCAGATTGGTTGAGCAGCAGATAGTTGTGCAAGGTGCAACAGATGATGCATATGCAGTGTCGTGGATGTGCATTGTATGGTGTCCAGTGATAGCAGATAGGTTGTGTTAGTGCAGTGTGTGCGTGTAGTCCAGTTGAACTGTGTTAAAGTGCAGTGCATGGCATGTTGTGTGAGTGGGATTGTGATGTAGGTGAGTTATTTCTGACTGTTCATTAGCCTGATAGCCTGAGGGAAAAAGCTATCCCTCAGTCGGCTAGTGTGGAATCGGATGCTGCGGAAACGTCGCCCTGAGGGCAACAGAGAAAGCAGTCTGTGGGACGGGTGGCTGGAGTCTTTGATAATCCTCCGGGCTTTCCTTGTACACCGCCTGGTGTAGATATCCTGGAGGGAGGGAAGCTCACCTCCAACAATGTGGCGGGCAGTTCGCACGGCCCTTTGCAGAGCCCTGCGGTTGCCAGCGGTGCTGTTTCCAAACCAGGCGGTGATACAGCCGGTCAGGATACTCTCCACAGTGCAGGTGTAGAAGGACCTGAGGATTCTGGGGCTCGTTCCAAACTTCCTCAGCCGTCTCAGGAAGAAGAGACGCTGATGTGCCTTCTTCAGCACTGCATCTGTGTGAGCAGACCATGTGAGATCCTCGGTGATGTGAACGCCGAGGAACTTAAAGCTGCTCACCCGCTCCACAGGTGTCTTGTCGATGGTGATGGGTGTGTGTTCTCTGCTCTGTCTCCTGTAATCCACCACCAGCTCCTTGGTCTTGTCGATGTTGAGTGAGCAACATCGGAGGGTGTCGGCTGTGTTTAGGTGTCAGGAGGTGGTTCTCCTGACACCATTTAGTCAGGGTACTCACCTCCTCTCTGTAGGCCGTCTCATCGTTGTCGGTGATCAGGCCTATCACCTTTGTGTCATCAGCAAATTTGACGATGACATTGGAGCTGTGTGTTGCTGTACAGTCGTGTGTGTACAGGGAGTACAGGAGTGGGCTGAGGACGCAGCTTTGAGGAGCACCAGTGTTGAGGATCAGGGGAGATGATGTGTTGTTGCCCATTGTTGACCACCTGACTTCTGCCTGTCAGGAAGTCCAGGATCCAGCTGCACAGAGATCTGTTCAGTCCTAGAGTCTGGAGCTTCGCAACCAGTGTGGCAGGCACTATGGTGTTAAAAGCCGAACTATAATCCACGAACAGCATCCTCACATAGGTGTTCTTATTTTCCAGGTGGGAGAGAGCAGTGTGCAGGGTGAAGGCAATAGCATTGTCTGTGGAACGGTTACTGCGGTATGCAAATTGTAGTGGGTCCAGTGAAGCAGGCAGCACAGAGAAGATGTGTTCTCTGACGAGCTTCTCAAAACACTTGCTGAAGATGGGGGTCAGAGCAACGGGCCTCCAGTCATTCAAGCATGTGATTTTATTTTTCTTCGATATGGGCACAATGGTGGATTTTTTGAAGCATGCGTGAACCACAGACAGAGAGAGGGACAGATTGAAAATATCTGTAAAAACCCCGGCTAGCTGGAAAGCGCATGCTTTGAGCACACGGCCTGGTATACCATCTGGGCCTACGGCTTTACGGATGTTCACCCGTTTGAAGGATCGGGTTACATCCGCGACAGAAAGCGTGAGTGGACTCACCTCTTCTGCAGCAGCCGCGGCAGCGCTCTCTGTGTGGGCGGTGTTATCTGCCTCGAACCGAGCATAAAAGGTGTTGAGCTCGTCCGGTAGAGAGGCGGCAATGTTCACAGTAGCTGGTTTATTCCCTTTAAAGCCTGTGATGTTGTTAATGCCCTGCCACATGCTTCTTGGATTATTGTTGTTGAAATGTTCTTCAACTTTGTTTTTATATGTTCGTTTGGCTGCTTTGATGGATCTCCTGGGATCGTAACTGGCTTGTTTCCGATCGCCAGTGTTTCCGGATTTAAAGGCAGATGTCCGCACTGACAAGGCTGATCGAACATCGCTGTTAATCCACGGTTTTTGGTTGGGGTAGATACGGATTGTTTTGGTCGGAACTACATCATCTATACACTTCCTGATGAAACACGTGACCGTATCTGAATACGCCTCTATGTCGTCTTCAGACGCTGCCCGGAACATGTCCCAGTCCACGTGATCAAAACAGTCCTGTAGTATAGCGTCCGATTGGTCCGACCAGCATTGGACTGTCCTGAGGGCGGGTGCTTCACGTTTCAGTTTCTGCCTATAAGCAGGCAGGAGCAGAACGGAAGAGTGATCCGATTTGTCAAAGGGTGGGCGGGGGAGGGACTTGTTTGCGTCCCGGAAGGGGGAGTAACAATGGTTGAGTGTACGATCTCCACACGTGTTGATGGTGACGTGTTGAAAGTATTTTGGAGCTATTGTTCTGAAGTTGGCTTTATTAAAGTCCCCCGTGATAACAAAATCTACATCTGGGTGCGTGGTTTTCTGCTCACTTATATTCCTGTACAGTTCCTTGAGTGCCTGGTCTGTGTTGGCTTGGGTGGGTATATAAACAGCCGTGATTATGATCGCTGTAAATTCCCTCGGTAGCCAGAATGGTTGACACAGAAGCGTATGAAATTCCAGATCAGGGGAGCAGAAGGATTTAATAGAATGTATGTTCCTTTCATCACACCACAAGTTGTTAATGAAGAAACAAACACCTCCACCTCTGCTTTTCCCTGTGAGCTCCTTTGCTCTATCCGAGCGGTGCACGGAGAAGCCCGTGAGCTCGATGGCTGAGTCTGGAACCATAGCAGACATCCAGGTTTCTGTGAGACAAATAACGCAGCAGTCCCTTGTTTCTCGTTGGTATGAGATGCGCGCCCGCAGTTCACAGAGTTTGTTATCCAGTGACTGAACGTTAGCCAGTAAAATGGTTGGAAGAGGATGTCGGAAAGCACGGCGTCTCAGTCTGACGAGAAGGCCAGCTCTTTTTGCTCTTTTTCGGCGTCGGCGGCGTTTCCTCAATTGTGCGACCCAGACAAAAGGCTCTGATGCGGTGTCTGTGAACAATCCACCGGCATTCAAAAACTCAAAGTCCGGTTTGCGTTGCGCGACGGAGGAACCAATGTTCAAAAGCGTGTCTCTATCGTAGACACTTATACTAACAACATCTAACACGTAAAACAACAAAAAAACAAATAAAACATACGAAAAACTGCAAAGTTTTCCTGGAGCACGCAACACGGCTGCCATCCACGGCGCCATCTTGACCATCTGAATGTGACAGATGGACACTTTCATTACTTTTTTTTAATTACACCCGCCCTCAAATCCACTCAATTTTTTACTTTTTTGAAATTTTGTGTATTCCAGGTTCAAGTTTGACAAATGTCACAAAGTCTCATCCCATTCCGATGAACGGTCAATTAAAAAAAAATTAGTTTCGGGTCACAATGCTCTAAAGGAACTGATGAGAGACCCAAGGTGTTTCTGTTGTAACGGAGACTAAGACTACATTTATTTTTAACTTGTTCTTCATTTAAAACACCTTATACTTCCATTTATGATGTATTTAGAAAACGCAGATGCAAGATTATAGTTTTGCAGCCGACAATTTCAATTTTGTAAGTCAGTTAGGAGCGACATCCTTCTCATTTGTTTTCACTTCTACTTATCTTTTTTATTTAATTTATTTATTCATCACTGATTATTGTTACTTCATTAATTAATTAATATTTTTTCTTTTATTAACAAATTGCATTGTATTTCCACTTGGAAAAATAATTTCAATATCTAAAGGCCATTATGAATTATGTTTGCTTTTGGGGCTTTTTCTGTTTTAAATTTCTCTATAAATATTTTAAATGCCTAATAAACTGTATTTCACCCCGTCTGTTTCACCCTTATTTTTCTAATTACTTAATTTATTTATTATTATGTATTTATTTTTTGATGTGTCTTATAGACGTTTTGTCATTTTAAATAGGTTTTGGCGCTCTTTTGATCTCATCTGCCGTTGCTCGTCTTGCGGTAATGACGTCACCCCTCGCGTGCGCTTTCAGCCTCGAGATTTCTGAAGTGAGATGTTTTCTGAGGTGAGTGTATTTACAAAACTGTACACTTTTTAAACACTTTACAAAGTAAGTCAGTTCTGCATTGTTTTAATCGAGTGTCATTCATAACATGCTCTTCTCTTCCGATGACTAATAACTACCGTAATTCATTAACTTAAAAGGTGTAATAAAACACCTTCTGTTCCGGAAAGAAAAACATTTATACATTACTCACGTAATTTGGGTTACTGTATAAGAACATGCTTAAATGAGACATACTAAGCAGCTAAAGAGATTAGTTTATTTTAAAATGCAACAAATATAATATTTCTGCCTCAAATGAGTAAAATCATATTATTCTCATAAATTAATGCGTATCTTGATGCTAACTTTAATGCACCTCCTTTATGAAAATGAACCATGGTTTTACTAAAATAAATTAAGTCGAATAATACAAATGGTAGGCTAATTAATCCGATAAAAAACTAAACATGATTACTGCACTTTTACTATAATAAAACCATGGTTAATATTTGTATTATTATTAGTTTTGTATTATATATATTTTTTTTAGTTTTGCATTTAAATTTTAGTTTTAAATTTAAATACATAAATATTAATAATAACAGAGTTGTGAATTGGTATGAAACACTTTGCAATTAATTTTCTTCCAGTACACTTTACTAGATAGATAGATAGATATAGATAGTGAAAATAATAGTTGGTATTTTAATTGGTATAAAAACATAAAAGTAACTGATTTATTCTTAATTTTGGCAGATCTGCTCCTTCAATGAAGCTCCTCCCTCTGCAATTCACCAATAAATGCTGGAATATTCCAAAAAGTAAAGACCAGCATGAAACCAGCAAGAAGAGGCCTTAGTAAAAGAAATGGTTAGCGCCTTTATTTGTACAGTAACAGCCACAACAGCTGTGCTGAATTAATGCTCCCTGTTTCTCATGTGACAACACTGAAGCTACTCTGAAAAATGTATATGCTGCATATTGTATGGTTTCACACACTATTCTTAAAAAAAATATTAGGCATTATGCACTGGGCGGTAATCAGAAGGGGTGGAATGATAATCGATTTGTGGATCGTTTCTGCGATTTTTCCGAATGCACCGCGATTCTCTCTGGGATCGATTCTGAGCTTAGTTTTTAAGATGGAGCTCTAATCTAGTTTTTAACCGCACACTCAAATGCTCACGAAGAACAGCGCTTGTGCGTTCAACTGAGTAATGTAAGTGGTTAAATGTTCTTGCACCTTGGATGTTATGCTTTTATGACACGAGATTAATGTAAACAGCCCACTGTGAACACTCTTCGCTTCAACCTTTTCAAACTTTATGAAAGATTATTTGAGGTTGAAGTGGTGTGTGTGTGTAAGGAACTGGAAGCAAGCAAAAGATGGCTGTTTCTAAAGTATGCAGTGCTATCTGCTGCTAAAAACTAAGCTCAGAATCAATTCATTAGAGAATCAGATGCTTTCGGAAAATCGCAGAATCGTTCCACCAATTATCGTTCCACCCCAAGCAGTGTTTCCCGCTTTTTTTTTATTCCATTTTAGGGGGATGCAACGGCTCCCCCGCCCCCCTTGAAGATCAAGTACATTTTATTAAATTAAATTTTCTATATAGCGCCAGATCACAACAGAAGTCATTTAAAGTTACCTTTCCTATAGAACAGGTTAATACCTTGTTTTTTTATTAAACAAACTAAATAGCCTTATGTTATTTATCTTATTTACATGATGACATGTTATTTCTATCTCTATATTACATAGTCGCACGCTCTACACGCGCACACACACACACACACACACACACACACACACACACACACACACAAACGTACGCGCACACACAAGTGAGCACACTCCCACTCGTATTTGTAAATATTAAGCTGCAAAAAGACTATTTAAATATGAATTATGCACGTTATGAATGGCACAGATGCGTGGTTTTGTTTACTACTTGTACTCAGGGCTGGATTGGTAATACCGGGCATTTCCCAGTGGGCCGCCAGAATTTTTTATTTTTTGCCAAGGACCATCACGCAGGATCTACGAGCAGCCAGTGGCCATTGGTTTGTCTTCTGTATTGACAGCGTAAACCGCCCAATCACAATGCGCTATACACCATGTCCTAACTACACACGCCGCAACACGCGATAAAAGGTATCTTTTCCATGTTAATCGGAGTTTCTGTCTAACCAGCCGAGGTTAGACACATTTCGTGTGTCTAAATTAGACACACGAAATGTCTAATTTAGAAACGGATTCTATTTCCGCAACGTTGCGGCTGGAACAAAAACATACAAACTAATGACAGTGATAATCTCAATTACTGATTATGTGCTTTATTCAAACTTAAACGTGTCTAATATGAATTTTAATATCATTCTGCATGACCGTTATAGCCATACTGAAAGCAACAACAGATAGTTTACATCTTGTAAATAAGATGTTAAAACTGCGAACTCAGTGCGAACCAACAAATCAAATCAAATCCCTTTTATTGTCACATCACCACAGCACAAGTGCCTTGGTGAGTGAAATTCTTATGAGCGTGCTCTAGACAGTGCAAAAAAAATAAAATAAAATTTACATATGGACAGTACACATTTACAGACTGTACAGAAGACAATGTGCAAAATACACATACATATACTCAGTACACATAGTGTACTATAAAGACATACTTAATTATCAACTACACATTATACACCGTATGGACACATCTACATTATGTACACTATCTATACATTATGTAGTCTATACATAGTAATAATGTGAAGGTGCAACAGATTATAAATTAACAGCAGATTGGTTGAGCAGCAGATGGTTGTTCAAAGGTGCAACAGATTATTCATATGCAGTGTCGTGGATGTGCATTGTATGGTGTCCAGTGATAGCAGATAGGTTGTGTTAGTGCAGTGTGTGCGTGTAGTCCAGTTGAACTGTGTTAAAGTGCAGTGCATGGCATGTTGTGTGAGTGGGAGTGTGATGTAGGTGAGTTACTTCTGACTGTTCATTAGCCTGATAGCCTGGGGGGAAAAGCTGTCCCTCAGTCGGCTAGTGCGGGATCGGATGCTGCGGAAACGTCGCCCTGAGGGCAGCAGAGAGAGCAGTCTGTGGGACGGGTGGCTGGAGTCTTTGATAATCCTCCGGGCTTTCCTTGTACACCGCCTGGTGTAGATATCCTGGAGGGAGGGAAGCTCACCTCCAACAATGTGGCGGGCAGTTCGCACGACCCTTTGCAGAGCCCTGCGGTTGCCAGTGGTGCTGTTTCCAAACCAGGCGGTGATACAGCCGGTCAGGATGCTCTCCACAGTGCAGGTGTAGAAGGACCTGAGGATTCTGGGGCTCGTTCCAAACTTCCTCAGCCGTCTCAGGAAGAAGAGACGCTGATGTGCCTTCTTCAGCACTGCATCTGTGTGAGCAGACCATGTGAGATCCTCGGTGATGTGAACGCCGAGGAACTTAAAGCTGGTCACCCGCTCCACAGGTGTCTTGTCGATGGTGATGGGTGTGTGTTCTCTGCTCTGTCTCCTGTAATCCACCACCAGCTCCTTGGTCTTGTCGATGTTGAGTGAGAGGTGGTTCTCCTGACACCATTTAGTCAGGGTACTCACCTCCTCTCTGTAGGCCGTCTCATCGTTGTCGGTGATCTACAAGCATATTCCATGACAAAGATGGTCTCAGTCACTCAGTATGTACTTTTAATAATGTTAAAAAGGTTTAATATTTATGAATTAGATTATAAACATACTCATTTCGTTGCAAGAGCAGTGCGCTTCCAGGGAGAGCCCGCCCACACACGCTTCTGATTGGCTGTGATATTTGATTGATTCTGTGACATCGCGCTGTCGCGTCCCGTGTAGTGTGGACAGCCAAACTGCATTTCGCTGGAATCCTGTCACGTCGCGTATAGTTAGGACACGGTGATAGATGGAGCGATTAAGTATTTTGCTCCGCCAAGTCGTTTTTCCTGAACACGGAAGTCACGCCGGACTCTTAACCGGAAGGATGCTTTGCATTTCCCGTCTCCAGTGTTTCTAGTCAAATTAGCATTTATTCTGAGCTGAAACTTTAACCGATTATTAGCACTCCTTTAGGCTATTGGCTGGGCTAATCAGAAGCCAGCCAAAGTGAATGTTATAGTATTTAAACTGCTTGGTCACTGCTATAAGTTGGGAAAAGGCGATTAGTCACCAGAAGAGACGAACGGCAGTGTATGTGTAAGTGTTGTAATACTTGTTCGTAGATCTGTTGTTTAAATTAACTTGTTGCTAGGAAGGAATTCTTCATTTCCTACCTATCTCTATTCTGCATTTTCATTGAGGTTTATATTTTTGATTGCACTTACTGGTAATTATAATAATTTGTGCCTCCATTCCTCCTTGGTCAAAGTGTTAGTTTCGTCTTGAGCTATTTGCACTTCTTTAGGCTATTGGCTGGGCTAATCAGAAGATGGCCACAGCTGTTTTCACTCTAGTCCAGAGTTCCTCAAATCTTTCCCTGGAGAGCCAATCTGCTGCCGAGTTTAGCTCCAACCCCAATCAAATACACCTACCTGTGATTTTCCAATGATCTTGAAGACTCTGATTAGCATGCTCAGGTGTGTTTGATTAGGGATAGAGCTAAACTCTGCAGGAGTGGGCCAGATTTGAGGATGCCTGCTCTAGTCTCTTTGACTGTGTATTTATTTGATGTCCGAGCGCTGATGCTGAAGCATCTGCGTAAGCGTTGAGTCTCCCCCTGTGAAGAAAGACGAGTGTAAAGACCGACAACGTTTTCCTGCACGACTTTAACCGAGCAACACACTTAAGTATCATTTCTATCTTCCCTCGTCCTCTCTCCTTTGCTATCCTCTATCATGTGTTTACAAACCATTCCGGTTGTCTCTCAACCACGCTCTAACATCACACGCAGACGGCAACATAATCCTGCTAACCTGCGCCCTATCTCTACATCTTCTACTACACCTTTTTCTTTCTCCGTGGCTCTCTGGAATTGTCAGTCAGCTGTCAGCAAAGCAGACTTCATTCCTGCTTTTTCTTTACAATCCACACTCAGCATCTTGGGCTTGACTGAAACCTGGATTCGTCCAGAAGACCAACCCCAGCTGCCCTCTCTAACAATTTATCTTTCTCTCACACCCCACGTCAGGTTGGCCGGGGTGGGGGCACTGGTCTGCTCGTTTCAAACAACTGGAAATACTCAACCCACTCTCCCCTATCCAATTACAACTCATTTGAATCTCATGCAATTACTGAGGTTTGCGTTTGTAGCTCCGTGTAGCTTTATTTTTCTGTTGAATCTCTATCTTACTTTCACTCTCTGCTTAAGTAGTCAAATATAACTTAATTCCCACCATATTTCTGATATTATCTATCAAGCTAATCTGACTAATTTGATTGTTCGCTTTTAATCTAAAACCACGAGTGCAGCGCATTAGCATTTGTTAGGCGGTTAACTTGTCATTCGTGTTTCTACTCGCATCTATTACTGTTTTCTTCTTTTTATCGCGGTTTCATTTCGCTCTCGCTCTGTTTTTCATGAGTTCATCAAACAACAGGGGTAAACAGTGGTAAGTCGGAATCATTCATCAATCATGATGAGTAATGGCTTCTTCTCCTGCTATTGTTTTTTGCACTGTCTGCCACAAATATATTAATAAAAACCTAAAACTAAGACATAAATAAAAATAATAGTAATAAAAAAACTGTGCAACTTAACTAATCAAGTTTCAGCCTAACTAAAGCTCAAGCATGACATAAGCTTTTATTGTCTTCTTAGAAGGCTTTGAGGCCTTTGTAAAGGTGCGTTCACACCAGACGCGAATGAAGCGAATAAATCGCGCTATTCGCGCGTAGTTGGACGCTTGAACATTTTGAGTTTACTCGCTTCATTCGCGCGTGAAATTCGCACCATTCGTGCGTGCAATTCACTACACAACAGACGCGAATTCGCGTCATGGGAGGGGCTTCTGCCAGGCAGCTCCAGTCTCTATGCAAAATGTATTCCTGTTTTTGTAAAAGTACGAAGATGTATATGCAGCACAGGGTACCCACATACAACCACAATTACTTTGTCCTCCATTGTTGTTTCGGATTTTTTGCCTCCGCTCGTAATGACGCCACTGCTAGAGCAAGCTCCTGATTGGTTAACGCAACGCGAATATCCGCCAAAGTTCAGATTTTTCAACTCGCGCTATTCGCGTGAATGACGCATCAAACGCTCAATTCGCGCCACGTAATTCGCACCGCCTCATTCGTGCGAATATCACAGCAGGATTGTCTATCGCGTCTTTGCATTGACTTAACATGTAAATCATTCGCGCGTAATGCTTCATTCGTGTCTGGTGTGAACGCACCTTAAGAGGGGAAAATTAGTGGACAGGAAGATAATGTGTTACAAAAACAAGAGTCCATACACATAACATTAACACATTTTTCAGCGACATGAATTTAAAGTTATCTGGAGAATAAACCCTCTTAAATGTCTCTCTTCATACTGGTGCGTGTGTGTGTAATAGTTTAAAGGAGCATGTGTTTGCAAAGACAGTGCTCTGGATGTAGTTACAGTAAATGGTAGCAATTCAGCGAAATTAGAATTCTGGGCCGGAACTAAGAATTCTGGATGTGCTTGGTCAAAAACCGAAACCGAAAAGACTTTGTAATAATTATTTATTTTATTAAATAATATACAGTAATTTTGTAAGACTTTTTAATTTAACTAAATTTTAATGACACAGAATTTTTAAAAGAAAACAAGCCAATAAAATAACCACACTTTTATTGAAAGAAAAAGAAAATTGGACAGAAAATATATTCATATTAAATATTAATTATTTTTATTCAGTTCTATGCAACAGAATCAGACATAACAGTTGTTGTTGTTTTTGACTAATTATCCAAATAATGTAGTCCAAACAGGGTTTTTTCTTTCTCAAAATGCAGCGGAGGTGGTACTATCCTGATCATGTGCACACAATTTACCCTTCAACTGCCTGAAACAAACACTTTTTATATTAAATGTATTTTAGGTGTTATTAATTATATGATTGAAGAAAATGACAATTATAAAGTTGTTTGATTTTCTCTCAGCTAATGTTTTATTTGTATTTATTTTTAAAATAGCCAAATTAAATGTTTTCTTTTTCCTCAGAAATTCTGTGATGTGTATCTGCTTATCAAATGAAGGCATAAAACATCAATTTAATTTATCGTTAAATTATTGAAAATTCACTTTTTTTGGCAAAAAAAGTGAATTTACTATTAAAATTAAAACATGGAAGAAATGTTGTGTGATCATTCCTTAAAGAATAAAGTTTTCATAATTTTAGTAGTAGTACATTCTGCTGAACAAATATTTCTGCTGCAATGTCTTCAAAAAAACTGATTTTATTTTGATGGGTTGCCGTGAATACCTTTAGATTTTCTGTGTGTATATGATACGAGGATAGTTTCACTCAAATGAAACGGTGAAACGCTCTTGAAGTGACTCTCAGAGCAGTTCTGGAGATGTTGTGTTTGTGTTTATGTCCTCATTGAGACGTCATGCGCGCTTCAGTGTTCAAGGTTCAAGGTTTCTTTATTCGTCACATACTAAATTATACAGGGTATAATCAGAAGTGAAATGTAAATCAAGTCAGGTCCGCTCAGTGGACAGTGCAAAAAACTAAATAAATAAAAATGTAATAAAAGTAACAACACAAGAGCATATATATAAATATAGGTTAAAAAAAAAGAAAGAAGATAAATAAAGGGTAAAATGTGCAATAGAATAAAAAGTGCAAAACAAATAAGATGTGCAAAACAGTATACTGGGACTTAATAAATAGTAATATGAACAGGGATGTGCAAATGGGTTGTACCGGATATATACATGTAGCAGCAATACGGATGATGGGAATAGTGAATGTTTTACAGTTAATAAATGAGTCTTGTAAATGTTTATGAAACTGAGTTTGTGTTAAGGAGCCTGATGGCCTAAGGGAAGAAGCTCCTCCTCAGTCTCCCAGTTTTTGCCATCATGCTCCTGAAGCGCTTGCCAGATGGCAGTGAAATGAAAAGATGGTTACTGGGGTGATTTGAGGATTTTAGCAGCTCTGCTTTTGCAGCGTTTGAGGTAGATGTCCTGCAGAGAGGGGAGAGTAGACCCTGAGATGCGCTCAGCCAAGCGCACGACCCTCTGTAGAGCTTTGCAGTCCTGATTTAATGAGTTACCATACCACACTGAGATGCACTGAGTCAGTACACTTTCTATGGCCCCTGAATAGAAAGTTTTCAGGATTGCTGGTGAGACCCTGAATTTCCTCAGCTGTCGCAGATGGTACAGTCTTTGCCTGGCTTTCTTAACCTGAGTCTGAATGTGTGTAGTCCATGTCAGGTCCTCGGAGATGTTTACGCTCATCTCTGCCATCCATTCATACATAAATATGATCGCGCATTTGATGAGTTAATGCTCATGAGTTAATGCTCATCAGATCGCATAAATCAGTGGAAAATTAATATAAATGATGATTCTGTGTAAAGAAACATCAAGTGAACATGCATAAAAATCCTGTAAAAGCTATTATTATCAGTGCATGTGAGCAGAGCATTGCGGGGAGCAGATCAGTGGAAGAGATTTGACCAGCGTTGCCCAGATCAGCTGTACCACAGTATGTTACAGCACAGCAGCTCTTCTGCAAACAGGAACAAGTATACTATCGTTACATAGACATTTCATGTCAGCACGTTATTTGTGCGGTCTCTGCTTTTCCGGTGAGCATGAGCGGTAACTGGTCAGAATGATAGAGTGGAGTACTGAACGGAGCGTCACGTGGTACAGTGATGATGGCTGGAGGAGAGTAACCTGAAGAAAACTGCTGGGCGGCATATATTTTAGTTGGCGAAAATTCAGTGCATCCCTAGTAAATAGACAAAACGATTCCTCGAGGCACATATTTTGCCTCGATGACTTTTTGAGTTACTTGAGGAATCGTTTCAGCCCTAATTTATTGCATTAATAATTGTAACACATTTTTTTCCATAACTAATTAATTCAATTAAAATGTTAACTTGACAGCCCTAATATTTTATTTTAATTTCAGACCTGATGGAGGGGAAACATCATCGTGTCAAAACTGTAGAGAAAACTAGTTTTGTACTGAGAAGAAGAGACAAGAAGAATTTCATCTGCGGTCAGTGTGGAAAGAGTTTGACATGTCTCAAAGTTCACATGAGGATCCACACTGGAGAGAAGCCGTTCACATGTGATCAATGCGGGAAGTGTTTTGCAGTAAAAGGAAGGCTTACGTTGCACATGAGGGTTCATACTGGAGAGAAGCCGTTCACATGTGATCAATGTGGGAAGAGTTTCACACAATCATCAAGCCTTAAAGGCCACATGAACATCCACACTGGAGAGAAACTGCACGCATGTGATCAATGTGGCAAAAGTTTTTCAAAACTACAACATCTAAAGGAACATCATAAAAGACATACTGGTGTGAGAGAGTACATGTGCTTTGAGTGTGAGAAGACTTTTGTTACATCTAATGATTTGAAACGACACCAGATGATTCACTCTGGAGAGAAACCTTACATCTGTTCACACTGCGACAAGAGATTCAGTCAGTCAACACACCTGAAAACACATGAGATGATTCACACTGGAGAGAAACCTTATATCTGTTCACACTGCGACAAGAGATTCAGTCGGTCAGCAAATCTGAAAACACATGAGAGGATTCACACTGGAGAGAAACCTTACATGTGTTCACACTGTGACAAGAGATTCAGTAGGTCAGCAAATCTGAAAACACATGAAAGGATTCACACTGGAGAGAAACCTTATATCTGTTCACACTGCGACAAGAGATTCAGTCGGTCAGCAAATCTGAAAACACATGAGAGGATTCACACTGGAGAGAAACCTTACATCTGTTCACACTGCGACAAGAGATTCAGTCAGTCAACACATCTGAAAACACATGAGATGATTCACACTGGAGAGAAACCTTACAAGTGTTCACACTGTGACAAGAGATCCAGTCGGATAGGTACATTGAAAACACATGAGAGGATCCACACTGGAGAGAAACCTTACAAGTGTTCACACTGTGACAAGAGATTCAGTCGGATAGGTACATTGAAAACACATGAGAGGATTCACACTGGAGAGAAACTTTACATGTGTTCACACTGTGACAACAGATTCAGTCGGTCAGGAGACCTGAAAGCACATGAGAGGATTCACACTGGCTGTGGGAAGAGTTTCACTCAATGATCTAATCTACTCACGCATACAAAAAACAATCACAGTAAGTAGATCATCTACAGATCCAGCCCTTTCAGGTCTGATGCTGCGTCCTCACCAAGCATGACACAATAATGCATCAAGCAACAAAATCTCTTCTGTATAAATATGTCATACACAGCAAAAAAACAAATGACAGGACAAAGAAACATCATCTTAAGTTTTTACTGTGAATAAAGTTCATCTTTTCATCTGTGAGGTTCAGCTGGTTGTTTTGGACGAGTTTTGTGTTGTTACATTTTTCTAAAAGTAAAAGCGTTTTTTACCAATTCAAGAAGGAAGCTAAGAAGAGGATGTAATAAATTTGAAAGAAACTCAGATTTAATTTGAACTTATTTATCGTTTTTTTCTATTTTATTGAGACACTGGCTTTCTTTTAAGTTAATAAAAAGATATCTGTCTCATTGGTTTCAACTTTAATTTTTTTTATTTGCTTCACCAAGAATTAAACTCCTTAATAATCCTATCAACAAATTGTATTGTTTATTATTAATTGTCTACTTGCTTCAAGAATAAATCTGAAATGTCAGAAGGTTATTTGAAACATGGCTGGATCCACCGTGTATATGTTCTCACATTTGGTTACATTCATGGGTCAGAATCAATAACTTCATGAAGATGGGCTAGATTCAGAGAATGTGG
The DNA here is from genome assembly GCA_027564155.1 of Gymnocypris eckloni scoliostomus. NCBI lineage: Eukaryota > Metazoa > Chordata > Actinopteri > Cypriniformes > Cyprinidae > Gymnocypris > Gymnocypris eckloni. Next base: position 32,645,180 of record CM050418.1, read on the forward strand.
AAAATTAATTAAAGATACTGGAACGGCAGCATAAAATCGTATTGTATCATATCTTACAACTAGGGCTGTTAATTAAAATATTAAATCATGATCACTGTGACACTGCCCTGATCTCACTTCCTTTTTGGACATGGCCGTGCTGCTGAGAGGTTTGCGTTCGAAGCTCTGTGTAGTTTCGTTTTTTCTGTTGAATTTCTATCTTACTTTCACTCTCTGCTTCAGTAGTAAAATATAACTTAATTCCCACCATATTTTGATATTATCTATCAAGCTAATTGGCTGCAAAACAACTGTTTGACCTTGAACTGTTCAAAAATTGTCTCAATGTGTTTTTCAATTAGACAATTCAATTATTGTGCTTTTATAATTAAGATCAATCAAAAAGCAATAGAAACAGTTAATAATTTTAAATATTTAGGTGTTATCTTAGATTCTCATTTGAAATGTGATATGCATGTAAAGAGGCTGTGTAGAACAATCAGAACAAATTTGAATTGTTTTTACATGATTAGACCCTACATATCTCTAAAAGCAGCAAAGTTATACATGCATGCAATGGTCTTTTCACATTTATCTTATTGTGTCACTGTCTGGAGTCAGGTTTCTCAACTGACTATCAAACCTGTTAGATCTCTATATAAACAAACACTAAAAATCTTGGATAAGAAACCAAATAGATGGCATCATTGTAATATTGTACAAAAATATGATTTGCTTAGTTTTGAAAATGTTATCAATTTGTCTCTTATTAAAATGGTTTTTAAATGTGTAAATAATCTTGCTCCAGAAATTATATGCCCATTAATATCAAAACAGAGTAGTAAGGGGATCACTACAAGAGGTGCAACTAATCAGATTTGTACAGTACCAAAGAGAAAAACTAAATTTGCACAATCCACATTTTCAGTTCAAGGTACACTGCTTTGAAACAGCCTGCCAGTTGAACTGAAAATGCAAACAGAGCTGAACATTTTTCAAAGAAATTTGAAACAGTGGTTCAAACAAAAGCAGGTTTGTGAACACTGATGGTCTTACACAGTCTCAGCTTATTATTTTTATTTGCTTTTAAATTTTTTTTGTGATTATTGTCTTGCTGTTGTTAAAAAAGTCTAACCAGGGACTGGGGCTGCAAATTAGCCTTTGGCTGGAAGCCTATATGTGGATCATCAGCTGCTTGATATTGTAGCAACGTTATACTGCATTGTCCCTGTTAAATAAACCAATAAATAAATAAATAATCTGACTAATTTGATTGTTCGCTTTTAATCTAAAACCGCGAGTGCAGCGCATTAGCATTTGTTAGACGGTTAGCTTGTCATTCGTGCTTCTACTCGCGTATATTATGGTTTTCCTCTTTTTTATCGCTCCGTTTCATTTCGCTCTGTTTTTCACAAGTTCATCAAACAACAGTGGTAAGTGGTTAGTTAAGTCAGAATCATTCATCAATCATGGTGAGTAATGGCTTCTTCTCTTGCTATTGTTTTTCGCACTGTTTGCCACATGTATAGTTTATCTATCTCTGTCAGCAGCGAGAGATTCACATGTGATGAATGCAGGGAAATAGTTAGGCTGACAGAGAAGATTTTAGAACTAGAGACAGGCATCCAAACTTTAGTTGAGGATAGTAAGAATGTGAGGGCTGTAGATACGGCTTTGGATGCGACTAGCTCAGGGAGTCCTGTACATTGTTCGGTTCCGGTTTTAGAGCCCTTGCAGCAGGGCAATTGGGTGACTGTGGGGCGGCATAGTCGCGGGTCAAAACACTGCTCTTCCATTCTGATTAAAACATTAAACAGGTTCTCCCCACTCAGTGATGCACCCACTGAGAAACCTGATGAAAGTGCTCTAGTTATTGGCGATTCTATTGTACGGAACGTGAAAATAGAGACACCAGCCACCATAGTCCATTGTTTACTGGGAGCCAGAGCACCTGACATCTTGGCAAATTTAAAAGTGCTGGCTAATACGTAAATTCAGTAAGATTGTTATTTACGTCGGCACTAATGATGTTCGACTTCACCAGTCGGAAATCACTAAAAATAATGTTAAAGAGGTGTGTGAACCTGCAAATACGATGTCAGACACTGTAATATGCTCTGGCCCGCTGCCTGCTTACCGGGGCGATGAGATTCATAGCAGGCTGTTGTCACTAAATGGCTGGATGTCTAAGTGGTGCCCGCAGAATAGCATAGGTTTTATAGACAACTGGACTAGTTTTTGGGGCAGACCTGACCTGTTGAAAAGAGATGGTCTTTATCCCTCCTGGGGTGGTGCCGCTCTTCTCTCTAGAAATATGGCACATAGTCTTGGAGTTCGTACTTGACTAACTGGGGCCCAGGTCAGGAAGCAGACAGACTGGCTAAACCGACCGTCTGCTAGCCGCCTCACGTCACAGAAGTCAGTTTAATTCTCAGCACATAGAGACCCTTTCACCTAGATATCGCACTATAGAGACTGTGTCTGTTCCCCGAACTAGAAAATAGAAAAAACGTCCAAACCAGTCTTTGAGTAACAACTTAAATAATGTTCAACAAATGAAAAAAGTATATAACACAAGAGAAACAAATGATAAAGCTTGGCTTATTGAATATCAGGTCCCTTTGGAACATCCTCTCACATCCGGTGGCGCTGCTGAGTTCAGTCGCCTGTGAATTAGCTCCGCTCAGAATTGTGCTTTTATGTGTGTTTTTTTACCTATTTTTTATTTTTTTACTTCTCTTTTTGATACGTGTATCGTCTGCAATGATTATGTACGACAGAAGAACACTTTTGGACATTGGACAACGCTACACTAACCTGATTCAGAACACTTTATCCGCGGATCCAGCGTGGCCATTGGAGATACTCCGGAACAACGTGTTGAACAACGACCACCTGAACAACCGCAGGAGGCGAAGGAAACACCGCGGGAGACGTGCTGGAATACGCAACAGACTGAGGAAAAGGGCTCACAGCCCTCCTCTACCAAGTATTCTGCTCGCTAATGTCCAATCCTTGGAGAATAAGATGGACGATCTTAGAGCCAGGATAAGTTTCCAATGGGACATTAGAGACTGTAACATCTTTTGTTTGACTGAAACATGGCTCACGCCGACGGTCCCGGACACCGCTGTAACGCCGTCTGATAACGTCTCTGTTTTACGGATGGACAGATCAGCCGAGGCCGGAAAAAACAAAGGTGGTGGAGTGTGTTTCTTTATTAACAAGAAATGGTGTGACCCCAGGAATATCTCCATTCTGTCGCGTTCCTGTTCGCCTCATCTGGAGCATCTCTCCATTATCTGCCGCCCATTCTATCTGCCACGGGAGTTTACATCGATCATCGTTACTGCCGTCTACATTTCACCACAAGCAGACACTATCTTGGCTTTGTCCAAACTCCACGACGAGCTCAGCGGATATAACAACAAGCATCCTGACGCTGCCTTCATCATCGCCGGGGACTTTAACAAGGCCAACCTCAAGAAAGTCCTGCCGAACTTTCATCAACATATATCCTGTCCAACCAGAGGACTGAATACACTGGATCATTGCTACACTCTGCTCAAAAATGCCTACAAAGCCCACTCACTGCCGGCTTTTGGCAAATCAGATCATGCCGCCATTTTCCTCACACCAGAATACAAACAAAGGATCGCTCGCGAACCGCCGGTGGAGAGGGAAGTGGAGCTGGTCCTCCCACTCTGAAGCTATGCTACAGGCGTCTCTTGATGACGTCGACTGGGACATGTTCCGGGCGAGTTCATCTGACGTCAGCGAATTCACGGATGTAGCATTAAGCTTCGTAAACACGTTAACCGAGCAAGCCACTGAAACGGTAACAATAAGGACATTTACTAATCAGAAACCGTGGGTGGACAGATCAATCCGTGATGCGGTTAACCATCGCACTGCCGCATACAATGCCGGTCTGTTGTCAGGAAACATGAGCGAGTACAAAACATCGTGCTACGCTCTCCGGCGTGCAATAAGAACCACTAAGCGCCGGTACAGTGAGAAAATTGAGTCACATTTCCAGCTCAATGACTCTCGACGCATGTGGCAGGGACTGAAGACCATCTGTTCCTCTGGAAATAACTCCTCCGCAGAGGTGAGAGCAGATCCGTTACTGGCCGAAGAGCTAAACACCTTCTACGGCCGCTTTGACTGTAATGGCGGCGCAAATCTGCCGAACAGCTCGTCAGGAAGCAGCAGACAGAGCAGCAATGATTATGCTATCACCCTTTCAGAGGATGACATTCGGAGGGAACTAAAGAGAGTGAACGTCAGGAAAGCAGCCGGACCTGATGGGATTACTGGCCACGTTCTGAGGTCCTGTGCTGATCAGCTTGCTGGTTTGTTTACTTCCATATTTAATGAGTCCCTTGCTACCTCTGTTGTTCCCACCTCCTTTAAAAAATCTGTCATAATCCCTGTGCCTAAGAACAGTAAACCCTCTTGCCTGAATGACTATCGTCCAGTTGCCCTCACATCGACAGTCATGAAGGTTTTTGAGAGACTTTTAAAGAAACACATTTGCTCCTACATCCCTGCTACTTTGGACCCTCTTCAGTTTGCCTATCGGCCAAATAGGTCTACTGATGATGCCATCTCTCAGGTCCTGCACTCCTCCCTCACTCACATCGACAGCAAGAATGGCAACTATGTCAGGCTGCTATTCATAGACTATAGCTCAGCTTTCAACACTATAGTCCCCACCAAGCTAGCTGATAAACTCACAGACCTCGGCCTAAACACTTCACTCTGTGACTGGATTCAAGATTTCCTCACCGCCAGACCACAAGTGGTGAAAGTCGGCCAGTTCACCTCCAACTCCATCACCCTGAACATAGGAGCCCCACAGGGCTGTGTCCTGAGCCCCCTGCTCTACTCTCTATACACCCACGACTGCGTGTCCTCTCACAGCTCCACCTCTATTGTCAAATTTGCGGATGATACTGTGGTTCTGGGCCTCATTAACAACGATGACGAGGCCGCATACTTGGATGAGGTGGAGAGACTCACATCATGGTGCCAGGACAACTGTCTCTCTCTGAACGTGAGCAAAACTAAGGAGCTGATCGTGGACTTCAGGAAGAGACAGCAGCGGCCCTACACTCCTCTTATGATCAGTGGGACCCCTGTGGAGAGGGTGAGTAGCTTCAAGTACCTCGGTGTAAACATCTCCGATGACCTAACTTGGACTACACACATTCAAACACAGGTTAAGAAAGCCAGGCAAAGACTGTACCATCTGCGACAGCTGAGGAAATTCAGGGTCTCACCAGCTATCCTGAAAACTTTCTATTCAGGGGCCATAGAAAGTGTTCTGACTCAGTGCATCTCAGTGTGGTATAATAATGCCACAAACCAGGACTGCAAAGCTCTGCAGAGAGTCGTGCGCTTAGCTGAGCGCATCTCAGGGTCTGCTCTCCCCTCTCTGCAGGACATCTACATCAAACGCTGTAAAAGCAGAGCTGCTAAAATCCTCAAAGATTCAACTCACCCCGGTAACCATCTTTTCTGTTTACTACCATCTGGCAGGCGCTTCAGGAGCATGATGGCAAAGACTGAAAGACTGAGGAGGAGCTTCTTCCCTCAGGCCATCAGGCTCCTAAACTCAAACTCAGTCTCATAAACACTTACAAGACCCATTGTTAACTGTAAATATTCTCACATTCTCATCATTGCTGCTCTATGTACAATACCCTGAACAACCCGTCTGCACATCCCTCTTATTCACATTACTATTTATTAAGTCCCAGTACACTGTTTTTCTTTTTTTGCACATCTTATTGTTTTTTGCACATCTTGTTGTTTTTGCACATCTTATTGTTTTTGCACATCTTATTGTTTTGCACTTTTTTATTTCATTGCACATTTTACTCTTATTTCTCTTTTTTTTACCATATGTATGCCCTTGTGTTGTGTTACTTTATATAATTTGTATTCTTATTATTTTGCACTGTCCACTGAGCGGACCTGATTCGATTACATTTCACTTCTAATTATACCCTGTATAACTTATTATGTGACAAATAAAGAAACCTTGAACCTTTCTACTAAAACGCTTTTTTAAATGATATGATCACTGAACATAAACTAGATGTGCTCTGTTTGACAGAAACCTGGCTAAAACCAGATGAATACATTATTTTAAACGAGTCTGCCCAAGATTACCAAAAGGCAAAGGGGGAGGTGTTGCTACAATTTATAGCAATACTCTCAGTATTTCTCAGAAGACTGAGTTATACTTAAAAGAAGGCTTTTAAGTATAACTCATTTGAAGTAATGGTGCTTCATATAACATTATCTAGAGAAAAAAGTATTAATGATAAATCCCCTGTGATGTTTGTCCTGGCTACTGTATACAGGCCACCAGGGCACCATACAGACTTTATTAAAGAATTTGGTGATTTTCTATCAGAGTTAGTGCTGGCTGCAGATAAAGTCTTAAATGTTGGTGATTTTAATATCCACGTTGATAATGAAAAAGATGCATTAGGATCAGCATTCATAGACATTCTGAACTCTATCGGGGTTAAACAACATGTGTCATGACCTACTCATTGTCGAAATCATACTTTAGATTTAATATTGTCACATGGAATTGAAGTTCTGCAGCAAAGCGATGATGTATCAGATCACTATCTAGTCTTGTGTAAACTCCATATAGCTAAAGCTGTAAATTCAACTCCTTCTTACAAATATGGTAGAACCATCACTTCTACCACAAAAGACTGCTTTGTAAGTAATCTTCCTGATTTATCTCAATTTCTCAGCATATCCAACAGCGCAGAAAAACTTGATGATGTCACAGAAATTATGGATTCTCTCTTTTCTATCACGTTAGATATGGTTGTTCCTTTACGCTTAAGGAAGATTAAGGAAAAGAGTCCAACACCGTGGTATAATAAGCACACTCGCACCATAAAGAGAGCAGCCCGGAAAAGAGAGCGCAGCTGGAGGAGAACAAAACTAGAGGTATTTCATATGGCTTGGCGGGAAAGTACCCTATCCTACAGAAAAGCATTAAAAACTGCTAGATCTGATTATGTTTCATCTCTTTTAGAAGAAAAAAATATATAACCCCAGGTATTTATTCAATACAGTGGCAAAATTAACAAAAAATAAAACATCAACTAGTGTTGACATTTCCCAACAGCATAGCAGTAATGACTTTATGAACTATTTTACTTCCAAAATCAATACTATTAGAGATCAAACCAGGAACGTAGCCAGAAAGGAGAGTCTGGATGTGCATCAGAAAAACTGGGTGTGCCACATTTATTGTCAGATTAATGCGCAAAAAATTGTTAAAAAATAAGCATGCTTATTGGGTATTAATGTTAGTTTAACCATTTCATTTTTGTGTAGGCTACATGTGTCAGTTAATCTATTCTCCGTTTTGGATGTCTTTGAAAATCACTATTTTATATCTGCAACAAAGTGAGTGTGTGTGTGTGTGTGTGTGTGTGTGTGTGTGTGTGTGTGTGTGTGTGTGTGTGTGTGTGTGTGTGTGTGTGTGTGTGTGTGTGTGTGTGTGTGTGTGTGTGTGTGTGTGTGTGTGTGTGTGTGTGTGTGTGTGTAGCGTGCTGTATATTTAGTATTATTAAACCTTTCATTTCTGCGTATGTCTGTGTGTGTGTGTGTTTGTATGCTTACTGTTTATTAAGCATTTTTAAACCTTTCATTTCTGTGTGTGTGTGTGTGTGTATGTGACAGAGAGAGAGACAGTTTTAATGAATTCTTCATTGTGAATGTGTTCTATTGTCAGCCCTGTATTTCACATTGGCCTACCAGGGGTCTCCAACCCTGCTCCTGGAGAGATACCGTCCTACAGATTTCAGCTCCAACCCCAATCAAACACACCTGAACCAGCTAATCACAGTCTTCAAGGCTACTTGTTCATTTCAGACAGGTGTGTTGGAGCAGGGTTGGAACTGAAATCTGCAGGATGGTAGCTCTCCAGGAGCAGGGTTGGAGATCTCTGATATAAACTCTTAAAAAGAGAAGACTTGCAAAGAGTATTGTCACCTGTCATTTATTTCAAATATCTATATCTGCAACAAAATATGTGTGCATGTATGTCCGTATGAGTGTGTCTGTGTGTGTATCTGTGTAAGCAAGCTTAATGATTATTAATATGATAGTTTAACCATTTCATTTCTATTTGTGTGTGTGTGTGTGTGTGTGTGTGTGTGTGTGTGAGTTTCACTGTCAGCTATGCATCCAGCTATGTTGGCCTAGACCCTAAAAGCATACCACCTTAGGCCTTAAAATTCTTGAACCCTGGTTATCGCTGCTTGCAGCTATATTTTTGTTGTTGTTGTTTTTTTTTCCATTTTCCGAAGCTTTCTCGCTCGAGGGTCACCGACAATCACATACAGTATAACCTTCAACAGCTCTTTAACTGCGCTCTTCATAAACCCCTTTTAGGCAAGTACAATTTATGTCACATATTTTAATAAGACTAAACTCCTATTTAACCTGATGATCACAGGTTTAATAAAAATAAATTTTAAGTTTCTAATTATAACACCGCATTTCCACGGTTATTCAAACAACGAACAAATTATACAGTGAGCAATTTTTTTTTTTAATTATTATTATTATTTTTTTTTAATAATTACAAAATTTAATACAATTTTAAATTAACAAATATTGTAAGCACTGCTTGATCTGTAAATTGTGAGGTCCCGGAACAAAGCGGGGTAAAGAATCCGTCCGGCAAGTTTTTTTTATATTATTTTATATTATTAACTTTCAAAAATACTAAATTCAACAGCAAGTTCATATATATATGTTTTTATTTATGTAGGCTACACAGAGAAACAATACATAGAGAAACAAGATGCGCTTTCTGCCGTCTCATGCAGTCTCCGTGAAATGGAGCGCGTCACAGCAATGAACCGGCTACTTTATTAAACGAACGAACGAACCAAAAAATACAAATCTTGAATTACATGTAGTCGGAATGAAAAGGTGCATTTCTTTATTAAAGTCAGCGTCGCATTCTGCAACTTTATCTTTTCAGCCGACACTGACTGAGAAGAAATCACTAGTTTATTAACGAATAATTAAAACGTTTTATTTTGCCTTTCCCCCAACATTCATAATCATTAGCCTACTTTTGCCGTTGCACGCTTTAGACGTGCGCTTGGCTGTGGAATAGGCTATACACCTATATATTAAAGGATGGTTAGTAGCCTAAGTTATTAAATTAATCAATTTATGTGTGACTAGTGAAATCTTTAGTCGGGGACAGGCCTTCTTGGCACAAGGAACCGATCATTTTTTAAAATAAAATGCTGTCAATTCGAAAAGTGCGCCTGCTAATCACGTCACATTATATTGCAATGCAGAGTTATGAATGCGTAATAATAAGTAAAATGTTTTTAATTTATTTCATTTCTTATGGGTGCAATGGTGGTGCTTTGGTCTTTCTTGGGGGTGCTGAAGCATCTGCTAGCCCCTCCTTTGCGCTGCCCATGTTTATTACCATTAAAAAAAAAAATTCTGCATCTGTTTTTAGGTGTGCCAGCTGCCACTGTGGGTGGCACCGGCACACCCTGGCACACCCGTGGCTACGCCCCTGGATCAAACTGTAACCACGCAGCTGCAGTATCACATCAAATTGTGCACTATAGATCCCCAGATGAACAATTCCACTCATCCTCTACTATAGAAGAGGAAGAATTATAATTGTATAAACTTGTTAAATCAGCTAAACCAACAACATGTACAGTGCTCAGCGTAGATGAGTACACCCCCTTTGAAAAGTAAAATTTTAAACAATATCTCAATGAACACAAAAACCATTTCCAAAATGTTGACAAGACTTAAGTTTAATATAACATCTGTTTAACTTATAACATGAAAGTAAGGTTAATAATATAACTTAGATTACAAATTTTTCAGTTTTACTCAAATTAGGGTGATGCAAAAATGAGTACACCCCACAACAAAAACTACTAAATCTAGTACTTTGTATGGCCTCCATGATTTTTAATGACAGCACCAAGTCTTCTAGGCATGGAATGAACAAGTTGGCGACATTTTGCCAGAGCTATCTTTTTCCATTCTTCAAGAATGACTTCTTTTAGAGATTGGATGCTGGATGGAGAGTGATGCTCAACTTGTCTCTTCAGAATTCCCCATAGGTGTTCGATTGGGTTCAGATCAGGAGACATACTTGGCACTGAATCACTTTCACCCTGTTCTTCTTCAGAAATCCAACAGTGGCCTTAGATGTGTGTTTAGGATCATTGTCATGTTGGAAAAGTGCACGATGACCAAGGGCACGGAGTGATGGTAGCATCTTCTCTTTCAGTATAGAGCAGTACATTTGTGAATTCATGATGCCATCAATGAAATGCAGCTCCCGACACCAGCAGCACTCATGCAGCCCCACATAAGGACACTGCCACCACCATGTTTCACTGTAGGCACCATGCATTTTTCTTTGTATTCCTCACCTTTGCGACGCCATACAGTTTTGAAGCCATCAGTTCCAAAAACATTTATCTTGGTCTCATCACTCCAGAGTATAGAGTCCCAGTAGTCTTCATATTTGTCAGCATGGGCCCTGGCAACTCTAGGTGGGCTTTTTGTGCCTGGGCTTTAGGACGTGGATGGCACCCATGCATGTCATTCCTCTGCAGTGTACGCCGTATTGTGTCACAGGAAATAGTCACCCCAGTTTGGCTTTCTACTTCTTTAGATACTGTATGTTAGACCCTATTCCCTCTAAACTACTAAAAGAGGTGCTTCCGGAAGTCATAGATCCTCTTTTGGCTATTATTAATTCGTCATTGTCATTAGGGTATGTCTCAAAAACCTCTCATTAAAAAAACACAACTTGACCCCAAAGATCTAGTTAATTATAGACCGATCTCGAATCTCCCTTTTCTTTCAAAGATACTAGAAAAGGTAGCATCCTCACAATTATATTCCTTCTTAGAGAAAAATTATATCTGTGAGGATTTCCAGTCAGGATTTAGACCATCTCATGGTACTGAGACTGCTCTCATTAGAGTGACAAATGACCTGCTCTTATCATCTGATCGTGTTTGTATCTCTCTATTAGTGCTCCTGGATCTTAACATTGCGTTCGACACTATCGATCACAACATTCTTTTGAATAGACTTGAAAACTCTGTTGGCATTAGTGGAAGTGCATTAGCATGGTTCAAATAGTGCTTATCTGACCGCCATCAATTCGTAGCAGTGAATTAAGAGGTATCATATTGATCACAAGTGCAGTATGGAGTACCTCAAGGATCAGTACTGGGGCTGTTACTTGTCACGCTTTACATGTTACCCTTGGGCATATCATCATCAGGATACATGGGGTTACCCAGCTCTATATTTCTTCACGCCCAGTGAAACACACCACATTGAGAAACTTATGGAATGCATAGTCGATATAAAAAACTGGATGAGGAATCATTTCTTACTACTAAATTCTGAAAAAACAGAGGTGTTAATTATCGGACCAAAAAACCACACAAGTACTACTAACCTAGAACACTGTTTAATACTTGATGGCTGCTCTCTTCATCATCAGTCAGGAACCTAGGTGTGCTATTTGATAGCAATCTCTCCTTTGACAGCCACGTTTCTAGCATTTGTAAAACTGCATTTTTTTCATCTTAAAAATATATCTAAACTGAGACCTATGTCAAATACAGAAATGTTAATTTATGCGTTTATGACCTCAAGGTTAGATTATTGTAATGCTTTATTAGGTGGTTGTTCTGCACGCTTAATAAACAAACCACAGATGGTCCGAAATCCAGCCCACATGATCACTGCAGTCACCAGATCCAGTCCGTATCCAGATCAGATGATCACTGCAGTCACCAGATCCAGTCCGTATCCAGATCAGATGATCACTGCAGTCACCAGATCCAGTCCGTATCCAGATCAGATGATCACTGCAGTCAACAGATTCAGTCCGTATCCAGATCAGATGATCACTGCAGTCAACAGATCCAGTCCGTATCCAGATCAGATGATCACTGCAGTCACCAGATCCAGTCCGTATCCAGATCAGATGGTGGATCATCACCTAGAGACAACCTCTACAGCTCTGAACGTCAGCGGAGACCAGAGCACCTAGATGAGCCCCAGAGACAGATCTCCAGTGAGGACCTCCTCACCTAGACAGCCATCGGGAAAAGACCACTGGAACCAGCTGAGCCCTTGCAATCTGACATTGCTGCAGTTGGAACAAACTACTGGTTCGTCTGGCCAGAGGGGATCTGGCCCCCTGACTGAGCCTGGTTTCTCCCAAGGTTTTTTTCTCGATTCTGTCACCGATGGAGTTTTGGTTCCTTTCCGTTGTCGCCTCTGGCTTGCTTAGTTGGGGACACTTCATTTCCAGCAATATCACTGACTTGATTGTACAGATATTATTTAAACTGAACTGAGCTGGAGGATGACATCACTGAATTCAATAATTAAATGCCTTTAACTGAAAAATGGGCGTTTAATCTTTAGTGATACACTATTTTCCTATTTTGATACTGTGCAGTTGCTTTGACACAATTTGTATAAAGGTGACTTGACTTGATTAAATTGCATGATTGTCATGAGTTAACTCGTGATTAATCACAACTTAATCACACATTTTTATTTGTTCTAAATTTACCTTAAATTAATACTTTAATAAGTTTTTAATACTCTAATCAGCATGGGCAAATATGGATCCGTTAAATGTATGTTTATTATTATTGAAACCATAGTCAACAGAGCTTGAAGACCAGACATGTTTCAAAGGTCATAGATGTTTTTCAAAGAACTTGTTCATGTCTGTTAAACACATGAAAAAATAAATACCAGGTTCCCATTACTTCTCTTTCTTTGCACTGAGCAATTTACTTACACAAACATGTTTATATTTTTGCAATACAGGGCAGCTCACTTCTTCTGAACATGCAAAATGTACATTTATTATTTATTTTTAGATTTGTTTGCCTCTCTGTGCCCACATACTGTAATTTGATGCACCTAAATTCTCAATAAAACTGTTTTCATTGATATACTGTTTCTGTTGTCCGACAACGGAATGAATATGAAAGTGACAAAAACGCGACCCATTAAGACATAACCAGCTCTCCCTTCCAAGATGTTAATCTGCACAAATATCCTGATTATCGAGCTGTTGTCTGATTAAATCAAATACACATAAGATAATGACAATAGCTGTGCTGTGATTTTGACTATACTTGCATGTAAAATTAGAGAAGCAACAAAATATCTGTGTTTAACCAAAAGGGCTGCTCCTCTCCGCTTGTTGAACAATGCAGATGCACAGAGAGAGAGAAAGATGTGCGCGCGCTGGGACACCGGTCAGAAAGTAAAAGTCCTGCCATATGTTTATTCCACCCATGAACTCAGCAGCTGATTTCACCAGAGGAGGAACCAAGTCACAAGCAAGTCTCAAGTCAAATTCCAAGTCCTCAAAGAGTTAAACTTAACCTGTTAGCCAGCACCCCCATATTGGGACTCACAGCTGAAAATAACCTACCTAACTTAAAATTTTAACAGTTCCTGACTTCAGTCTGCTACACACACAATTTAGGTATCTCTGGAAAGAAGACACTTTAGGCGTAACTATCCATCATCCAGAGTTGATAATGCTAAAAAAGATTTAAAAAGTTAAAGTCACTTAAGTGCCTTGAAAATGTTTTTTACCTCACTGAATGTTTTTTTATTTCATATACAAATACATTAAATCAGTCCTGGAGCAATCCAGAAAAGTAATGGGTTGAAAGTCACATGTCTCATGAGTTTATATTTCAAATTTGAAGAAGATACCATGAAAATGTTTTCTGAGAATGTTCTGAATAGCTGATCAGCATTCATACTGATAGCTGTCATACAGTCAGTAATCGTATGCTGATTATCAGTCACACAGATGCTAATCATACAGATACAGCCACATTCCCCACAAAACACAAACACATATATGAAAGATGTTGAAGAAAGACATTTTTTTTATTATTTGTCCAAAAAGCCGATCGCTTAGTTACAGATGACAGGTGCATCACAGCGTGTCATGAGAGAGCGCCAGAATTCAAATAAACAATATTCCACGTATCTGACTTTTTTGGGGGGATGGTCTCATTCTGTTTGTAACACTGCATGCTACAAAACCATGTTGTTGTTTTCCACCAAGATGCAGTTTTTGAGCGTAATTTATTCCATAACGGATACAAACAGTAACTCTCCCTGAAGAAATGAGACGTAAACAAAGGAATTACCATCCATATTACAACGTTTTTGTTTCATCAGACTAAAAGTCCAAAGACTAAAATCGGGAGAAGCTGATTAGTCACCAGAAGAGACGGACATGTGTGTAAGTGTTGTAATACTTGTTTGTAGATCTGTTGTTTAAATTATTTACTTGCTGCTTAGAAGGAATACTTTGTTTCCTACCTATTTCTATTCTGCATTTTTGTTGAGCTTTATATTTTTGTTTGCAATTACTGGTAATTATACTAATCTCCGCCTCCATTGCACCTTAGGCAACGTGTTAGTTTTGTCTTGAGCTATAAGCACTCCTTTAGCGTTTAGTCTCCTCGTGTAAAGACCGACGAGTGTAAAGTCCGACAAATTTTTCCTGCACGACTTTAACCGAGCAATGACAGCGTGCAACACACTTAAGTATAATTTCTATCTTCCCTCACACACTCTCCTTTGAAATCCTCTATCCTTCCACCTCTATCATGTGTTTACAAACCATTCCGGTTGTCTCTCAACCACGCTCTAACATCACATGCAGACGGCAACATAATCCTGCTAACCTGCGCCCCATCTCTACATCTTCTACTACACCTCTTTCTTTCTCTATGGCTCTCTGGAATTGTCAGTCAGCTGTCAGCAAAGCAGACTTCATTTCTGCTTTTTCTTTACAATCCACTCTCAGCATCTTGGGCTTGACTGAAACCTGGATTCGTCCAGAAGACTCAGCAACCCCAGCTGCCCTCTAAAATTTCTCTTTCTCTCACACCCCACGTCAAGTTTGGGGCACTGGTCTGCTCATTTCAAATAATTGGAAATACTCAACCCACTCGCCCCTATGCAATTACAACTCATTTGAATCTCATGTGATTACTGTAATAGCTCCTATAAAACCCCAAATTATGGTCATTTACCACCCCCCTGGTCAAATTCTAGACACCTTCCTAGAGGAGCTGGACAGGCTGCTGTCCTCTTTCGTGGAGGATGGCACTCTACTCTTAGTTTTTGGCAATTTCAACATTCATCTAGACAAGCCTTATGCTACAGACTTCCATTCACTCCTAGTTTCATTTGATCTCAAACACCTTACCACTACTAGCACTCACAAATCAGGCAACCAACTTGATTTAATTTACACACGAGATTGTACTGCAGATAACATTCTGGTACACATCTCTGACCATTTCTTCATTAAATTGACATTACATTTTGCTACCCGGGTACTACCAACCCCTTTACCGATTACTTTTAGACGAAACCTATCTCCCTCCCATCTTTCCTCTGTAGTATCCTCCTCTCTTCCTCACCTAACCATTTCTCATCTCTGGATGTGAATGCAGCTACTGACACTTTATGCTCTACCTTAACCTCTTGTCTAGATTACATTTGTCCTCTCTCCTCCAGGCCAGCACGAACTGCCCCTTCTAACCCCTGGTTATCTGATGTTCTTCGTGGATATCAAACCAGACTCCAAGCGGCAGATAAAAAATTATGCAAATCAAATGATCCGTTGGACCTGAGGAGGTATCAATTGTTGCTTTTCAAACTAATTAATTATTATTATTATTATTATTATTATCTTTCTCTGCTGAAGTCCACACGGCCAAATCGTCACATTTCCATAACAAGATCAACAGTGCTCCAAACATGCGTAATCTCTTCAGAACATTTTATTATCTCTGTCTTCCTTCACCACCTCCCACCACTTCTATAACAGCTGATGACTTTGCCACTTTTTCACAGACAAAACTAGAACAATCAATAGTCAGTTTTCACCTTCACACACACAGGACCTCCAACCAACCACATCCACTGCTCAAATTCCCATCTTCTCCTTCTGTCCCCTCACGGAGGCGGAAGTATCTAAACTTCTCCTCTTCAGCCATCTTACAACTCATCCTACAATCTCTCCCGCACTCTTACCAGCACTCACACTTTATCAACACATCCCTCCTCCCAGTCATCTTTCCCACTGCGTTCAAGCAGGCACGGGTAACCCCACTGCTCAAAAAACCTACATTAAACACTTCTCTTTTAGAAAACTACAGACCTGTCTCTCTCCTTCCATTAATAGCCAAAACACTCAAACGAGTTGTCTTCAACCAGGTCTCATTGTTTCTTTCACAGAACAACAAACTGGACGCTAAACAGTCAGGTTTCAGGAGTGGCCATTCAACTGAGACTGCGCTACTATCGGTCACTGAAGCCCTGCGAATTGCAAAAGCCGATTCCAAATCATCAGTCCTCATTCTGCTGGATCTGTCTGCTGCTTTTGACACTGTCAATCATCAGATCCTCCTGTCCACCCTCTCATCACTGGACATCACTGGGACTCATCTTCACTGGTTTGGATCCTATCTCACTGGTCTGTCTTTCAAGGTGGCTTGGGGAGGGGAGGTATCCACAGAACATCAACTGTTCACTGGGATTCCCCAGGGATCGGTTCTTGGACCACTCCTCTTCTCCACATACACTACATCACTGGCTCCCATCATACAGGCACATGGCTTCTCCTACCATTGCTACGCTGATGACACACAGCTCTATCTCTCATTTAGACCAGATGATCCAACGGTAGCTGCTCAGGCTGCCTGGCGGACATCTCGGCATGGATGAAAGAACACCATCTACAGCTCAACCTGGCAAAGACTGAGCTTCTTGTCTTCCCTGCCACTCAAACTCTATAGCATGATTTCACGATTCAGTTAGGTTCATCAACAATTACCCCATCAGCTTCGGTCAGAAATCTTGGTGTAATCTTTGACAGCTGACATTCAAAGAGCACATTTACATTTAGTCATTTAGCAGATGCTTTTATTCAAAGCGACTTACAATTGGGGAGTACATAAAGCGATTAATCTTGAAGAGGCAAACAAACAGAGGAAGTGCCCCTAACACCAAGTCTCAGGCATTGTTCAAATAAATACAAGCTAGCAAGGGAAGGAGAGAAAGAGAAAGAGAAAGATGAAGATTTAGAAAAAGTGATTTTTTTTTTTACATTTATTATGATGAAGTCAAGTAGTGTTGAAAGAGATGAGTTTTCAGTTGTTGCTTGAAGATTGACAGGGATCCAGCATTCCGGAAGGGGGGGTGGGAAGATCATTCCACCAGCCAGGAACGGTGAACGAGAATGTTCTGGAGAGTGATTTTGATCTGCCCCCCCAGATCAGAGCCAATCGATTTTGTCAGATCTATAAATACAAAAATATTTTCACATTGTCTCATTTTATTTGCATTATCGTATTTTAATGAGTATGTTAAGGCTAAATTATTTATAATTAATGTAAAAAAAAAACATCTCCGTGATGAGAAGAATCAGAAACTGGCTCCGATTTGCGATATCTCAGGACAGATTTTCCGATCTTTCCATACTGCACATAGAAAACGATTTGACTGCAAATTTATCAGGAGAGAAGATCGTGGACATCTACGCAAATCGGAAAAGAGGCGGATTCTTCTACATTAGGTAATATATACGTTTTTATTCCACTCTTTGTATAGCCAACCAGTCGTTGTTGTAAATGTATTTTAAATGAAGAAGAAAATATGAAGAGCTCTTTTCCAAAACGCGATAAACGCCAAATTAAAAAAAAAATGAGTTCGTCATGCCATTTTGCTGTGTACTGAACCTATTCACTGCTCCATCAATGTGACTCTCCTGACCTCACAAAGAGGCGCTCTAGCGACTGACGCGAGAGGCTGTAGCCTTTGGCGTTCTTTGTTAGAGCGCCTGCCTCCCGCACCGGAAACCCGGGTTAGAGACCCGCTCGGTGTGATGGTGCGGACCTGGTGGGTTTGGGCAATCATTGTTTTTAACATGTTCAGACTGAGCCAACAGACCATTTTAACATGATAAATTGAATATTAACAAAATTTATGGGCCTAGGTAAAAAAAATGTCATTTTCATGAAAACTGTTAAAATGGATTTATAGCATTATGGAAAAGAGCTCTTCATATAGGCTATAAAGAAAATATGGTATATACGGTGTGTAAAAAAATTCATAGCTCATGGTCTACCGGTAGGTGCCCCCCCAGGCAAAAATGTGAAACTCCGCCTATGCATGAAGGGTGTCTCGCTTTGGTTTATTGGCTGACAACTGCGGTAAAAAGAGTCCTATTAAACAAATGCCACTGTAATGATTAAATATTGGGGGGGTGGCTGTATCAGCACAGACTTTTAGACATGAACGCTTATCATACAATACTCAACAGTGGTGACAATTTTTACTGCTGCAGTGCATGATAGGAGTTTTTACTATGATGTTACCCAGCATGCATTGCAGCATTACGAATTGTGTTTGGTTGTCACCATTGTTGAGATTCATATGCCGGTTCTTGATGTCTGTGTGTGTCTGAATAGCATAAGAGTTCAAATATTTATATGCATTACATACAGTAGATTTAAATTAATTAATTATAACTATTAAAGCAACACTTTCCTTGCAATTTTTGTTTCACAGGGTTGATTAATCAAAACCTAAACATATAAATGAAACCAATTAGTTATTTTGGGTAGTGAGAAGTCACTAAAGGGGTCTGCAAAGTCGCTAAGTTGGCAACACTGTGCATCTCCATTTCTCCAACTACGGGCTAGACCACGGGTCAAACAGAAAATGCGCGCTGCGTTTATTGCGCATTAATATAATGAGTGCTGTTAAAATGAATTTGCGTTAATGCGTTAACTTGGACAGTCCTACTTACAACACATCCACAAAGGTTGGTAACGTTAACTCATGTGTCCATTTACAAAAAAATCTACACAAAATGAAAAAAATCTGTCTAAATTTACATTTTATGTAACTCAATTGCATAAAAAAAATTCATCCATTTAGATTACATAATTTTAACAAACAAATCAATAAACTCAATGTGATATGCATCAGTCATACGTGAATGAAACAGGTACGATTTATATATTAGTTCACAGCAAAGTCCCCAAACTGCTCAGTGTTCATGTGTGTCCACACTACAGTGTTAAAGTATCATTGAAGCAGTGTTGGAGGTAATGAGATAATTAGGTTCAAGGTTCAAGGTTCTTTATTATTCGTCACATACACAATCATACAGGGTATAATCAGTAGTGAAATGTAAGTCAGGACAGGTCCGCTCAATGGAAAGTGCATAAAATAAAAAATAAATAACATAAAAAGCAATAAAACAATGAAACATAACACAAGAGAATATATATATATAAATATAGGTGAGAATGAAAATAGGAACAAGTAATAAAATAAAATGAGTAAGATGTGCAATGAGATAAAATGTGCAATACAGTATACTGTGGATTAATAAATATTAATATAAACACGGATGTGCAAGAGAATGTGCAAATAGGTTGTACCAGGTATGTACACATAGCAGCAGTGTGGATGATGGAGAATAATGGATGTGTTTACAGTTTATTAAATTGAGTCCTGTAGATGTTATGATGTTATGAGACTGAGTTTAGGAGCCTGATGGCCTGGGGGAAGAAACTCCTCCTCAGTCTTTCAGTTTTTGCCAACATGCTCCAGTAGCGTTTGCCAGATGGCAGTAGAATGAAAAAATGGTTACCAGGGTGATTCGAGTCCTTGATGAATTTAGCAGCTCTGCTTTTGCAGCGTTTGAAGTAGATGTCCTGCAGAGAGGGGAGAGCAGACCCTGAGATGCGCTCAGCTAAGCGCATGACTCTCTGTAGAGCTTTGCAGTCCTGGTTCGAGGAATTACCATACCACACTGAGTCAATACACTTTCTATGGCCCCTGAATAGAAAGTTTTCAGGATAGCTGGTGAGACCCTGAATTTCCTCAGCTGTCGCAGATGGTACAGTCTTTGCCTGGCTTTCTTGACCTGTGTTTGGATGTGTGTAGTCCAAGTTAGGTCCTCGGAGATGTTTACACCGAGGTACTTGAAGCTACTCACCCTCTCCACAGGGGTCCCACTGATCGTAAGAGGGGTGTAGGGCCGCTGCTGTCTCTTCCTGAAGTCTACAATCAGCTCTTTAGTTTTGCTCACGTTAAGAGAGAGACAGTTGTCCTGGCACCATGATGTGAGTCTCTCCACCTCATGCAAGTATGCGGCCTCATCATTGTTGGAAATGAGGCCCAGAACCACAGTATCATCAGCAAATTTAACAATAGAAGTGGAGCTGTGTGAGGACACGAAGTCGTGTGTGTAGAGAGAGTAGAGCAGGGGGCTCAGGACACAGCCCTGTGGGGCTCCTATGTTCAGGGTGATGGAGTTGGAGGTGAACTGGCCGACTTTCACCACTTGAAGTCTGCCGGTGAGGAAATCTTGAATCCAGTCACGAGTGAAGTGTTTAGGCCGAGGTCTGAGAGTTTAACAGCTAGCTTGGTGGGGACTATAGTGTTGAAAGCTGAGCTATAGTTAATGAATAGCAGCCTGACATAGTTGCCATTTGTGCTGTAAATGTGTGTGAGGGAGGAGTGCAGGACCTGGGAGATGGCATCATCAGTAGACCTATTTGGCCGATAGGCAAACTGAAGAGGGTCCAAAGTAGCAGGGATGGAGGAGCAAATGTGTTTCTTTAAAAGTCTCTCAAAAACCTTCATGACTGTCGATGTGAGGGCAACTGGACGATAGTCATTCAGGCAAGAGGGTTTACTGTTCTTAGGCACAGGGATTATGACAGATTTTTTAAAGGAGGTGGGAACAACAGAGGTAGCAAGGGACTCATTAAATATGGATGTAAACAAACCAGCAAGCTGGTCAGCACAGGACCTCAGAACGCGCCAGTAATCCCATCAGGTCCGGCTGCTTTCCTGACGCTTCACTCTCTAGTTCCCTCCGAACCTCGCCCTCTGAAAAGGTGATAGCATAATCATTGCTGCTCTGTCTGCTGCTTTCTGACGCTGATCGGCAGAGTCGCGCCGCCGTTACATTCAAAGCGGCCTTAGGGTGTTTAGCTCTTCGGCCAGCAACGGATCTGCTCTCACCTCTGCAGAAGAGTTGTTTCCAGAGGAACAGATGGTCTTCAGTCCCTGCCAATTATGTGATAATCTGGTGGAAAGAGTACTGAAAAAACATACTCAAGTAAAAGTACCATTACCTTCCAAAAAAATGTAGTGTAAGTAGAGTAAAAGTCCTTGTCCAAAAAACTACTTGAGTAAGAGTAAAAGAGTAACCTATTTAAAAGTACTCGTGAGTATTGAGTAGCGAGTACTGAGCTGTGGATTCTCCCCCATCATACAAACATTGCAGAGTACAGCGTTTATTATTTAAAAAACATTTTACATTCAAATTGTGAAACTCGTGTATTAAATAAATTAAATTCACATAGACTGAAATAGTTTAAGTGTTTGGTTCTTGTGATGATTTTGGCTCACATTTAACAAAAACCCAATATTACTGAAATTATTACTATACTATAAAATTATTACTATACTATACCATTACAGAATTACAGAAATAAATGAACTTTTCCACAACATCCTAATTTATTGAGATGCACCTGTAATCATTCTTCAATGTACTATAACCTCCAAGAAACACTTTATACGCGGTCGCTCTCGAACATAAGGGGCTTTCCATGCAATGAATGCTTAGATAATTTACACTGCACATGTCTGCGGTGCAGTGTGGCTCTGATACGGCCACTGAAGCTGACTGTGGCCAGTCTAGTCAATGCTTGTGTTTATGCCAGCCAGTGTTGAATTTGATTGTGTGGGTAAATATAGGCTTGGGCGTGTGGACAAAATTTGGGCTGGTATTTGGTCAGTTTGGCGGTTTTCAAAACATATAAATTGTATAGTCTAATTGGTTAACAAACAAGCCCAAGTGTGCATATATAGCCTACTGCATGTATCCAATCAGTCATCATGATGTTACTAAACATACACGCACACTGCAAAGACGACTGGTGCTGATGTTGACGTGGTGGCCGCACTTGTAGCCTATCACCAGGGATCAGCGGACAGACCTGATGATTCATGAGCGACGGGTTTTTAGCACAATAACGGATCTGATTTTGAATGCATAGCTGTAAGTGATCATAATATAAGCTCGATTGTAAAGAGTGGAGAGTGTTTTAACTCTCAAAACGTGAATTACACCTGTTGAGGGAGATGACACGAAGGCTATATCACTGCAACTCCGAAATCAGAGAACAGTTAAATTATTTAATCAAAATATATTTATATACGATCCTGTCTTTTATCTTTTAAACGGTCTAGATCCTTGAAAGCTGCTGGACGTGTTAGTTTTGACTGTGCAAAATTCTATTTTATGTTCAATATGAACTTAACAAAAGACTTCCTGTAGTTCTGTGAGAAACTATAAAGCGACACGAAGGTAAGACCATTATTGTTATTAAATGTTTTTATTGTCAGATTATCATACAGAATGACAGTTTTGACTGTTGTGGTTGTATGCATGAAGGAGTTTAAAATACTTAATTACGTTGCTTATCACTTAAATTGGGCACTTTTTTTGCATTTAAATTCTGACTGTTGACATTGAAAATGATGCATGTGTTTTTTTCGAGGGTATCGGTTAATTTCTTGATTGCCGTTTTGACAGTGTCTGCTTGCATATTTTAATCATACTTGGTAGTTCTCTTTAATGTATTTGTGTCATGACTTCGGTCTGATCAGCAGGTTGTTGTGTGTGTGTGTGTGTTGTCGTTTGTATGTGTTTGTTGTTGAGATCACATGGGTTTTGTTTTGACAGTTTGCCATGTGCTCATTGTCTTCGTGGTTCCCCTCCCCATCGATATCTCATTAACTACTTAAGCTGCCATCACACCTGACTAGTTTATCCATCTATTCTCCCCTTCGTGTAGTCTTGTGTCTGACTGTTGTGGTGTGAACGCTACGCTTTGCTCGTGACCAACTTTCAGTTTAGTCCTGCCGTGTTTTCCTAGGCTCCTAGTTCAGTTTGGTGTTTACAGTTTGCCTTCTCATCGGTCTCCTCTCTGCCTCTCGTTTCTCCAGTTCTCTGTTCCCCAGTTCCTGTCCTGGCGCTCCCGGAGCTGTGTTTTGTGGCTTCTCCATCCCTGCACCCCTCTGCGCACTCAAGAAGGGAGCTTCCCATTCTGACATTGCATCGGCACCGACGCTTGGACTGTGGGCGCTGATCTCTCTACACCTTACCCTCTCTGCCTCGTGGAGTGACTGGAGGCTTGATTGGACTGATCCCTTTTTCCATTCTTTGCCTTGAATTACGGCTTCCGGCCCTCTTTACCGGCTGAGTTTTGTGTTCTGAGAACTTAATAAATATTTGAGTTGAACTTGCAATTGAATCTGTGTTTTTCCCTGACAATTTGCCCTGATTTGATCCATGGGAAATTTATCTAGCATTATATTTATATTATTTTGTTATAAGGAGTTAAAAAGGGCTCTTATCAACCTTGATTTACAATAGATTACATTATTTTGACCACTAAAATTGTGGGTGGTTTTTGTGAGCTTTTGGGCATGAAATCGTCCATCCAATCTGGCAACGCTGATGCCAGCCCCGCCACGCATTTTTCTGAAGTAGATTTCCGTGCTGCATCTGTAAATACACACGTGTATGCCTCCTTTGAATAAATATAGCCCAAATCCCACCAAAATCCATTGCCATGACTTATCGCGAAGAGGCAAAAGAGTATATTTTGGTTGCAAAACATTGGTTAAATAGAAACGGCGTCATCTCGCAATACTTTATCGACATTTATAAAATATCGCAAAAGTTTTGCACAAATCTGTAATGGAAACGCGCCTACTGTCAATTTATCTGCTTTCTCTTCGTCATTGTCTAGGTGAAGGATACTAGGTGGCTTTGCCAACACCAAGCCATACTGAATCTGCAGATAAACCTCCTCATACCCGGTCTCGTCTCTTCAAGAGCTTCCAGAAGAGCTTCCAGGCCATCAAGGAGCAGGTAAACTCCATTGACCAAAACTACTGGTTCAACAGTTTGCAATAGCAAATATTTTGAAGGCTAAAGCAAGCGAGAGAACAACTTTGAACATAGTTTGAAATGTTTCAGGTTCCTGTCACAATGTCCTTTTGCCAGATCAAGAATGCTGTTGACCAGCAACCTGCAGGCTCCGAGACAGAATTGGGAGGAACCAGCCAGCTTGGGTCCTTTCACCATTTCCACTGAGCAGGAGAAGGACAGGAGGAACCAACCAAAAGGTGGAGACCGGCAGAAATTCTGGAGGTTTCGTTTGGAAGAAAGAATGAGAAAGTAACAGTTTCAAAAAGGTCTTTGATCACTTTTTCTTTTCATTCATTCATGTTTTTATCAGGACCCCTACTTAGCTGGCCTCATAAGTCAGCTTTAGGTGAGGTTTCCTGACCTGGAGGCCTTCGCAGCTGTAATAATTAGGACTGCACGGTTAATCGTCATGAACCGCAGGGTTTAATTTGGTTTTGTCGGTGTATGGTTTTTTAACTCTCAAAGCATTGAGTCCCATTGACTGCCATTATAGGACTGACAGACTGCAACGGTTTGAGTTGAAACTCTTCATTTGTGTTCAACTGAAGAAACAGTCACCTTCATCTTGGATGCCCTGTACGCAGATAAACATCACATTTTCATTTTTGGGTGAACTATCCCTTTAAGTTACCGTCTCGTCTTGGACTGCCTTTTCATGGACACAGGGAATATAAGGAAATCATTTTTTAGGCATGTAGTTTCTTCTCAAAGTACTGTATGACACAGTTTGAGAAGATGCACGCCACTCATTTTACTTATACCAGTCCAGATTTTCAGAACTAAGTTATAGACATATGCACAGAATTAGTTTGGAGTGAAATTGCTGAAAGGGTTCTGGATGCTGGCTTTTTGTGCAATAATTGATGATGAGGTAAAATCATCCAAAAACTAGGGATGCACCGGAATTAAAATTCTTGGCCGAAGCCGAAACCAAACAAAATGAAACACCGGGACGAATACAGAACATGGTTTTTCACATTTTCTCCCCCATGTATTTTGCAAATTTTTTCATCACTGTATAACTCGAAAATGAGCTTTTTACCGTTTTGCTTTTTTTTGTTGAGAAAAAAATCAATTACAAAAGATGTAAAAGTGTTTACTTAACTGATTTTTTTAACATTCTAGCAGACATTATACCAACAAAGCACAATTTAACTTAAAATTAATAAGTTAGTAAAATAATATTTTTGAGAGACCCTTCATAATTACCATAGTTCTGCGAAATCTCATGTCAATTTGGTGAAAAGGTCATTGCACCTAAATCATGAGAGAAATATGCAAATATTAAGCATCAGCAAAACTGTTAAAAATGAGGAAGTGTTTTTATGGATTATTGACTTTTTGCCAGAAGCAACAGTTTTAATTTAAAAACGTCTTGATGGATGTGTTTACAAACGTGCAGATTTTCTCTTCACAATATATTAACTGATAGACTGGATTACTTGTAGATTATGGTCATGATTTTATCAGCTGTTTAGACTCATTCTGACGGCACCCATCCACATCCATTGCTGAGCCAGTGATGTAATGCTACATTTCTCCAAATCTGATGAAGAAACAAACTCATCTACATCTTGGAAGACCTGAGGGTGAGGACATTTTCAGCTAATATTCATTTCTGGGTGAAATATTCCTTTAAAACAGTGTAATTACTAACATGTACATTTAATAGCATTCAGAAACTAACTGTAAAGTTTAAATGGAAAGTCAAGTGCATTGCGTTTTGGGATACAGTGTGCACATTTTTTTGCTTCAAACTATTTAACACAATGCACGATGAACGTACTGCAAAAATAATCCAAGTGTGTAGTATGAGCAATATGTCTGCATCAGACCAATTTGACGGAAGATGAAAACATTACACGATTTTAAAATGCATCACTCACGATGTCCAACTTGTGTAAAATTATTCTCAAATCTTTTATTACAAAAGAAAGCTTTATACATGATTACAGCATTTCTTTTACAAATATGTAGTAGCGGTTAAAACAGCATTTAGCTTTCATTGTTCGTAATATCAACTTAAATTTGAATCAAATTAAAACCTACCCAGCATGTAATACAAAAACAAAGCTAATTCTTCAGAAAATGGCACTGTAGACGATAATGACCGTTTAATCCACGACTGGTTGCAGCGTGCTAAAGGAAAGAAACCAGCACTGACAGACGTCTGTGCTTCACATTACAACTAATATACACAGTCCACTGAATATATCCAGGGCGCAGAAACATTTTGATTTCAAACGCAGCCATATGAGCTACTTAGTTAAAGTCAGAAATCAGATTATGTACAATAAGGGCCATATACAGTATGGTACATTCAACACTTTCTTCATACGCCGATATCGAGACAGTCAAACACACAGGTCATATTTCACTCAAAAATATTTAAAATGAAAATACTTCACAAAGAAAACCAAACTTTTTTTTTTATTTGCATTGTGAAAATAAGCGTATTCCTAATATAAATATTCTCAAAAGGTGATTGTTATTACTGTAAATAAAATAATTAATTGAAAGCTATTTAACAAATACTAACAATATCTAACCACCTTACAATTGATCATTGTATTAATTTATTTCTGAATTAGAACTGAGCAAAAAGATGGTTTAAAATGTCTTAAAAAATAAAAATAAAAATAAAAGACCAGATCACCCAAAATCAGATCTGGTGAAATGTAGCATTACATCACTTGCTCACCAGTGAATGGGTGCCGTCAGAATATTTTCCCCAAAGCAAAGGTTTAAAATGTCTTCATGTATTTGTTTCTTACAAACATGCAGTTTACACTTCACAAGGCATTCATTATTTAATGAACTGGAGTGGTGCATATTATTGTGATGTTTTTATCAGCTGTTTGGACTCTCATTCTGACGGCACCCATTCACTGCAGAGTATCCATCGATGAGACAGTGATGCTACATTTCTCTAAATCTGATGAAGAAACAAACTCATCGTAATCTTGGATGGCCTGAGTACATTTTAAGCAAATGTTTTATTCTTGGTGAACTATTCCTTTATTACTTAATGCTAAATATATTTTTTTCTTTTGGATGGGAGTGAAATATGACCTGGACACGTTTTTGAAAGCTTTCATGAAATTCACCCAAGAACATAAACAACTCAAGAAAGTCTTCCCCCGGACTTAAAACGCATTAATACTGAATAAAGGTCAAATACTTTAGTTCTGGCCACCTCATAAATCCCACAATGTTTTTTTCATTCGTTATCCGGTTTGCGCTGGTCAAACATGTGCTCGGATCCACAAAAAGAAGAGATGACGCCATTCCCGAAACCCTCGGTATTGCCATGGTCCATTAAAATCGGTTTAACAGTACGAGAAAAAGGCTTTATGGTCCAAACCAAATTAATTGTATACACAATTTGAGATTTACAGCCCTTCGGATGTTGCGAGAAATCCACGTGAAATATTCAAAAAAAAAAAAAATAAGTGAAAAAACTTGTACAATATTAATATATATGGGTGCACGTATAAACACTTTTACTACATTTGATTGAAAATATGCCAGAAAACAAAATTCATTATAGTACCTAGTAGCAGATCCATCACGTATTTAATATTTCGGTTAACTAAATAAGCAATGAGAGCACAACCCACATCATTTATTCACCCTTGATTGCGCAGCACTCATTCGTTGTCATGCAGTGCAAATGCAAGTCAGTGTTTTTCTCTTACAGCATCACTAAGAGTGAAAGCACGTGAAGCAGAAAAGTCGAATTATGACCGCTAGATTCAACTCCAGCTATCGTACAGTATAGTTTGGCACAGCATTACGACATGGAATGACATGCAATCTTTTCCCCACATTTTTGCAGTACGGATCATGTTTAAATCCAAATTATAGCAGCACATAGAAATAATCAGATTATTTTAGGGTGTCCTATAACTTGTAATTGACCCTTTGCAAAGACTCGGCCCCTTAGTTACGATTACCTCCGACCTTCTCGCAAAATGTATGGCGGAGCAAAGAGGAAACTGCCAACAAGACCGAGCAGGTTACCTTTAGGTAAGAAACCGTCTCAGCTTTCAAATTTCTTAAGAAATTAAAACAATAAATACCGTTTTGTGGCTCTTTAATTTGTCATCTCAGAGCAAGCGGCACGTGAACTAATAAGTTTTACTAGTTATAGCACAAAATAAACATGAATGAACATCAGAAGGTATCTCGTTTCAACCGCAGAAAGACATCAATATACATTTTCAAGTTCAAAAATGACGTCAATCTACTGTCTGGTTTGTTTGTTGGACAAAATGGCAGATTTGGCGTTATGATTGGTCAGATGGCCTGTCAATCAAACTCCCAGCGAAGGGGCAATTGAATAACAAAGACCATTGAGAAAGTGATGAGGCAGGGCAACAATATCCAGCATTACTTTTAGAGCAAGTTCACTCATAATTTCTTCACCCTCGTGTCTTCCCAAGTCTGATGATGCTTATAAATGGGAACGGGTGCTATTGAGCTCGAAAAATGACAAAAAGAAACTACCTTATTTTGTAAAAAAGGTGGTACTTGGAGCTCGACCGAATCAGACACCATTTATTTAAATGGAAAGAAGGTTGGACATCCTGCAAAATCACTCCTTTTGCATCTGAAGATGACCGAATCTTCCTTTCTGAGTGAAAAAAAGCGATAAATAAGACACAAACCGCCATTGAAACTATACCAAAGACCTGATTTCACAACATAAATTCTGGAAAGAATCCATTTTTGACCTCAAAAGGAAAATTAATTACAGATCAAAAGAGGCATTTCCAAAAAAAGAAAGAAAGCTTGAACTGAAGATCCTTCGACTGTTGTACAGCGAAACGGTTTGAAGTTACTGAAAGTGAACATAATCGTACATCTTTCAGCAAAAACGGGTGAAGACCCAGTGCAGACGTCTCTATGAAATCCTGAAGTATAGAAGCGTGTGTGAACGAAAATCATCCATTATCACACTACCCACCAAAACGAGTCTGTGAGGAGACGCGATCATCCTTCAAACGTCCCATTACACCTCACTATTGATGCATGTGGGGGGCTTGTGAGCCCCACGCGGGGAGAAGGCAGTAATAAATATAATGGCAGTCTGATTGCATGGCATGAGTGATCCCTGTAATATCAGTGTGAGGGAACGGTCACACCAGCCTCGTGCCTTACGGGTCGTCAGTCTCCTTTGGGATTGTCCAGATTCACCACCCGCAGCTCCGTGAGGGTGGCGCTGCTGCTACCGGTGTGCTGCTGGTTTATTAACATCTGAAAAAATAAACAAAACTGTTAGAGGAGCCGAATCACTGCACACACTTATCCGTCTTCATAAGCATATGTGCAGTTAAAAGTGAATAATCAGCACTTTGCTAACTGTCAGTCATACGATTACCTACAATGGCGTTTTAATGCCATGTTAAAATAGTGGTCACAACATTATACAAATAGTTTTGAGGAGAGTCGAGAGCAAAATTGTTGTGAACACAAATACAAATTATGTAGTGAGAATGATGTCAAAACATTATAACATTAAAAGTGTAATGTTTTGGAAATAATGGCATAGTGTTACTAGAATAAAGACGTAATGTTTACATTTACATTTAGTCATTTTGCAGACGCTTTTATCCAAAGCGACTTACAATTGGAGAATACATAAAGCGATTCATCTTGAAGAGGCAAACAGACAGAGGAAATGCTCTTAATATCAAGTCTCAGGCATTGTTCAAATAAGTACAAGCTAGCAAGAGAAGGAGAAAGATAAAGAGAAAAGTTTTTTTTAATTTTTTTATTTGTAATGAAGTCAAGTAGTGTTGAAAGAGATGAGTTTCAGTTGTTGCTTGGAGATTGACAGGGATCCAGCATTCCGGATGGAGGTGGGAAGATCATTCCACCGGCCAGGAACGGTGAACGAGAATGTTCTGGAGAGTGATTTTGAGCCTCTCTGTGATGGTACCACGAGGCGTCGCTCACTAGCAGATCTCAGACTTCTGGAGGGGATGTAAATTCGTAATAGTGAGTGGAAGTAGGTGGGTGCTGAGCCTGTGGTTGTTCTATATGCAAGCATCAGTGTCTTGAACTGGATGCGAGCTGCAACTGGTAGCCATATAAAGAGAGGTGTAACATGGGCTCTTTTGGGCTCGTTGAAGACCAGTCGTGCCACTGCATTCTGAATCATTTGTAGAGGTTTGATTGTGTTTGATGGAAGTCCAGCTAGAAGAGCATTGCAGTAGTCCAGTCTAGAAATGACAAGGGCCTGGACAAGAAGTTGTGCAGCATGCTCTGTCAGAAAGGGCCTGATCTTTCTGATGTTGTGTAGTGCAAACCTGCAAGATCGAGCAGTCTTTGCAATGTGCTCTTTGAAGGTCAGCTGGTCATCAAAGATTACACCAAGATTTCTGACCGAAGCTGATGGGGTAATTGTTGATGAACCTAACTGAATCGTGAAATCATGCTGTAGATTTGGAGTGGCAG
Organism: Gymnocypris eckloni scoliostomus; assembly: GCA_027564155.1. Classification (NCBI taxonomy): domain Eukaryota; kingdom Metazoa; phylum Chordata; class Actinopteri; order Cypriniformes; family Cyprinidae; genus Gymnocypris; species Gymnocypris eckloni. The sequence continues at coordinate 32,675,793 of CM050418.1, forward strand.
GGAAGACAAGAAGCTCAGTCTTTGCCAGGTTGAGCTGTAGATGGTGTTCTTTCATCCACGCCGAGATGTCTGCCAAGCAGCCTGAGATCCGTGCAGCTACTGTTGGATCAACTGGTCGAAATAAAAGAGTTAGAGCTGTGTGTCAGCGTAGCAATGGTAGGAGAAGCCATGTGCCTGTATGATGGGAGCCAGTGATGTAGTGTATGTGAAGAAGAGGAGGGGTCCAAGAACCGATCCCTGGGGAACCCCAGTGACCATTTGATGTTCTGTGGATACCTCCCCTCCCCAGGCCACCCTGAAAGACCGACCAGTGAGATAGGATTCAAACCAGCGAAGATGAGTCCCAGTGATGTCCAGTGATGAGAGGGTGGACAGGAGGATCTGATGACTGACAGTGTCAAAAGCGGCAGACAGATCCAGCAGAATGAGGACTGATGATTTGGAATCGTTTTTTGCAATTCGCAGGGCTTCAGTGACCGATAGTAGCGCAGTCTTAGTTGAATGGCCACTCCTGAAACCTGACTGTTTAGCGTCCAGTTTGTTTTTCTGTGAAAGAAACCATGAGACCTGGTTGAAGACAACTCGTTAGAGTGTTTTGGCAATGAATGGTAGGAGAGAGACAGGTCTGTAGTTTTCTATAAGAGAAGTGTTTAATGTAGGTTTTTTGAGCAGTGGGGTAACCCGAGCCTGCTTGAATGCAGTGGGGAAGATGCCTGTGAGGAGAGATGTGTTGATAATGTGTGTGAGTGCGGGTAAAAGTGTGGGAGAGATAGCTTGGAGAAGGTGCGAGGGGATTGGGTGTTACATTAATAAAGTTATAACATAACGAGAGCAAAAGCCTAATGTTACAAGATTAAAGGTGTTATGAGACTAAAGATATAACATTACGAATAGGAATAAACTGTTTTAAGTCAAACTCTTTAAGAATGAAGACGTAATGTAACGAGAACAAAACTGATTTGAAACAAACTTGTCAGAGTAATGTTACAAGAATAATGTCAAAACATATCTAGAATATAAAGCTGAAATGTTTTGAGAATATCTGCACCGTTTGTAAAAATAAAAGCGCAATGTTTTGAGAGCAATCTTGTAACATTACAAGAACAAAGCTGCTGTTATGAGAATAAATATAGTGTTACAACAGTCACAATAATATAAAAATAAAGTTGTACAGTTTGACAATAAAATCATGTTATGAGAAAAAAAAAAGTAACAAAATTATCATTAATTTACAATATTTGTCAAAACATTGTAAGAATAAAAGGAAAATGCTATGAAAATGTCGTAATGTTCAGTTTTATGAGAATAAAGTCGCAATATAACAATAAAATCAGTGTTTTAAGAATTACATTTTACTATTCTGAGAACAAAGGCATGATGTTTTAAGAAAAAGCTGAATATTGTAAAGTTTTGAAAAGAAAAGAAAAACATTGAGCCTGTTTCAGATGCTACTCTTCCAATCAAAACCCATTAAACTTTTGGATCCAACAATGCAAAACATTAACAGCGAAACCGTGAGAGGCAAAGTACACAGATAATTTTGTGACATTTATTTTATTGTTAGCTATATTACCGAATGTAGAGGAACGGCTGAAACTGGGATCTGCACAGTTCCAGAAGGTCCCGTGAGAAACATCTGAGGAACGGCACCTAAACACGACCAGAACAAAACAAAGAGCCTCGTAACAATGACATGACGGTGTGTCCATAATGTTGGAATTAGCATAATCACAAGTTCCTGACTTTTCAGTGTTGTTTAAAGACTATCCGTGCATTAACACACACTGTGAGCATCTGACCTGAGTCTTGGCCTTGTGTGTGGGACACGTGCATCGTGCCGGGGGCTTGTGAGAAGGTATTGAGCAAGGTCAGACCCCCGTCGGCAAGGGTAGGGTTTGATGTAGTGTACATGAAGTGTGCTCCAGGGTACATCGTGTGACTTGCCATTGAAGAAGGCACTGAGGAAGTGACTATCGTAGCGGTGTGGCTTGCTGTGGGAGAGACAGAGAAGACGTCTTACTGAAGTCACTGATCAGAGCAGTATCTGAGCATAAGAAAGGGTCATGCTGTAGGTACCGGTGGAGCTGCTGGAGGTCTGGATGATCTCTGGACTGCTGTCACTGCTTAGAGGACTGGGGTGAACCTGGATGGCCTGTAACTGTTGAGACATCGCACCACCTGACACACAAACCACAGACACGTCTTCAGTGCACTTCATTCTGGCCATAATTACATGCATGATTCAGTGGAGCATAGTAAAAATAAAACTATTCAAAATTATTTTCATTGAAATAAATCTGAAATGAAAATAAATATTAGGTGGCATATGTGAACTTAAAAAACTTAAATAGCCTAAACTGACATTTTAAAGATTAAAGCTGATTATATAAAATTAAAGCTAATTAATAAATACACTGCAAAACTTTATTTTCTTAGTATTGTGGTCTTGTTTTCTAGTATAAATTAGTGCTGTAAATAATCTTCGATACATCGATTTGAGGATACGAGTATGGATACGGCTGGCCCTGTATCAATATTGTTGCATGTGTGCAGCAGTGGACCTAAGTGCACTTAATTTGAACACCGTTTAAAATGTTTAATCTGGCCGCAGAGGAACACTATTGGGTTGCCTGATATAAAGAGACGTAATCCCTGAAACAGAGCTTCCTGCTTGCACAATACGGAAATATCTGCTAAATGTGTTACTTATCTTTGTCAACCTGGCAACCATGTACACGCTCTATCTCCACAGTGGATAAACACGCTTGCTTTCTGAAAACACCAGCTAGATTGCAGTTTAGCGATCTCCACTTCAGTATACTCTCAGAAAAGTGTAATTCATCCAGTGTTTATTTATATATGAGAGAGAGAGAGAGAGAGAGAGAGAGCGAGAGCAAGAGAGGCTGTGTGTGTATGAATTACCACCGTAACAGTGAAGCTGTGGCTTTAAATCCTTTAGAAACAATGTTACCAGATTCTTGTTGAGAAAGATCATGTATGTAGCTCTTGAACGATAAAGCTATGTTCATTAATAAAATTGCGGGCAGCACTAAAAAGTTTGGTGCTAAATCTGTGCTGACTGAGTGTGTGTGTGTGTGTGTGTGTGTGTGTGTGTGTGTGTGAGAGATTCAGTGATGAGAGTTTAGATGACATTAGTTTAGAACACTTCTAATTTATTTTTATTTTTTCTATGTAGAGCGTTAATTTGTGCAATGATAATCCTACCAGCAATGATATCCTACCGTATGATTTTTTAATATATTAATATGACTAGATTACAATATAAATGTATTAGAATGAGAACATTATTATTTATGGTTTTACAAGATGCAAACTATCAGAATATTGTACCCGGTGGGGAGTGCCCAATGTAAACATTAAACATATGTAATTTCCTATATTGTACTGCTGTACGGTTATGGAGGTCCTTCATAATTGCAGAGGTCAAGTGCTGCTCTGTCTTTAGCTAGCAACAAAGTGTTTAATAAACAGCGGTTTTCCTAAATTCTTCTGAGGTCAAATTCAGTGCAGTCCCGTATCGTGATCCATATCGTATCGTGACATCTGTACCGTGATACGCATCATATCTTTGCTGGCGATACACAGCACTAATACAAATAAAAGTATTATTTAAATCAAGATGTATTGACTTGACAAGTGAAATGACTTAAGATGTTAAGTCTTGTTTTATAAAAAACAAAATAAATGTAGTTCGTTTTTGCTTAAAACAAGCTAAAATATCTGCCAATGGGGTAAGAAAAAAATCTTAATTCAAAGGCTAAAAAATATTATTTTTATTTCCCCCATTGGCAGATATTTTTGCTTGTTTTAAGCAAAAACTAACAAAATTATAGAAAAAAAATCAGAAACCACTACATAATATCTTAAGTAATTGCACTTGTAAAATAAATGCATCTTGATTCAAGATTTTTTTTTATATTTATACTAGAAAATGACAAAATACAAATATATATATATCTTTTTGTAGGGTACTTAAAATAGCTGATGAAAAACAAACAAATATAAACGTTGCCATGGTAACTAGCTGAAATAAGTACAAACAATGACAAACTGAAATAAAAATGTCAGAAACATATTGCACATTAAAAGGTAATACATTAGATGAAACCCTAAACAAATTAAAAATGTTGCCCTAACTAACAAAAAATAGTCTAAACATAGGTAACACTTTCAGGGTTCCTATACATTTTTAATTTTAATTTTAGATTTTCAGACCATATTTAACATAAATGGTTCATACAGCATTATTTTCAGCTTTATATTATATTTGGTATATTTGCTACTAAAGCCAGTAATAAAATGAACAATTACACAAATTACAAGCATAGATTAACGGCCTACAACAAAAACTTATAAATGAAGACAGTAACAGTAGTATTCAAGTGCAGAAATGTCAAAATTAAGTGTAAAACAACACAATAATGCATACTGTATAAGTTAAATACAGATGATTAGCAGATAGAAGCAGGTATAATAGGCTGCTGTCTCTTTAAGACTAAATGCACGGACCAAATACTGACACACATCCGGTTTCTTTCTCAGCTGTATATGTTAACTTAAGACATAACTGACTGTGTTTACCAGAATACTTGCCAAAACGGGTATTTTAACATAACTTTGTGTGTGTGTATCCATCCGCTGAGGCGTTGTCTGAAATGCGGCATCTGAATCGCACCTCTCTCTCGTCCCTGCGTGTTCGCGCTTCAGGGTGTGCAGAGCGCAGAAAGAGGAGCGCGAGTCCCGAAACGTGTGCAAATGATAAACATGCGTGCCGAACCATGGGGTCTGGTCCGTATGGATCACAGATCATCTACTAGTTACTAGATCTACTAGATCATCTACTAGTTGCACCCCTACTAACTGGTACTGCAAAAACATTTTTTTAAGATTTGAATTAATTGGGGCAGTATGCCATATATCAAGGCCTTTGGTGTCTTTAATGCATTGTCTGTGGCAGCCAAGAAAACCGAACCACGAAATAAGGTTGGGAACCGAAACCTGGTACCGGTACCTATGTAACCGGTATGTACTAGAACCGAATCAGAATGTAGATTTTGGTGCCACGCCTGAGCGATCGGTTGAAATATTTGTCCTTTGAATGCAATGTTTTGCATTCGAATGTGTTTTTTTATTTTAAATTCGAAATATTCAATTTTTGACAGCCCTAATATATATATAAATTAAAACCAAAGACTTATGCACTCTCTCTGTCTATATGAAACCTGGTAAAACAAATTAAAAATATTATTCCTAATAGTAATTCCAAATTGCATTCGCTTGTTTCTCTGTTCAAACAACAGCGGTTGAGTAAGTGCATTTATTTCCACGATCACAATCGCAAACAATACAGTCGAGTTCTCATGACAGAACACTGACTGGTTGAGTGACACTTTCATTTGATTGCTAAACTCCAGCTTGTTTGTCGGTGGTTTCAGATCATAGTTGGCGGTGCTTCCCCAATGAGGAGCGAGCATGTGCGCATGGTTGCCAGATTGCTTAAGATAAAACACCGGGCAGAAAATGTATCAATTTAACGGGGAAGCTCTGATTCGGGGATTTGAGGTCTTGATATCTGGCAACCGCAGTAATGAAAGCCAACTCACGTCTCTTACGCGGACGTAATATTGGACATTCGGCGTGTTCTTTTGGGAAAGTATGCTTGAAATTTGAAATATTCACGATATTTTCAAATTTGACATCGTCATAATTATTGCGATATTATCGCTAATATTCGATATATCGCCCAGGCCTAGCTCTGTGTGCATTGTCCTTTATGCCAAGTTTTTTTTTGAGGCAATGTAATATGGTGCTAAACCCAAAATGCTTATAATCTGCATTTTGCATAATGAAAGAGTGCACAATAAATTCATTAATTCGTTTAACGATCACTAAAAAACAGCTGCAATGAAACCTCACTTGTTGTACGATAAATGTATTCATTAAATTCTTAATTTTCTATTATTAAAAAACTAAATGGGGCAAAAGTCTGGAAACACAAATATCTTTCCATTATCTGCCTTTCCATACTTTTCCAATCCCCGTAGGCACCCTGCACTTTACAATAAGTTACCATTAGTTACCAAAATAAGTAAACATGAACTAAGAAAGAACAATACCTCTTGAGCATTTATTAATCTTAATTTCAGCATTTAATAATGCATTAATAAAATCACAAGTTAACATTAGTTAGTGCACTGTGAACTAACATGAACAAACAGTGAACAACTATATTTATATTAACTAACATTAACCAAGATTAATAGAGTGTAATAAATTAATTGTTTGTTCATGTTAGTTAACTAATGTTAATAAATGACACCTTATTGTAAAGTGTTACCAAAATATGAATACTAAATACTAAAAATGAAATTAAAAGCTAAATAGAATTATTTTTAAAAATAAAGGTGCTTAAAAACATGACCATATGAAAAAGAAAATTCCCAAAAAAATTATATACAGACAGACTTGTGCACTACCCTAAACAGCTGTGTGCAAATGATTATTAATTTTAGTAACAAATATTGGCCATTTAATAAATAATTACACAACATCACCAATAACGGTTCATGTATTGAGTTGAATTCACACAAAGTAAAAATAATTCATACTTTTCAAATGATAAAACAAACTGCTGAAATGCCATCGCTAAGACAAGCACAGGTGAGACCGCTGCAGCATGCAGGTGGTGGAGCAGAGAGAGAGAGAGAGGAAACACTGACCTGAGAGCGAGACCGCGGCCGGCAGGTGGAAGAGCGTGGCCTGTGTGTGTGTGGCGGAGGAGCTGCTGCTGCTGTTTTGCGTCTGTGGACACTGTATGGCCAGAGAGTGTGTCTGCAGCTGACTGAGAGGAATAGTGTGTGTGCCAGGAGGAAAAGAAGCGCCTGCGGGACACACAGCGACACCCTCAGCAAGCCAAGCAGAGCGCCAAACACTCGCCCGCTCCAGGCCTAGTCACTGCAAGCGCAGATTTTGACCAGACAAGACTTCGCATCGTAGATATTTTAAAATTCTAGTTTAAAACAAATGCCAAATTTATAGAAATGTGGTTTTAAAAAAACTTGTAGAATATGTAAAAAAAAAAAAAAGTCAAGTGGTGTAACCATCAGTTAAAAGTAAATGACTGATGTGAGCATACACAATCATTTAAAAATACGTACAAAAAATTGCAATACAATTACATTTTCAAAGTTTTTTTTTCAAGTATCATGATATTCTTAAATATTATCTGATTTTGAGGAATTGCACCACATGACATTTTACAACCTAAACTGACCTTGATTTGTTATAAGGCCAATATCTGATATTTTAGAGCTAGATTGATATTAAGAAATGCATTTCTAACCATTAGTTTTATTTTAGTCTCACTGAGGTACTATTATAGTTTATAAGAAGATTTTGTATCAGGTTTTAAAATAATAAATAATCATAAAAACAAAACAGCATTTATTTTATATTATCAGTGTTTATTATTAATAAACAAATAACTTGGTAATAAACAAATACAAAATAAATTTTCACGTTTTCTAAAATTAAAATGAGAAATATTGTCTTGGCAAACTGAAATGAAAATATTTTAATTTCTGTAAATGCGTATTTTATTTGAAGTAGTACTTTTTTTTTTGCATATTGCTCAAAGTTTGTTAAATTTGTTTCAGGCTTTTGATTAATTTCTGATATCGTTTCAAGACTCACAAAAATAAATAAATAAAAGAAAAGAAAATGTGTCCAGAATGGACTTTTTACAAGTATTTTTGATTTTAAAAAAGATCATTGAGTCATGTTTAAAAATATATAAATATTTATTGTGAGTTTCTCTATGGATAAAGTAATTTTTGCACCACTCTTGATGTGAATAGGCCTGGACACAGACAAATCAGTTGAAAGCAGGATTCAAAGTATGCAGACATGCAAGCAAAACAGTTTGTGTGCATTAAAACACAAAGACGTCATGCAAGCTGATGCAATGCATCATGCAAAACCCCTCTGGGAAGTCAAAAAAGCCTCAATCTGTGAAAGTGAGAAAAACATCATGCAACAAACAAACGAATGAATGATGAGGAGCCCCACCTGGCATGAGCGTGAATCCACTGGGCAGCTGCATGAGTCCCGCCGGAGAGCTCTTGAGCACCGTCCCGTTCGCACTGGAGACGCTCTGAGCGTTCATCCCCGCGGCCATCGACCAGCAGGTGGTGCTGCTCTGAGTGTGCATGGAGACGGAGGACGAGGAGGGAGAGGAAGAGGCCGATGACTGTGTGGTGGTGCTGTTGGTGCCTCCTCCGGATAAAGAAGTAGCTGTGAACGTCGGCTTGATCATTTCCTGCAACAACAGACAGAAGTAAAACCACTTAGCTTCCATTTGAACTCACAATGAAAAACACTCCTAAACCATGTATTCATCTTGATGTTAACTAAGATGTTATTAAAATCAAACGTTGAATCTGTCACTATTATTCAATGAACCTGAGCTAACATGAACCGACCATTAACTGTTGTATTTTTATTCACTTTTAATAATGAATGATAATTAACTTTAAAATGTAAAAACTGTAACAAATTTACTGTGCATCAATGCAATCAATGTTCATTTTTGTCATAACGCAGCAAAGATATGCTACAACTGGCATTTGTTAAAAAACATTAAATAAAATTATTAGTAGTAGTTTTTATTCACCGTTTTATTTAAATTATTTAGTTTTATTTAATATTAAATAAATAAATACAAACAAACAAAAACAAAACCATATTTTCCAATTTTAATTCATTATTTATTTTTGTTTATTCATTAATTTTATATTATTTTTATTTATTATGAATAAACATAATAAATCACATTAATTGATCAAATAAAAATCATCTGAATTTATTGTTTGTTTTATTTATCATCTTATTTTAATTACTTAATTATGTTTTGTTTATTTATAAATTTTGTATCGTTGTTTTTATTATTAATAAATCATATCTAAATATATTCTGTGTTTCTATGTATCATCTTAATTTAATCATTTATTCATATTTTATTTACTTAATAAATGCAAATACAAAATTAAATACATTATATCTAAATACATTTGTTTTCATGTATCAGTTATTATTCAGTTTTAGTCAGTATCATCATTATTCAGTTTTATTAGTATTTATTTATTCATATTATATTCTTAATAAATACACAAAATGTACAAATAAATAAATAAAAGTTTAACAGATACAACAATATTCTATAATATTTGTAAAAATTGGATTTATATTAACAGCATCCTATGAGTGAATTTAGGAGCTTTTATTCTGTCTTACTGTAGCCATTTCTATATATACCATAACATAATAATCCAGTCAATTAAATGCTTCACATATGAAAGGTACTTCATCTCATTTTAGCATTTGTAATGTATTTATCTGAAACCCAATGGACACAAAACAAAATATACGATTATTAATAATAAATGAAAATAATAATATGAACAAAAACAGCTGAAACTTCAGGATCTTGTTTGTTGTTAAGAACGAGTAAACGGCAGACTTTATTTTTGGACCAAAGGTCTCTTTTAAGATGACACATTTTCAGGGGAACTTCCAAGACAAAGCAAAAGCAGCATTTATCGTAACATTTCTTCCACAGACTTTTCCTGTGGCGGGGCAGGGCTGATTGATTGCAGCAGAGACTGAGGCAACAACTGCGTGTGATAAAGACAATTGCGTCATGAGGATCCGGAGAACGGCAGCTGCTTACACAGAAAAACAGGTGTCCACACAGCGAGAGAGCACACCAAACCTACGAAATCGGGACGACTGATCTGATGGCCTGTGTGCTGAGCAACACAGAGGGATTTCTGTTCTCCAGAAGAAGAAGGGAACGTGGAGAAATACGACAAAGACTGTAAAATACTCAACTCATAATTGATCACTGTGTAATAGTGCTGTGTTCGATACATCGATGTATCGTCACAGAGATTTGAGGTTATACGAGTATGGATACAGCTGGCCCTGTATCAATATTGTGGCATGTGTGCAGCAGTGGACCTAAGTGCACTTCATTTGAACACCGTTTAAAATGTTTAAACTGGCCGCAGAGGAACACTACTGGGTTGCCTGATATAAAGATCCTGTGGCTCAGTGGTAGAGCATTGCGTTAGTAGCGCAAAAGGTTGTGGGTTCAATTCCCAGGGAACACACATACTGACAGAAATGCAGTGTCGCTTTGGATAAAAGCGTCTGCTAAATGTAAACAGATCTAATACCCAAAACAGAGCTTGCCATTTGGGCAATATGGAAATATCTGCAAAGTGTGATACTTATCTTTGTCAACCTGGCAACCATTTACACGCGCTCTCTCCACAGTGAATAAACGCGCTTGCTTTCTGAAAACACCAGCTAGCTTGCAGTTTAGCGATCTCCACTTCAGTATACTCTCAGAAAAGTGTAATTCATCCAGTGTTCACTTATATATATATATATATATATGAATGAGAGAGAGAGAGAGAGAGAGAGAGAGAGAGAGGAGACTTTTAACCCCTTTTATTCAAAACAATTTAAGGGTTCGAAAACTTAAATGATTAACAACATACATTACAAACAAATAACCAAAGACAACCATTTCACCAATTAAAAACTAAACTTCCATCTTCACCCACAGACACTAATGCCTCTCTCACACCCCACCTCCATTCAAAAAAGGCAACATTATCAGTGTATTGATAGTATGTATACTCAATGATCACTCGGGATTCTATTAAGGATTTAAACATTGCTACCATATCAACATCCTTTCCTGCATTTTTACACTGATGCGTTTTCAAAATGGCTAGCTTAGCTTGGCCAATTAATAGAGAGGGAGAGAGAGAGAGAGAGAGAGAGAGAGAGAGAGAGAGAGAGAGAGAGAGAGAGAGAGATGCTGTGTATGTATGAATTACCACCGTAACAGTGAAGCTGTGGCTTTAAATCCTTTAGAAACAATGATGTTGCCAGCTCCTTGTTGAGAAAGATCATGTATGTAGCTCTAGAACGATAAAGCTATGTTATTGATCAAATTACAGGGCAGCACTAAAAAGTTTGGTGCTAAATCTGTGCTGACTGAGTGTGTGTGTGTGTGTGTGTGTGTGTGTGTGTGTGTGTGTGAGATTCAGTGATGAGAGCACATTAGTTTAGAACACTTCAAATTTTATTTTTTATGTAGAGCGTTAATTTTAATCTGAGCATGTGTGTGTGTGTTTGTGTGTGTGAGAGTGACTGACTGAACGTGTGTGTGTGTGTGTTTGAGTGAGTGACGGAGCATGTGTGTGTGTGTGACAGAGCGCGCGCGCACGCATGTGTGTGTATGAGTGAGTGACTGTGCGTGTGTGTGTTTGAGTGAGTGACTGAGCATGTGTGTGTGTTTGAGTGAGTGACGGAGCATGTGTGTGTGTGTGTGACAGAGCGAGTGACGGAGCATGTGTGTGTGACAGAGCGTGTGTGTGTGTGTGTGTATGAGTGACTGAGCGTGTATGTGTGTGTGTGTATATATGAGAGATTCAGTTAAGACAGCACATTACAGGGCTCTAGACTAACTTTTTGCACTGGGTGCACTGGTGCGCCTAACTTTTTTTCTTAGGTGCACCGGCACAAAAGTTAGGTGCACCCAAATTTTCATATAGGCAATATTGACTAGTAAACGATTAACTAACAATCTGGTCAACATAAAGTTCTTTATTTGAAGCACAATTCTACAAGAAAGGTAACTTACTGAAAAAAGTGATGGTGCTTAAAGTGCTTCACTGAGCTAATATTTAAACTTAAAAACATCTCAAGATAAATGAAATAAAAAGAACATCTAAATTAAGTGTTTTAAGGGCTTCAAACTGAACATATCATGGCTCAATGTCTTATGGACTATCCTCTATTGCAGTCACATGCCTCTCGGATGGCCAACTCCTGTAGTTTGTCCTTCTTGATCTTTGTCCTCGGCTAAACCAGCTGGCCACACTCTCTCTAGCATCAACATCTTCCAGACTTGGCCCTTCTACACTGAGTCTTATCAGATCTTCCACTGTGTCTGAATGAAAATGCTCTAGTGCAGTGCTTCTCAAACCCTCCCATTAAACCTATTAAAAAATCCTTCAAAATATACCACAGACAACATTCTTCTAATATTGTTATGACTTTTCTGACTTCGAGAACCATTGTAGGGCTCCAGACTAGCATTTAAGGACACCAGCACCAGTGCCTTTAAGTTCTACAGAAGGTGGCACCAGCACCTGACAGTAAAGCACTCACCCTAATCACACATGTACATCTTATAGACACATGTACAAGACGTCTTACAGATATACTTGTGCTGTCTGGGTAGTTGAGATGCAGTTCAAAATTAACTTTTATCAATGTAATTCATAATGTCTAAATATAATTTAATAAATACAATATATATATATATATATATATATATATATATATTAGGGTACAAATGGCTGATAAGCCTATAAGTACTTCTCTGCAGCCATCTAATAGTGGTAATTTAATGTATTTTTATTTTTAAATAAGTGGTTGCTTTCCTACATTATGAAACGCGTTTAGTTTTATAAATGGGAAAACCTATGAAGGATGAACAAATAATGTCATCACATTAAAAATAACTTTAAAATTCGGTAATACTTAAAGTTTGAAGTGCTGGGAAAAGTTGTGTGAAGCATTTAAAAACACTTTAAGACATTCGACCATTTCTGTCACAAGTTGTTCCTGTAACGTTAGTTATATTAAATTAATGGTGAATGGTGGAGATTTGTGTTTATTGAATAACGTTTCTCCTGTTTTCCACATCAGTGGAGTTTGTTCTGATATCTGTAGCTTTAACATAATTATGTGCCGAATTTGAATGCTTCTCACAAGATCTGACAGAGATGTTATTGATTCTACTTTCTTCACTGTATCTCCCAGCGCTGTGTATAACGGTGTCGCATGATCGAGAGCAGCCCGCGGCGCCGGTCCGAGCAGATAAACGGTCTGTAGCCCAACGAGTAGCGGATTTGTTCCGCCGTTCGCTTGTCCAATGTAGCTCTTGTAAATCGTGCATGAAGAGAACGCAAAGCTGTTCATTCCATTTTTTGAACTGAGAAACAACCTTTCTTTGACTGAATGCGCATTGCGATGACGTCACAAGACGCGTCTAAGAGCAAAATCTGCAGCAATTTGGAAAATAGCAGAGTTTGCATGATTTTGCGATAAATTCAGCGATCGCAGAATCCTGGAGGGACTGTCAGACACTCACTGAACAGATCAGATTCAGAGAAAGAGCTGCGTGCATCTCTACTACTCACCTCTCTCTCTGACTGCAGCAGCACACGCATCTTCAAACGCACACACACATACAGGAATATCTGGACCACGGCCAATCAGAGGGGGGGTCCGCCCTTCACTATCTCTGATTGGTTTAGACCACGATATAAGCCTAACGTGTCTGTTGTCGAACAGCAGAGAGACTTTCTGAGTCGCGGAGACTTTTGTTTTTTCCTTGAATGGCTGGACGCACCAGTGCGACCAAAGTTTTTTTTTAGTCGCACCCCTGAGAAATTAGGTCGCACGTGCGACCAAATTGGTCGCACTCTAGAGCCCTGCATTAGTTTAGATTCTAAACTTTAGAACTCTTCTCATTTTTTTTTTTAATGTAGAGAGTGTTAATTTGTGCAATGATGACCTACCAGCAATGTTAAGATTATTTTTTTTTAAATATTAATATGACTAGATTACAATATAAATGTATTAGAACGAGAACATTATTATTTATGGTCTTAAAAAACAAGATGCAAACTATCAGAATATTGTACCCGGTGGGGAGTGCCCAATGTAAACATTAAACATATGTAATTTCCTATATTGTACTGCTGTACGGTTATGGAGGTCCTTCATAATTGCAGAGGTCAAGTGCTGCTCTGTCTTTAGCTAGCAACAAAGTGTTTAATAAACAGCGGTTTTCCTAAATTCTTCTGAGGTCAAATTCAGTGCAGTCCCGTAACGTATCGTGGTCTCTGTATCGTAATACGTATCGTGACTTTGCTGGTTATACACAGCACTACGGTGTAGTAGTACTGAGCTCGGTTGAGGGATCAGAGCGAATCAGATTAATCGTAAAATTACATTACACTTTAGTCAAAAGATTGTATTTGGTAATTTCTTTTTTTTTTTGAAAGAAGTCTCTTCTGCTCAATAAAGCTGCATTTACTTGATCACCCCCCAAAAATCTATAATTTTGTGAAATATTACTACAATGTAAAAAGGGGTTTTATGTGAATAAAATGTAATTTATTTCTGTGACGCGCCGCTGAATTTTCAGCATCATTACTTCAGTGTCACATGAGCCTTCCGAATTAATTCGATCAATATTGAAAACAGTTGTGTTGCTTAATATTTTTTTGTGAAAACTGTTTGATGAATAGAAAAAAGAACAGCATTTATTTGATACTTCTTTAGAAAAGAAAGGCCAAAAGATGATATTTTGAAGAATGCTGGTAACCAAGTAGTTGATGGTAGCCATTGACTTCCATAGTATTTTGGTGCATACTATGAAAGTCAATGGCCAATGTCAACTTTTTGGTTACCAACTGTGACGAGTGGGGCGGGGCCGAGAGCCGTGGGAACGGAGCGAGGCCGGTGGAGTAAATAATAATGAGCGACACCTGCGCCACTCACCGGTCTCGAGTCCCACGGAGGAGCTCCGGAAGGATATGAGGAGTGACGACAGTGGAAGACGAGAGAGGATGAAGACTGGACTTTATTTTGTGTGTATTTTCTTATTAAAGTCTTGAAAAATTTGCCGGTTCCCGCCTCCTCCTTCCCAATCTACGAACTCTGTTACACCAACATTCTTCAAAATATAATTTTTTACAAAATATCTTCTTTTATATTCTACAAAATCAAGAAACTCATACAGGTTTAGAACAACATGAAGGGAAGTAAATTATTTTTGGGTGAATATATTTCACTGCAAAAACAATCCACTTTTGTTACATGAATGCTTCACCACAATCGTATTTGGAGTATATTTGATTGTTTCAGTTAATGAAAAAGCTTCGCACAGAACGTGTGCATGAATTAAAAGAAGTCGTCTGTCACAGCGTGCAGGTACCGAACTGAGATGGTACTACTGAAAAAGACTTAAGTATTGTTCAATTTCAGTACCAAATTCCAGGGACTTTTGACATACTTGGTATCTATAACCAAAAAACAATCTTTGTCATAAAGCCCTGGAGAATTTGTGAGCCATCAAACTTGGAAAGAGGATCCCATTCTCATGATGACTTTTCAAAACATGTACTATATGACGAGATTGCCATCAGTTCAACAAGATGAGGATCTGCTTAAAAAAAAAAGCTATTTCTTAAACAGAGGTTCGGGTTTCTAATTTGTGCATGCTCACTCACTGCTTGACCTAAATCAGTAGGGAACTGGGGGGGATATGTCATCCAAATTTGAAAACAGCTGCAGCTTATACGGAATGTGATCAGCCATGAGCCAAGAAAGTGTACTGGGAAAACCAGACTATATAAGGACATGCAGACCGCATCTAATCCTTATCAATGAGAGCTGGACATAATACACGCTGCCATACAAGACGTGATTGGGGTGACGTTACCTTCTTAAATGTGGGCAAAACTGGAGTATGCAGGATGTATGCAGCTAGTCGAACGGGGTTTGTGTGAAAGCCGTGCATGATTTCTTTCGAAGTTAAAACGCTATTGTATTCTGGAAAACAGAGACCTGTAAAGGTCAAGAAACTCAAGAATGGGAGTAAGTTTCCATTCACCCGTAAAGAACCGTAAAGAAATATACTTATTTAGATGCAGTCAACTAATTTATAAACCAACTAGTCTAATGAGAATAATCTAGTCAAACCAACTATATTCATTTTGTCAAGTAGTGAGTTTAACTACATTTTGTTTCTCTCTTTGTTTTTTTTTTAAGAAATACTTTTAAGAGGTTGGATTAGAGCAATTTGTTGTGTTACATTTTTAAGATGATGTCAAATGATCACATTAACAATTGCGTTTCAACTTTTCTGCTAACTTAATTAACAAAAATGAACTTCATTAACATAAAAAACTAAATTTGAGACCAGTTGTGATTTTTCCTGACCATTTTTAAGATAATGTATCAAATTAACAAGTCTCAATGTTTTTCAACAAACATTTCTACCAACTCTACCAAAACATGTCTCAAAACCTTTTGTACTCCAGACAATTATTGCAAACGCCCCAAAAGAGAAAGATCTAGTTTATGCAACAATCAGGGATGCAAACACATCATGGGTGAAAAAGATGACCCCCCCCCCAAAAAAATAGAAATACTTATAACAATATTTTAAAGCCTTTATTATTGTTTTAACTCTACAATCATGCTATAAAAATCACATTAAAGATTCCCGTTTCATTCATGGAGATGACATGAAACAAGGGGCCAAAAATCCTGGAGGAAAACAAAGACTTTTAAGATGACAATTACATGAATGTACCATTATATCCAGTAGATGGCAGCAGAGGATCACGCATTGGCTCAGTTGCCATTTCCACTCTTCTTGCTTTTGGATTTATTATAAAATGACTATTACAACAAATGTTAGTACTGTGCTTAAGTAGTATAGCAAGTACAATTAACATCTTGGAAGAGAGAGCTGTTTATCTTAACGGGTCGCGTTTCAGTCACTATATCATATTCATGATATATATTCAACTGAAGCAGTTTGTTTGTTGTTTCAATCTATAATAATAATCAGCCTGTTATAGTTTAAATGAATAATTATTATTGTTAATAAGGTGAGTTTGAGAGTTTTATTTAGTTGATAGTTTATTATTTCACATTTCTTGTTTGTGAAGGCTAAATAAAAATAAAAAGTTAACATTAATTTATTTCTACCATTTTTATTTCTAAAATATTATATAGTTTTATAGGAGGAGGTATTAAATACTTGGCAAATTCACTTTTCAGACATTTATAGGTACAGACATCCATTGTGGGCGTTCTTATATCGTATCGACCGAAATTAAGGAATATATTGTGATATAAATCGTCCAGCCCTAGAGTGGACCTAATGAAAAGCATTTGATTTGCACTATTTCTCGTGCTGCGTGTCCTGAACATCATTTAAGATGATGCATCAAATTAAGTTTCAACTTTTCAACCAAATTAAACTTTTTTAAATCATGTCTTGAGAGCCAATGTGCTTCATCAAGCTATTGTGAACAAGAATGTGTCCCAAGTGAACACCCCCCTAAAGAAAAGCTTCTGATCCACACAATCTGTAGCACCAAATAGGCTTCAAATGAACAAGTTTCAATATTTTTCTACCAAGTTACTCAAAATAAATAAAACGACTTGAGACCTGCTGTGCACTATTAACTATTGTGAACAAAAGAATGGATCCCAAATGAACACATACAGAGAATATAAAAGAAACGCATCTGAGCCATTCAATTTGTTACTAGGCATTTTTGATTTAGTCTTAGTCTTTATCTTGAGACGAAAACGCTTAATAGTCTTAGTCACATTTGAGTCATTCAGTTTTAGTCGACGAAAAGTCATTGCATTTTAGTCAACTTTTAGTCAAACTGCAGTTGCCAACATTTATTTTGGTAGCTATTTTATATGTAGTTTTCATACAGAAATAGTAATTAATTCTTCTCTCTTTAGACCAAATCAATTAAGCTTATGAGAAATTTGAATCAAGGATTGAATTAGGAAAAACTGGAATAAATTCTCTTTTTGGTAGAGATACAAATTAAACTCATTTTTCAGATACAGTAGGTTTACTTAACAAGTATACATTTATTTAACATCTTTTGTTGGTTAACATTGATGACAGATAATTAGGAATGCTGTCCCTTTAAGACTGAAGGCACGTATGTAATACTGACACACATTCAGTTTTCACCCACCTGTTCATGCTCACTTAAGCATTAACCGACTGTATTTACATGAGATGCTGGACACGATATACATTTGGACTGTATGAGAACTAAAGAAATGGTGCGTGCGTGAGAGAGAGCACTTCTAGCAGCGCGATTCCACGTATCCGGTCTTTAATCGATAACGAATTGTAACTCCCGGGAAAAACGGGACATCTGGTGACCCAGTCCCTAACCCTTCAGGTGCCGAGGCCATTGTTTCAAATCGCTAGCTCGTGTTTTGGTAGCCTATCCGTCCACTGCAGCTGTCATACTGAGACTAGATATGCAAACGCCCCTTATCCAATGACAGAGACGCACATTTTAAAAAGACAAGACAGTTAACTTATGCCTATAGGATGTATTTTCAATGTCCGGTAGTCCTCAAATAACATTCTAGTCCCATCTTGTCTTGTTAACGAAGATGCGGCAAACATTTAGTGGTAGTTTTTTTATCATCAGGCATTTTTTTTATCTCGTCAACATCTCATCTCAGTCACGGAAAAAAGGTAAGTTGACGAATATTTTTCGTCGTCATTTTAATCGACGGTATTAACACTGATATTGAACAGTACTCCATCAATTTTACTATCACAAACACAATAATGCATCCGTAGTGATATAAATCTAGTTTGTCATCATGTCTTGTAAACAACGACACCTTAACTTATGACCATAGTATCAACTACTGAAAATATGTATCAGAAAGCATTTACCTTTGGCTCTGTGAGACCATCAGCCTCTGAGACCTGGTAGGTGAGGTCCGTCTCCTCGAATCCCGTGGCACTCATCCGCTGGTCTGTTGAAGGGTCCGTACGGGGTGGAGAATCAGGGGAATTTAGGCAGGTCTGGATGAGGGCTTTACCCGTTTCACTGGTGATCATGGGCTGAAGTTTTCGCGTGGCAAATGTGTAGACGTGGCCCGTCTCGCTGGCAACCAGGAGCAAAACTTGCGTCCCCGTTAAGGTGGATAACTCGTAAGCCTGGAAATATTGAGAGGAAATGCCAGATAACGATGAGCCCTTCTGTATAAAGAGTGACATTTCCATGACCAGAGGACAAAGATCGATAAGTGACGACAAACTTGTAGTAAACGTAACACTGATTGATTGGACAATGACAAACATCTTGGAATTGCCACAAATGTTGTGTGGTTGAACATTGTGTGGAGATGAATGAACTGATAAGAAGTACAACTACTGAGCCACAGAAACCAGAGAAGCCCATCGCATGTTCCTGAAGGTCACCTGTCGCCTACTGCAGGTTGTCATTACACCCTCCGTGCCCGACTTCTGCAACTAGGCCGGTTCTCAAGTAAGCAAATGCTTTAATGTCTAGCACTGCAGTAACCTGATCAGACATCAGGGCTATTTCTGCTGAGACAGGAATGAATGACAATCGAGCGAGCTATGAGTCAGAGCAGATGTGGAAACTACCTTCAACTGAATTCCTGTCAGAAGTGTCAGACCTCAGCCTCTCTCAGCCATTGCAGGAGTGGTTATGACTGAACTTAAAACAGCTCTTGAGAGGCGGGACGTTTCTGGTTTGTGTACATGTAGTCAGTGAGTGTGTATGTTAGGGATGTAATGATTAACCGCGAGCCGGCTGAGAATCGATTCATATATGTGACGGTTGAGATGCTAAACGAATCAGGATTCAGTTTGGGGAAGGAGTTTATATGAATGCATGTTTGAGGGGAACTTACTGTCTTTAGAAAAGTGTAGATGGTATTTATTATTTTCATCTTGCGTCTGTATAATGCATATTAAAGTTGATAAGTGTAGCGCTACTTTGTTTACAGCGGAAACCAAGGAAACACTTAAAGCACCACCTGCTGGCCGCGAGTGAATCTGCGTCTCATTCAGCTCTCTTCGGTTTCATTTCATGCTGATATTATGTATACAGTAGTTTCACAAAACAGAAGACCTCTGTTTTTGCTTCATATTTAGAAATTATACAATTTAATTCAGATTAAAAACTGCTCATGTTGCATGCATACAGCATCTTTGTTTGGATGATTAAAATGCAGCGTTTGCCTCTCATTTAAATGGAAAGAGCACAGACAAACCCTTTTGTTTATATGATGATATTTATTTTATGTGTTATTTATTTGATTTGGAGCTTGTTTTAAAATTTCTATTTAGTTTTGTTATTTAGTGGAGTCTTTTATCCAAAGCAACTTACAAATAAGGACAATTGAAGCAATCAAAACCAACAAAAGAGCAATAAAAAGCAAGTGCTGTATTAGTAGATCCTGTATTGTTACAGTAATCTAGGGGTAGGCGATATGACCAAAATCTTATATCACGATATGACAAATTTTATATCACGATAACAATGTATATAATCATGATAGTGATTTATTTTCTTTTAAAAAGATTTTTATTATATTAAAATCTTTAATACCATATACTTTTCATAATCCTTGTCACAAATGTCAATATCAAACTAATACAAGCCTAAAGAGAGAAACTCAACCTCGCTGAAGATAAATAAACAGTCAGTGATGAAATAAGGATAAGAAACTAATTGCAATAGGACAAAAAAAAATACAATAAATAAGAAACACTACATACATTGTGTAAAGTAATTAGTCTTCACTGTGTTAATTATATCTATCTATCTATGATATATATAATTAACACGTGTATTAACAACATTCTATACATATTATAAATATATTATTATCATTGTTATTTTTTATTTATTCTCATTAAAGTTACCAAAGTGATTTAGTCAAAAGCAGTGAGAGATTTTCTAGCTATGTGGGATTTGTACTATGATTAACATGAAGGACAGACAGAACGAATATTGTACCGCTTCCCCTTTAAGACCGAAGTCCGGATCCAATATAGCTCAGTTACTGTTACATATGCATTTTCTCTTTCTGCCGTTTACTCGCTCTTAAGAACTAAATCGCAGTATTTATGAGGATACTTGCAAAGACGGGGATTCTGATGCATATAAGTGTGTTTATGTAATTATTCAAAGTCGGCAAAAAAGAAAAGGCGCTTCTCTCACACAGAAAGAGACGGCGCATGCATATAGCTCTGTTGTTTGATTTTCAACGGCTTAAAATCGGTTGATTTAAAACTGCAGTGCTTAAAAACGCGCGACCATGCTTCAGATGCAGTCTCTCGTTTAGGAACGAGCTGGTCGTTCTCCACCTGCCTCTGTCTCTCCTTCACGCCGCGTGGTGGGCGGCGTATAAAGATCACAGTCACCCAAATGATGAAACGGTATTACCGGAAACAATGTATTTTGCGACACCACGATATAAACGATAGAACATAATATGAAACGATAGAATTTTTATTTCGTCCATCCGAAATATATCATCATATCGCACAGCCCTACAGTAATATATACTGTATTGTTTTCAACCCTCTACGGACACCTTGGCAATTGAATCGCCATTGGCTAGTACATTTTTTAGTTTACTTGCCAGACTGATATACTAAAATGTTACAGCTTTTTAAATATCTGAAAGTACACTCTTAACATCAGTCAGTCAAGCATTATAATGTGACATTATGATAATCAAAATTAAAACTTAGTAACCATGTATGAATGCATAGATATTTTGACTGAATTTAGGACTGGCGTTGGTGCTTTTTGTTTGGTTATTCAGTGTTTCTGTAACAAAAAATGGGAAAAAAGTACAATAATTCTGATAAGAGGATAATAATAATAATACGAATTATACTAAGAACAGTATAAAACGCACCAAGGATTAACGACCTGCTGGATTCATGATTCATATTAATGGATTCATATTAATCAGGTTGTTTGCGTTCACTCGAACTGATTTGCTGAAATCAAACAGTCCCTACAGGATTTTACCAGACTTTTTTTCTGATTTTTGCGGCCTAAAATTACTGATTTTGCTGCGGTTTTTCTCCAAATTTGCAGGTGATATTTGCGGCGTTTCTTTTCTTTTTTTTTAATATACCATGGACAACATTCTTCTAATATTGTTATGACTTTTCTGACTTGGAGAACCATTGTAGGGCTCCAGACTAGCATTTGAGGACACCAGCACCAGTGCCTTTAAGTCCTACAAAACCAGCACCTGACAGTAAAGCACTCACCCTAATCGCATCTCGGAGATGTCTATTTGATGTCTGCATTTACATATTCAAGATGTGCTTATATGCAATACGTCTGTAAGACATTTCCTGTTAGATGTCAAATAGACATTCATTAGACTGCATGTAAAACTGCTACAGAGACGTTTATCAGATTACAAGCAGCAGATGTTTCCCAGATCTTCAGCAGACGTCTTACAGATTGACTTGTGCTGTCTGGATAGTTGAGATAGTTGCAGTGGAAATGGCTAATAAGAAATAAGTCTCTGTAGCCATATAGTGGTAATTTAATGTCTGTTTTATTTTTAAATAAGTGTTTGCTTTCCTACATTATAAAATTTTAGTTTTTATAAATGGATGAACAAATAATGTCATCACATTAAAAAATTACTTTCAAATTCGGTAGGCTAATACTTAAAGCTTTGAAGTGCTGGGAAAAGTTGAGTGAAGCATTTAAAAACACTTGAAAACATTAAGACCATTTCTGCCACAAGTTGTTCCTGTAGTTATGTTAAATCCATGGTGAATGGTGGAGATTTGTTTATTGAACAATGTTTTTCCTGGTTTCCACATCAGTGGCGTTTGTTCTGATATCCGTAGCTTTAACAGATTGCTGCGCTGAATTTGAATGCTTCTTAAAAGATCTGACTGAGATGTTCGACTATTTTCTTTACTGTATCTCTCAACACTGTCACTGTGTATAACGGTGTCGCGTGATCGAGAGCAGCCCGCGGCTCCGGCACGAGCAGATAAACGGTCTGCGCCACGTAGCCCAAACGAGTAGCACGGACTCGTTCCCTTTTCGGTTTGTTTGTCCAATGTAGCTCTTGAAAATCGATCAATTCGTGGCAATTATGAAAATTTGCGAGCTCTTGCAAAAATTGCAGAGTTTGCGATAAATTCAGCGATCGCAGAATTGCAAAATCCTGGAAGGACTGATCAAAACAGGGATGATAATAGGTGAGCGCCAGCCAATGAGATTGTCGTTTGCGCAATATCTCCGTCCACTACCGGAAAACCCGACAGTTCTTAAAAGCTGGAAAAATCCAAAGGAACTCCGTTATTCTGACAGAAAAATACAATAAAGAATATCATTGTAGCGCGTCAATTCTGAATGTTTGCTTTCACCAAAGCGATGGCAAGTCGTGCACCTAGAGTTCACGTAACGTCAAACACAGCTGCGCATGCATTCAGATGAACTGAAAACCAGCACAGATCGCCTGACGGAGAGAGAAACTCTGAAGTGCTCAGTCATAGTGTCCAGCGAGTAAATATATATCTGTGCTAAACTTATACTTAGCCTGCGAGTTGGATTCTGAGAATGTATTAGCCATTGGCTAATATTAAACATCAATTAGTCGCCAAGAGTGAAATTTAGTCGCATATGCGAGTGATTTACTCGCATTGTAGAGGGTTGGATGTATTTCAATTTCACAAAGAAACATGCTGCATTTTGTCCAAGCAATAAAATCACACATTTAATTTAGAATTAGTCTTAAATCTCATTTTGTAAAAAATAAAATTGCAAATCGAATCGTGAGTTGAGCGAACCGTTACATCCCTAGAGAGAGCACTAGTATATAGTACTAGTATGCTAAGCAATAGTACTTAACAATAGTACTAAGCAATAGTAACAGTATAGTTGAACACCAGTGTTGATGTATTAATACCATCAACGTGATTGTATGGCACTTGGTTAAGTTCTAGTACAGCACTAGTGTATAGTGGTATAACTAGCCTAATGGTAAAACATATTTTTAGGTATATGATTAATACAATTGAAAACCTGAGCACTTGTATCATGTATTTATGTGTTTTGAAATTGTGTATCAAGAATGGATGTAATTTTACTGTAAATTACATTTATTAATTTATACATTATTACTTTATTTTAAATAAAATAACCTAACACTAGTATTAGTATAGTATGTTTAATGGTACTATAAATGGTCAAATATAATCTATTTAGAGATTGTATAATTGATTTAGAGCAAGTAAAAGTACAATAATATTATAGTGGCACTAGAATTGGTAAAGTACTAGCACTAGTAAGCTGAATTTAATTGATACAGAGCTAATAAAAGGTACAATAAGTTGAAAATCTCTAATATTGCTACAGAACAAATGTGAGTGGTTATTAATGCTAGTATCAGTAAAATGGTACAAACTAATATGCTACTAGTCAATTAATTGTAAATGAAAATCACTAATGGGGTACAGTACTATATTGTTTAGCTGTAGAAGGTGCAATATATTAGTATACAATCTGTATTATATAACAGTATTAGAATTAGCACAATAATGCTAATGATACAAGTATTTCTACAGTATTAGAATCAGAAAAGATATCAAACTAATGATACCACTGGTAATGCTACAGTATTACAATCGGTTCAATAATATTACTAGTGATAACTGTAGTAAAAATACCAGTTTAATATAGAGCTATTGTTTCAGCTCCGGGAATTAGTTATTAAATATTTAATATGGCTTGATTAAAGTCATATTAATATTTAACCTACAGTTTACACCTTATTAAGTGCTTGTCCAGCAATCACTAAAAGGTACATTCTGTTACTCTCAATTACAATCTCGCCCATTCCGTGGCCCCGGTAGATAAACGAGATTGATAATTTCGTTAAGTTTGAGCTAGGCTGCGTTATCTTTAGGGCAAGTAAGGATAAAAATACTTAAAATCACATTCCAGAGACAATTCTTATGAAATGAAAACGATTTATTCGTGATATTGCTATTCTAACATAAATGGATTAACTGATAAGACATAGACATACACACACACATAGGCATACGAGAGTTTTGAGGTTAAGGTTTAAAGAATGACATTCTTTACTATTTCATAACTTAACCAGCCAGCCAAAGATCACGAACAATACGTATGTTTCGTTACTGCATTCAGATCAATTTTAACCAGTTCAATCAGGATTAGAAATTCAGTTTTGTACTTGCTTGGATGGGTTTAAAGCAGGTTTGGAGTTGTTTTCGCGTGAGTTCAGTTCTTTGTTTCGGGCGCCACGTGTTCAGCTCGGGCTCCTTCGGTCGCTCGTGTGGAGACTTGAGATGGCTTGCTTCGCTGTCGCGTGGCGCCACCGGGAAAGCTCTCCTCACAATCCTTGACTTCGTGGCTCCGTTACGGCTTTGGCACAGCCTTAGACCCTCCGATGGTTGGTTTGGTTGTGAGAGTCTAGCGGGCCGGCTTCCAGGTCAGCCTTGCGCGGCGTTTGAGCGCCGAGTTCAGGAGCACCCGAGAGTTGCAAGAGGAAGAGAAGAGAGCGCGCGCGCTGCGTCATCTTTTCAACTGTCCGGTTTGGACGCCGCCCACGGCGGCTGATCGAATCAGACTGTCCGTATGGGCGGAGCCCCACCCATGTCCATGGCTTTCTTGCAAGGCATTTTCATGCGATTGAGAAATAACTTTTACCCATGTATTTAAACTTTTATCAAGTTTACACATTTATACTATCACCACATTCGTTATCGCATTGCTTTATGAAATTTTGCAACCATTCATAAAAGTCTAAACACTGCAGCCTACACATTCCAGGTTAAAGCACGATTAGAAATCAGCCCACGTTTTCCTAAATTAATATTCATATTCCACAAGCATATGAGAGAAAGAGTACACATTAATATCCATATATCTTCTTTGTGGGTGCTTTGCAAGTCATGAAATGAACGAATGTCTTTGAGAAGCGTTCCGCACATTCCTTTTGTTCCACAACAGGAAGAAAGCGCTTTTGCGCTGAGGCGGAGGAGGGGCTTTTAGAGGGCTGCTGATTCTTTAGCTGCCCCCTTCTGGTGACTTGTAGAGTTGAATTCGCCGCTATATGTTACATATCCCCTTGGGCTTGGTGATGTTCCCTGATGGAACATTGTCAGGCCCTGGAACAAGAGGCAGGAAGAACAGGCACATACAAGACACAAACATCATTCCTATCACTGACTAAAACCTGGTGCAGGGTAATTTGGGAAGGAACAGGTTAGAAACTTGAGAAGACATAGGGATGCATTGTTTATCATTATTGACAATTGGGTCATTTTGACTTTTAATTGTCAGGGGCTCGACGAGGCGGTATAGGCATGATCTCAGTCAGGTTGTTCAAATTCTCGGGTTGGGGTCTCGGTCGGGATTACCACGTCGAAAAAGGCGAGGGACGCCTGGCGTGCATTTGTTGAGAGACTCTTGGGCGGCGTTCACTCGCTTGTGTAGGAGGAAGGCCAGTGTCAAATTCATAACATATCCTACGATAGTAGAGATACAAAGCGCCGTGTCAGCAGACCAGGACCGAATAATTGGCGCGCGCGGGCGGAAGGCGGCGATAGCTTCTAGCGCTGTCAGCCGGTGTCAATTCACTAAGAGATTTCGATTTCAACCTGATATCCATCGTCGGTGAGGTGATACAATGCTAACTCGTCAATATGGAGGATCACGCCGCCGGGACAGTGATCCATAACATTTGGTTGGGCAAATTAATGCGCGTGGCGTCGTGTTAATCGCATGTGAGGGTGGCTGGTCGTGCTGGGGTACTGACCAGCCAACGGTTTCTGATGATTTCGATGCGTTACCTCAACTTGAGAACGTGGTGTTGTTTCGGCGGGGCAGCTAGTGTCGGGTTTAATGGATTCTAAACCGCAGATGCCCTTGGTATTATCGCTGCACGCGCAGAGTTTACTCGGGTAGGGGAAGTGAATGTCCTAAGTGGCGTGCCCATCTTTGAGTTTGGGGCCAGATACAACCGTTCGTTGTTCTCGTAATACGCAGCGACTTTAGGAGTTTGGATTTTTACATAGGTTTTCCTTGCCGTAATCCCGCATTCACAACGCGTCTTTGAGCCGGTAAACATTATTAACGCCGATAATGGGCAAACTGACAAGGCCACTAAATCACCTGTTTCCGGGTTTGCGATATGGGAATAGCGCCACCGGGAAAGGCGAGATGGGTTTGGATGAGACTAGCGGGGCCCGCAGTGGCCGGGTTACAACGCTTTGAACAAGGCTAAGAGGTATCGTAGCACGGAATCCTATTCATGGCTACGTTGTCAATCGAGGAACTTACATCGTGTATCATGTCGTTCATGATTTTGGCGGGTGGCCTCGATCGGTCGACAGCGGTTCTCTAATTACAACGACTTTACTGACGGAAGTCGATCTCAATTTCAGGACCTGGATTCAAGGTTTGGTAAAGGGGTTCAAAGTGAAAGAGAGGAAAGGAAACACAAAGTGAGACACGCGATAAAGAACCCAAACGATAAAGTAAATAATAAAAAAAAAAAAAAAAAAAATAGTTTTAAACTAAAAAAAAAAAATAATAAAAAAAATTAATAAAAAATTAATAAAAATTAATAAAAAATTATATAATAATGGAAAAAAAAAATTTGAGAGTAACTCCTCTCTACTAGATTGGTCCTAGCAGTGCGGAGGAGAGAATATGGGTTGTGTCTAAGCATGGTTGCTATATGTTTTCCTAAATGACAATAGTTATGCTTGTGTGGTGCATATGGTTGTCGGTCTGTGTCAGTGGGTCGGATCCTCCCCCTTTTCCTGTCGGTGGTTTGGATTTGCCGGTTGGCACTGGCAACCCATCATGGTGCATATGGTGTGCGTGTGTCCATGTACTCCCCCTCTGGCCGTGAGGAACTACGAGCTGTGGCGCAGTGAGTGGCTCAGGGACATACGTGTGGACACCGTCTTGCAGATGCAGCATGTAGTCGACAGAGTGGAGCTTGCGGAGCTCGGAGGATGTGTTATCATGGTTTTGACATGTGAGCTGTCATGGTTCGTAGTGACGAATCCGCATGTGAGGGTGAGGAGATCGTCAGCAGCGAACTGAGGTGGTATGGTAATGCAGGAGGGCAGGGGTGTGCTCGCCAGTGGCGTGCTGGCGGCGGGTTACTGCTGCCACTGTAGGGTTGGGTGGGAGGGCATGAAAGGTCCAGGACTCTTCATGTGATGCACCTGCTATGGTGAGGGCATCGTTTGGTCATTTGAGGGGCTGGAGTTTGGGAGGAAACGTTTAGGATGTCAGACCTGATCTGGTGTTCTCCGGAGGGATGGCAGGTGACTGAGACAGCACTTTCAGGAACTTGGAGTTTCATCAGCAGGTGTTTGTTGGACGCTGCTGTGATTTGGAGTATTGGGTGTTGAGTTAGTGTTTAACTCTGTTGCTGGGTTTTCAGGTGGGGTTTCATGTCCATCTGAAGTTAGGGTGTTTACTGTCCTCTGAGAGCAAGGTGAAGCGGTGCTGTTTTCTGGGGCTGATTTGTTCAGCTTGTCACTGCCGTTCCGTCTGACAGCTAGTCAGGCTGACTCTGGTTCGCCTTCCTTTTCCCACTGATTCTCATGAGACCACTTCTCCCAGTGTCGCCCAGGTGAGC
This sequence comes from Gymnocypris eckloni scoliostomus, assembly GCA_027564155.1. NCBI lineage: Eukaryota > Metazoa > Chordata > Actinopteri > Cypriniformes > Cyprinidae > Gymnocypris > Gymnocypris eckloni. The sequence continues at coordinate 32,704,194 of CM050418.1, forward strand.
GTTGACGCCCACGCGGTCCATCCCATCGGTCATACCTCTGTTCAGGTCGGGTGTCAGCGTGAGTCTCGTTCTCTGTTGGACGGGAGTGCATTCCATTCTCTGTGTGGTGGCTTAGCGTCTTGGCGTTGGGTGCCCTCTAGAGCCAGTTCATGGTGTTGCGTGTTGAAATCAAGAACTGCTGGGGTTTTTGCGCTCTTTTCTGAGGCCATCTTCTGTTTGTAGTAGGCCTTTTGCACCAAGTCTCGCAACTGCTGAGTGTTCATCGTTCGTGGACATGCGAGAACGCCAAGATGGTGGCTTATGCCAGGATGAAGATTCCTGAGGAAGAGAGTTTTAAAGTTCAGTTCATCTTCCATGTCAGAATCATTGCGAGTTCCAAAATATGCTTGTCTGAGTCGACTATAGTAAGCTTGAGGAGTGTCGTGACGCCCTTGTCTCGCCTCCAGGGCAGCCACTAAGCCTTGATCGGACTCAGGGTCGGCGAACTCTTTAATAAGGGCTTTTCGCAGCCGTTGGTAATCAGTCTTTGTGTTAACAGGCTGCCGGTCCAGGAAGCTGCGTACTTCAGGGCTGGATGTCGTTCGGAGTAAATAGAGTTTATCTTTGTCCGTAACGTTAGGTCGCATTTCAGATGGAAATCAATATCTTGCAGATACGCTTGGACCCGTTTGGCTGTTTGGCACGCTGGGGTTGAATTTGCCAACGTTTCGGGCGAGCTTGTCAAGGTCTTTTAGGTCCAAGCTGTGCGACGATCTGCGGCTGGCTGCAGCAGATTCTTCTGGTTCTGTCGTGATATAAAGTTCTTCAGACGGGCGCTGGTGACTGTTTTAACATCACCCCTCTGTCTTATGTTCACGTGTCAGTCCAGGCACAGGTGACTTGGTCCTGCTTGGCAGGTGCGGTTGGTGCACGTCCTGTCCTTGACGGCTCATGGCGTGGTTCGTAAGGCGTGCTTGAGTTCCTCTTGAAACTTTCAGACTCCTCTGTGACGTAGTCGAGCTGTTGTGTTAGGCGGCTGATCTCGTTTCTTGATTCAGCCAAATGAGCTTCGAGGGCCTTGATTCTGCTGTTTTTGTCCCTGAAGTCAGTCTTTGCCTTCTCTAGTAGCTTCTCTGCATACTGTAGCTTGTCTGCACGATCAGCGAAATCCTCTTTGAGTTGCTGCATTTCGTGTCTGGTAGCTTCTAGAGTTTCTTTTAGCCTGTTGATTTCCTCATCGGCGCTTTGCTCCACCTCATCGGTCCCTTCCGTCGCACCTGAGCTTCACGCCCAGCTGCTCTGTGCGTCGTTGTCACAGCGCTTGTCAGCTCCTGCTGGCGCCAGCGGCGCACTTGTCGCTCAGTTTGAGGGTGGCGATGAGTGTGTGACTTAAGCTTGAGGTGATCTTGGCTAATTCTTTGTGATTGTAGTTTTGACTTGGGTCTTGTCTCATGATGCTTGTGATGTTGTCATCTAGTTGGTCCTGTGTCTGATGTTGGAGTGCTTCAGCAGCTTTAGGGAGGATGCTGTTTGTTGTAGCACTTAGCCACATTTCCAGTCCTTCCCAGCGACCGACATGTTCTGGCTGGTGATACATGTTCTGGCGGTGATGGGATCTTGGACCGAACTGACACAGACCTTGGATGGGAAACAAAGCAAAACAAAAACACAAACAAAACAACAGGGGTGTGAATGTGCACAGTGTAGTGTATGCTAGTGTTGAGTGTGATTCTGTTTCTGTGGTCCTCTGTGATGGGGTGCGTGTAATTTGCAGCTTCTGCGTGAAATTGCGCCCACGTGAGGCAGCACTGTTGGGAAACAGAAAGAAAAGCACACTAACAGAATGAGTACACAGGGACAATAACACTAGACCGATCTCTCTTTAATAGCAGATTCTCTCTCGCTTTGTTAAGTCTGATTTAGAAGGACGCTTCTAATCAGAGGATTGTAGGCGAGTTTTCTCTTTTGTAACAAGACTGGTATTGCTATTCCAATTTTCTCCTTGATGGAGGAAAACAACAGCAATGACAGTACTTGTCCCTGAATGGCAGGATTTTACACCACGCTGGTCAGCGTGTGTCACGCGTGTTAAAACTTTTGCCGATGTCTATCTTCTCATTGCGCCTGCTTTAACCTGGGGAATAGGATTTCACAATAGAGGGTAAATGATAAACAGTTTGAATGTGGTTCTCAAGTTTCATACATATGTTCAATTGTGACATTTCGCTCTATTCGTGATCTTCCTTGGCTAGCTTTAAGCAAACAAGTCAAATTAGAAGTTAGTAACAGGGAGAAAAGAAAAGAGAAATTAAGATTTATTCCCAAGATTTAAAACTAATACGTTGGCACAAGGTGGTGCTGTTGAGTCGCTATGCTAAGGTTACGTTTATGCTCCAGATTGGTGAGAAATGACCTGTATGGTGTCACTGTCACTTCTCTAACACAGCACTAGGGGAGCACTATCTACTCAGGCCTAAGTAAGGAGGACTAATTTTAATTTAATAAAATTATTTTAATAAAATTATTATTAATTTTACTTGAGTTAATCAGATCACCTAAGGAAATGAAGTATGGCCTACAGGGGGCCAGACTTGTGGTAAGTCTGAAATTATAATTAAAATTAGACTTTGTGGTTTCTAATTAAAATTTACGTTTATAATTAAAATTAATAGGATTCACTTAGGATTAGAATTTACAAATGCAATCTGCAATTGAGTTGACAAACCAATATTGTTGCAAAATGTAGACAGGAAGTGTAATTAATTATTAAATGTAATTAGAATGTTCGAATTCATAATTAATTATTAAATTAATTTACAGCTTCTAAATCACTAGTTTTGGATTCCCATAATAGTAATTAAAATAATTTCCAAACTTAAGCATTCCTCTCATTGTCCTTAACACCAAAAAAAATTAATAATAATAATAATTAATCGGTATCCTACTTGTAAATGAAATTAAAAATTTCTGGCCCTCTAGATAACTTAAGGTTTTATTGTAGTGGTCAAATTATAAGCGTTTATGGTTCGTAAATGGATGCTGTTGTTGGAAGCAGGAATTGAAAATTTTATTAAATGAAATTAATTCAAAATTAATTTGTAATCAATTGTGACATTCAATTAACAATTAAAAATTCCTAACAATAGCGCTCATCCATTGATGTGTTATGAAATCATAAAAGCCATTATAATTGAACTAAATCAACCTCACTATGTTATCACATGGTAACCATGTTACCACCACTTATTAAGCTGGTCTCACAAAAGGTAAAAGACTTTAATCAGCTGTTATATTAAACCAACCTGTGAAATTGTTAACACTGATGAACATTAACACAGCCAACTCAAAACATAGTTAGTCTTTTAAATGAGAGAGGAAGAGAGAGAAGGAATTAGTGTTAGCTGTGAACCACATTTCCAAACACACTGCATTCAAGCTGTAAATGCTATGTGCTAATCGCTAGCCGTAATGCTACCAGCATGGCTTTTGCTACAATGCTACAGTTTCTTTGTTAGCTTAGCGCTATCTATTTACACGTGGCTAAGCTCCACGTGGTTAAACTGGTCGGAGGAAAATGTGCTTCACGCTTCAGACTTGAATTTTCTATAGCACATATAACCTCACTCATTTAGGACGAGATACATTTATCTACGGGTTACTTATAACCCAACAAAGCCTCAGCGGCTATTATGTGAATATTTGTCTGTTTAGACCGCACCTATAACAAAACAAACAATTAAATCGATTTGCAAAATGTCTCCCTTTCTCAAAAACGACTGGCCACTCCTTTGAGCGCCAGGCGTCTGAATTTCACTCGTGAAATCAAAAATTGGCTGAGAATTACTTAAATAGCTACTTTAATATTCTACAGCGGAGAGTCACGTGGCTGGGTTTGCAGTGGAACACGCACTAACAAAGCATTACCACGAAGGCCTTAAGAGAGGGCAACAAGGGACACGCTTGTTGCCTCTCATGCGCTTTAGAGCGACTTTTATTAATTATTTACTGCAGTTTAATTTCTTCTCGAACTCGAGTTAACAGTTACACTCTCTTTCATTCAACCTCACTGTGTTTCGCAAACAAGCATGCAATATCACCAATAACCGTTTGTTTCTCTATATTTACTCAATTCTTTTCCGGATAAAAGTGAGAAATATTTATATTGTCTCTGGTTTGATTCATCAGATCTAAATCTTTAATGCCCGCTTTTGTCCTCCACCATTTATGTAGTAAAAATACCAGTTTAATATAGAGCTATTGTTTCAGCTCCGGGAATTAGTTATTAAATATTTAATATGGCTTGATTAAAGTCATATTAATATTTAACCTACAGTTTACACCTTATTAAGTGCTTGTCCAGCAATCACTAAAAGGTACATTCTGTTACTCTCAATTACAATCTCGCCCATTCCGTGGCCCCGGTAGATAAACCAGATTGATAATTTCGTTAAGTTTGAGCTAGGCTGCGTTATCTTTAGGGCAAGTAAGGATAAAAATACTTAAAATCACATTCCAGAGACAATTCTTTATGAAATGAAAACGATTTATTCGTGATATTGCTATTCTAACATAAATGGATTAACTGATAAGACATAGACACACACACACATAGGCATACGAGAGTTTTGAGGTTAAGGTTTAAAGAATGACATTCTTTACTATTTCATAACTTAACCAGCCAGCCAAAAGATCACGAACGAACACGTATGTTTCGTTACTGCATTCAGATCGAATTTTAACCAGTTCAATCAGGATTAGAAATTCAGTTTTGTACTTGCTTGGATGGGTTTAAAGCAGGTTTGGAGTTGTTTCGCTTTTCCGCGTGAGTTCAGTTCTTTGTTTCGGGCGCCACGTGTTCAGCTCGGCTCCTTCGGTCGCTCGTGTGGAGACTTGAGATGGCTTGCTTCGCGTCGGCGTCACCGGGAAAGCTCTCCTCACAATCCTTGACTTCGTGGGTCTCCGTTACGGCTTTGGCACAGCCTTAGACCCCTCCGATGGTTGGTTTGGTTGTGAGAGTCTAGCGGGCCGGCTTCCAGGTCAGCCTTGCGCGCGTTTGAGCGCGCCCGAGTTCAGGAGCACCCGAGAGTTGCAAGAGGAAGAGAAGAGAGCGCGCCGCCGCTGGCGTCATCTTTTCAACTGTCCGGTTTGGACGCCGCCCACCGGCGGCTGATCGAATCAGACTTGTCCGTATGGGCGGAGCCCCACCCATGTCCATGGCTTTCTTGCAAGGCATTTTCATGCGATTGAGAATAACTTTTACCCATGTATTTAAACTTTTATCAAGTTTACACATTTATACTATCACCACATTCGTTATCGCATTGCTTTATGAAATTTTGCAACCATTCATAAAAGTCTAAACACTGCAGCCTACACATTCCAGGTTAAAACACGATTAGAAATCAGCCCACGTTTTCCTAAATTAATATTCATATTCCACAAGCATATGAGAGAAAGAGTACACATTAATATCCATATATCTTCTTTGTGGGTGCTTTGCAAGTCATGAAATGAACGAATGTCTTTGAGAAGCGTTTCCGCACATTCCTTTTGTTCCACAACAGGAAGAAAACGCGCTTTGCGCTGAGGCGGAGGAGGGGCTTTTAGAGGGCTGCTGATTCTTTAGCTGCCCCCTTCTGGTGACTTGTAGCCGCTATATGTTACATAACTAATATTTCTACAGTATCATATAGCAATCATAGTAGCAATATGAAACTACGGTCACCAGTATTTCTACAGTATTATAATCAGAATAGATATAAAACTAGTGATACCAGTATTTCTATAGTATTAGAATCAGAATCGATATAAAACTAGTGATACCGGTATTTCTACAGTATTAGAATCAGAATAGATATAAAACTAGTGATACTAATATTTCTACAGTATTAAAACCAGAATCAATATAAAACTAGTGATACCAGTATTTCTACAGTATTATAATCAGAATAGATATAAAATTAGTGATACCGGTATTTCTACAGTATTATAATCAGAATCAATATATAAAACTAGTGATACCAGTATTTCTACAGTATTAGAATCAGAATAGATATAAAACTAGTGATACCAGTATTTCTACAGTATTAGAATCAGAATAGATATAAAATTAGTGATACCAGTATTTCTACAGTATTAGAATCAGAATAGATATAAAATTAGTGATACCAGTATTTCTACAGTATTAGAATCAGAATAGATATAAAACTAGTGATACTAATATTTCTACAGTATTAAAATCAGAATCAATATAAAACTAGTGATACAAGTATTTCTACAGTATTAGAATCAGAATAGATATAAAACTAGTGATATCAGTATTTCTACAGTATTAGAATCAGAATAGATATAAAAAAACTAGTGATACCAGTATTTCAGCATTAAAATCAGAATCGATATATAAAACTAGTGATATCAGTATTTCTACAGTATTAGAATCAGAATAGATATAAAACTAGTGATACCAGTATTTCTACAGTATTAGAATCAGAATCAATATATAAAACTAGTGATACCAGTATTTCTACAGTATTAGAATCAGAATATATATATAAAACTAGTGATACCAGTATTTCTACAGTATTAAAATCAGAATATATATAAAAAACTAGTGATACCAGTATTTCTACAGTATTAGAATCAGAATATATATAAAAAACTAGTGATACCAGTATTTCTACAGTATTAGAATCAGAATCGATATAAAACTAGTAATACCAGTATTTCTACAGTATTAGAATCAGAATCGATATAAAACTAGTGATACCAGTATTTCTACAGTATTAAAATCAGAATCGATATATAAAACTAGTGATACCAGTATTTCTACAGTATTAAAATCAGAATAGATATAAAACTAGTGATACCAGTATTTATACGGTATTAAAATCAGAATCAATATATAAAACTAGTGATACCAGTATTTCTACAGTATTAAAATCAGAATAGATATAAAACTAGTGATACCGGTATTTCTACAGTATTAGAATCAGAATAGATATAAAACTAGTGATACCAGTATTTCTACAGTATTAAAATCAGAATCGATATATAAAACTAGTGATACCAGTATTTCTACAGTATTAAAATCAGAATAGATATAAAACTAGTGATACCAGTATTTCTACAGTATTATAATCAGAATCAATATATAAAACTAGTGATACCAGTATTTCTACAGTATTAGAATCAGAATCGATATAAAACTAGTGATACCAGTATTTCTACAGTATTAGAATCAGAATCGATATAAAACTAGTGATACCAGTATTTCTACAGTATTAAAATCAGAATCGATATATAAAACTAGTGATACCAGTATTTCTACAGTATTAAAATCAGAATAGATATAAAACTAGTGATACCAGTATTTATACGGTATTAAAATCAGAATCGATATAAAACTAGTGATACCGTATTTCTACAGTATTAGAATCAGAATAGATATAAAACTAGTGATACCAGTATTTCTACAGTATTAAAATCAGAATCGATATATAAAACTAGTGATACCAGTATTTCTACAGTATTAAAATCAGAATAGATATAAAACTAGTGATACCAGTATTTCTACGGTATTAGAATCAGAATAGATATAAAACTAGTGATATCAGTATTTCTACAGTATTAGAATCAGAATAGATATAAAACTAGTGATACCAGTATTTCTACAGTATTAAAATCAGAATCGATATATAAAACTAGTGATATCAGTATTTCTACAGTATTAGAATCAGAATAGATATAAAACTAGTGATACCAGTATTTCTACAGTATTAGAATCAGAATCAATATATAAAACTAGTGATACCAGTATTTCTACAGTATTAGAATCAGAATATATATATAAAACTAGTGATACCAGTATTTCTACAGTATTAAAATCAGAATATATATAAAAACTAGTGATACCAGTATTTCTACAGTATTAGAATCAGAATATATATAAAAACTAGTGATACCAGTATTTCTACAGTATTAGAATCAGAATCGATATAAAACTAGTAATACCAGTATTTCTACAGTATTAGAATCAGAATCGATATAAAACTAGTGATACCAGTATTTCTACAGTATTAAAATCAGAATCGATATATAAAACTAGTGATACCAGTATTTCTACAGTATTAAAATCAGAATAGATATAAAACTAGTGATACCAGTATTTATACGGTATTAAAATCAGAATCAATATATAAAACTAGTGATACCAGTATTTCTACAGTATTAAAATCAGAATAGATATAAAACTAGTGATACCGGTATTTCTACAGTATTAGAATCAGAATAGATATAAAACTAGTGATACCAGTATTTCTACAGTATTAAAATCAGAATCGATATATAAAACTAGTGATACCAGTATTTCTACAGTATTAAAATCAGAATAGATATAAAACTAGTGATACCAGTATTTCTACAGTATTATAATCAGAATCAATATATAAAACTAGTGATACCAGTATTTCTACAGTATTAGAATCAGAATCGATATAAAACTAGTGATACCAGTATTTCTACAGTATTAGAATCAGAATCGATATAAAACTAGTGATACCAGTATTTCTACAGTATTAAAATCAGAATCGATATATAAAACTAGTGATACCAGTATTTCTACAGTATTAAAATCAGAATAGATATAAAACTAGTGATACCAGTATTTATACGGTATTAAAATCAGAATCGATATAAAACTAGTGATACCGGTATTTCTACAGTATTAGAATCAGAATAGATATAAAACTAGTGATACCAGTATTTCTACAGTATTAAAATCAGAATCGATATATAAAACTAGTGATACCAGTATTTCTACAGTATTAAAATCAGAATAGATATAAAACTAGTGATACCAGTATTTCTACGGTATTAGAATCAGAATAGATATACAACTAGTGATACCAGTATTTCTACAGCACTGAAATCAATACAATTATAATACTAGTTATACTAGGGCTGTGACGATAACCGCATTACCGCTTCACCGCGGTAATGAGATGCGACCGCGGTGTTGAGGTCATCACCGCCATCACCGCACTGTTTTCGCGGGACCCGACCAGATTTCTTGCAACGCGGGAATAAAACACGGTAACGGTCGGTAACTCTGGTGTGATTTGAACGGGAGTGGGCGATCTAACAATATCCCGTTCCCGACATCCTTTCAGAACAGCATATCTGTGTGTTTTTACTCCCTCTTACCGCGCACGCGCTGCACGCACGCACCAGTGCTTCTGTGTCATGTGTTTTATTGCGCACAGTGCGCAGCATGTGCATAACGCCACCCTGACAGAACAGGCGATCTGCATGTGCATATAGGCGAACAAGGCAGTCGCCTCGGCAGCAACACGGTCAGGGGGCAAAGGGACAGATATTTGTAGTTTATATTTTGGTCATTCGTTATCACCGCTTAGTTATTCTACATCTAAATAAAATGTGCTTCATAGTAATGCCGCTCCCGCGCCGCCCCCCAACTGCGCGTCATCAATAGGCTGCAATACATACTAATATACATTCATAAATGTCATCAAAACGAAAACTATCCATACATGAATTCCTTTTGCTGCTGGTGCTGTCTGATGAGTTTTAAAGCCAGACATGTGCTTCTGAACGGTAAGATTATAGCCTAATGTATGTATTATTTTATCATATAGGCTACAGTGTTTAATTTGTGTAATAAAGCGGGTGATGGATTCACATCAGAGGATGGAGAGGTAACGATCGCTCACAATCACTCGGTTGACGCACTTTTAAGTGATTACCAGCTTGCTCCAGTTTATTTTATAGTGTGCAGATATACTCTAAAAATCACGGTTATTTTATTAAACCTTTTAAAAATGTTTGGGTAGTTTTTGTGTAACTCAGATCATAGGACAGTCGCAGCAACCCAGAGTTTGCATTTGCATTGAGTGCACGCAGATATTTTGCCTTCTCTTCTGGTGAGAGCAGTTCCCAGTGCAACTGACTTATTTCGGTTTTTTTGTCAAATACAGGTTTGTTTAATTTAATATATAAAACAGTAAACGATTGTATTTTATGCAAAGCAAACCAAGTCACCTAAACGAGCCGCATCGTTTGTTTTTTGCGACTATGGAATGTTTATTTTTATTTCTAAAATGCTTGTTAAACGAATTTAAATATAAGAAATGTTGTATACATGTTTAAACGGTGAAATATGTTGTGTTAAGAACTGTATTTAAGAAAAATAAAGGCATTAAGACAAGAAGAAAAAAGAAAAAATGAAAAGAAAAACAATGACAATGGAAAACAAAACGAAACCAACAGCAACTAAATAAAATAATCTAATTAATAATTTTCTAATCAGCATGCTTTAATTTAGTGTTGCTAGTGGTTTGCGTCAATAAGCTTAAATTAAAATGTCTTTGATCTGTGCTCTGGAAGTGTTCTGTTAGTTCTGCTAAACTTGAATTACTAAAACTCAAATTAAAACCGAAACTAACCTGTAGCCTTTAGGGTAGAAAACTAAATAAAAACTACACTAAAATTAACCAAATTATACAAAAATAAAAACGAGACTTAAATTTTTAGCGAAAATTGAAAGCAAAAAAAAACGAATTTAAAAATGCAAAACTACAATAACCCTGACACAAACGTTTTTCTCTGGAGGAAGAGGATCCAATGAGATGATCGGAGTTCAGAGGTGCTGATCCGGACCGGGTTTGTTCAGATTAAGCCCTGACTGCTAATAGCTGTGCACACCAGCTGTTTAGCACTGCTCACCGATGATTCTTCCAAATCTATGGTCACTTCAGTCTTGTACACTTAATCTGCGTTTGCAGCTTTAGTGGTTATTTATTATTTATTTTACATTGCAATAGGGGAAAAAATAATAATCAAAACATGCCCGTGCTTGCTTTTATTGTAATGTAGTTGTATCAATAAACAAATTATCCAATCTTTCACATGCATCTTTAAAATCGTATTTGAGTGAAGTGGGGGCGGCACGGCAGGGATTTGCCTATAGAGCCCTGTCGATAAGTGACAGATGAATAAGGATGGAGAAAAAGGTGGTCCTTGAAGAACATTCAACTCCGACTGCAAAATAGTCAGAAACCCACGTCAGGCAAGTCTGACTCGGGACATTCTTCTCAATGAAGTTAAATTGTTTGGTTTCATGAAAAAGAGATTTAATTTGACAATGTCTAAGCCAACGGTTTTGTTCATATTTTGCATATAAATTTAAATGACAGATGTCTTTTTTTTTTCTCTGGGACACTTTTCCGTGTTGACAGCAAAAGGTTAAACAAATGTTGTATTTTGACAAGACGAATAAAAATAACAAATATGCTATTTTTACATTTTTGTACAAACTGGCCTAAATTATTATAATATTATTTTTTTCTCTGCGACACATTATTATGTTAACAAAAAAAATGTAAAACTAATTCGATTCTGGACAAGACGAATAAAATAAATAGCCTAAAATAAAATAAATTTTGTGCAGACTACATTTTTATTTGTTATCTCTCTCTTTCAGTAGAGGAAATGTAATTGTGAGATTCTGGAAACGAGATATATTTTGCGGGAACGGTCGGGTCAGGAAGAAGAAAAAGCCTTTTTTATTTTGCACTTTAAAAATATTGTTATCATAGATGTAGCCTAACGAATCGTCAAATAATATTAATTACATCCTAATTTGCTGTTACAATCTATCCGTTTCAACAGTTTTCAACAATTTGCGCTTGGATAAGTGTGTTTATATCCACGGACTCTTACCCGAAAAACAATGTCTAAAGAAACAGGAATCGAAATTTAGCACAAATCACCAGAACAAAGCACGGGGCATGTTGAGCTCGCTTGTTGTTTCTGCAGCTTGCTCAGGTTGTTATTCTTTTAATAATTTGTTGTACAAAGAATGGGTTACAAACGATGACAAAGACTGTTCCATAATTCCTATTAAACTCAGAAGATATATATACAAAAAAAAGTTATAGAGATTAATATTATTTTGTTATTATTGTTAATTTAATTTGCTGTTTTAAGAATAAATAAGACGACTTTATTATTATTCATTTCCATGTTCATTTACAAGCTGGATGCGTTCTTGATCAAGTCATTCAGGGCTCAGCTCATTCTTCCCACTGGTCGCTATTTCTCTGTTGTTTTTTTTGATACAACATTATGATAAGTTAATCAGCATGCATTGATTAATCTAGTTTATAGCTATATGGTAACGAAAGTGTTCAACTTTCAACCCGTTCTTTTTCATCAGTATTATTTGTGTCGCCTTCTCTGGTTTAAGAAGCAGTCTTTTACTTTAGTTTGAAAACCAAATCCTCTGGTGTGCTTAGTACGGCTGCATGCACCTTCGCGCTCGAGCTGATGCAGTGAGTGTTGGCTCTATGAAGCTCGTGCTGAAAGTGCATCTCTTCATGTGATCAGTGAAATCTGACTCCTGCTACAATGTGCTGTGGCTCTGCAGCGCGCAGAAGCAGATGTGTTGGAGCAGCAGACCATGCATTTGCACAAGTGTCACCACGTAATTTTTTTTGGGGGGGGTCGTGCGATTAACCGCCAAACCGCGATATTTGTTGCTGCTTCACCGCGGTAATAAAAAATCCAATACCGTCACAGCCCTAAGTTATACTAATATTTCTATAGCAACACAATCAGTATAATAACTTAAAACTAGTACTTCTACAGTATTACTATAGAATTTAAATCAGTACAACAACACTAGTGACACTAATATTTCTACAGTATTAGAATCAGTATAATAATCTAAAACTGGTTGTACTATTTTTTCTACAATATTTAAAACAGCATAACCATTTAAAACTACTAGTGTACAATACAGTATATTACTATAGCAGTAGAAGTGGTAACTTTATAGCAGTGATATAATACTAGCAACAGTGGTACTAGTACTACAGTATTAGAATAATGATGGTGATTTAAACCTAGTGATACAATCAGTACTGTAATGTAATGTTAGTAGAGTACAGCTGCAGTGCTAGTATTAGCATGCTGGTTTGGTTTAGCACTAGTATTAATGCACAATACTACTTGACTAGCAATAGGAGGCACAAGCACACATGTGCTGGTTTAACGTACCTTCTTCATAATGCCAGTCTTTCTCTTGCTGAAGGTCGTGTATCTCCTCAGCTTGTTGTCAATAAACTCCATCTTAATTTTCACCCGTCCTCGCGTTTTCTTGCCCGGTTTAGCACCGGCCACTCCGGTGGAAACCCCTCCGTATCCCGCCGACAGTCCCGGGTGAGATCCCGAGGATCCACCGACCTCCATCTCACTCCTCTCCCGCTTCACCCCTCTCCTGTCCACCGCGGGACTCTCCTCGTCGTCCCCGGAGTCCGAGTCTCCGTCGGAGCCGCTCAGCACAGCCTCCACCGACGGCCTGTTGTCGTATCTGCCCGCATCGGGCAGGTTTATTGTAGAGTTTACCGCCCCCAAAGCCCCAGATGTGCTGCCCACCTGTAGAGGGGTCAACCCCGTGCCGTTACCGGAGCGCCCGGCCCCTCTGGCCGTCCCGTTTCCCCCTAACATCGCCCGCGGTAGGTGTAACGTTAGAGATCCGAGCAGATTGCTTCCCTCGATACCGAACTCACCTCACATATGCTATGCTAGGAAACATTAGCTCAACTCAGCAGACAAAACGCGCGGGATCTGGAGTTTGAGGACGGATATATTCGCCTGTATGAAAGTCACGATTTAGGCAGCTCGTGATTTTCAAAAACAAACCTTCCGAACTAGCCCTTTACGACCATCGTACAAAGTTTGCAGCGTTTAGTTTCCGCCCACAGTCTATCAATCAAACCTGGACTCACGCTGCGCATGCCACATTTGGAAACAACGAATTGCGACCGTACCTCAATGTGCCTCCGCCAACAGAACTAGTTACCTGCAGCAACGTCAGTACCGCGTGAAATTATTCACTTTCAACACATAAATCACTTGATTTTGGTTTTATATAACGTTTGATGTTTTTTGAAACGATAAAATTGCTGATAGCGCACTTATTTAGGGAATTTATCTCACGAGACCGTTCGCCTGAAGATCTACTTTCCTCCATATAAAGCGAGGCGATGTTTCCTTATATGGTGATGGCTGTCCATGTATGGTGAGTCACAGCGCTACGCTGTGATTGGTTACGCAGACCTCTCCGACTCCGTGATTGGTTCGAATTGAATTTGGCCAACAGAAATGGGTTACGTCATGCACAGCGAACTAGTAGCAAATGTTCCTGGCCCTAAGACCCTCACAGTAATATAATAACCGACATAAATACACGATTTCTGGCGAGGAATGTTTCAAAAGGTAAACCACATTCACTTAACGAACTTTTAAAACCAAAAGTGTGTTGGACTGACAGCTGAGTTTAATTTGAGTTCAAACTGAGGTGAATTTCAGCTCTGTGAGAGCTGTGTATATGATGCGATACGTTGGGCAACCAGCAGATGAGGCTCTTACATTAAGAGTTGGTTTAAAGTGAAACTAAACTCAATCTTTTGGCGTCTCACACATCTCATCTGCTTACAAATACTAATACATCCCCAATTTTAAATACATTTTCAGCCTTTTACAATCAGCTTTTTGCTTTGACATTAGTGCTATTGCTTTTATGGTAGAAGGCTTTGCATTGGGCCCAGAGAATACAAACATTTTACTAAAATTATTAATGTAGTATTTATTTAGGTCAAATATCAAAGCAGTTTCCTAAAAGTTTTAGGTTCTAAACCCTCCCAGTCTCGTGATTTACTTACTTCCGGGTTCCTACAGGGTTTGGAAAATTATGGAAAGTATTTTCCAAGTCTTGAAAAGTATGGAAAAAAGAAAGCAGTGTAGGGAACGAATATTTGTATCCAGACATTTGCGTCTATTTGTTTTTTTTTTTTATAATAGAAAATTAGTAAATTTATTGTACAAGAAGTAATATTTCATGGCAGATGTTTACTGTCTTTAGTGATTGTCAAATATGCACTTTTTGATTATGCAAAATGCAGGTTATAAGCATTTTGGGTTTCTTCTTACAATATTCTTAGCACCGTATTTATTATATAGACTTTTTCAAAATTATTCAAATTATATCAACTTTTCAAAATGATTCAAAAGTAGCAAATAGCAATGATCTTGTGGTCAATAAAACGAAATGCATTTGAAATATAATTAACATGATAATGTGTACGAAACAGGAATCGCTCAAATGTCGAAAAATACGTCGATATTTGTACATATCTGTGAATCTGAGGCGCAGCTATGGGTTGCGAGCGCTTTGCTCGACTGACTGATATTCCAGTTTGTTCAGAATCCATAGGCTCTCAAGCCATATTGTTCTTTCAGTGAGTGCGTTGACGGAAGGAAAAATAAACCAAACAATATTTTAAACTTTTTTCATCAATAATCAAAGCTAGTGTGTTGATTTAATTACAAATCCATATATTTTAGAATAGTACATCATTCATCCAAGCCCGCTTGTCATGTATAATACACAAATCAATCATGATCTGGCACAAGTTAAAATTTCACTGGACAATAATGTGAAGTGGAGCAGTGATTTTTCGTTATTATTCATAAATCAGTAGAAAATGAAACGGGGCAGACGAGCTGTGGAGCGATCTGGATCTGCGGTTTATCTCAGTTTATAAATCAAATTACATCGCTGAGAAAATGGATGCTAAATGACTACAAAAGCACGGCGCAAAACCGCGCAGCGCCAAAAGTCGCAATAATGGTAATCAGTATTAATTTCACTTATTTATGATACACCCATGAAACTATCATAGTTCATGAAGACCAAGTGCCACCTACAGACCTATTATGTGAAGTGTAGGAGAAATGGTGACGTGAAAGGAATTTATTTTATTACTATTTTTGATAATTATGCAACATTATGTCTTATGCTCATCAAGCCTGCATTTATCTGATCATAAATACAGAAAAAACTGTAATATTGTGAAATATGATTACAATTTAAAAGAATGTTTTTTCTATTTTAATATACTTAAAAATTAAATTTATTTCTGTGATCAAAGCTGTATTTTCAGCATCATTACTCCAGTCTTCAGTGCATGATCCTTCAGATATTATTATAATATGCTGATTTATTATCAGTGTTGAAAACATTTGTGCTGCTTATATTTTAAATGTTTATTTATTTATTTTTTGTAACCTGTGATAGGTACTTTTTTGGGTTCATTGATACATAAACAGAACAACATTTACTCAATAATATTTCTAACAACATCAATCTTTACTATCACTGTTTCTATCAATTTAACAAATCCTTGTTGAATAAAAATGTATTTCTTTCCAAAGAAAATTAATAAACACTGACCTCAAGCTTTTGAACGGTAGTGTATATTGTTACAAAAGTTATATTTTAAATAAATGCTGTTCTTTTTTAACTTTTAATTCATCAAACAATCCTGAAAAAAGTATCACAGGTTTCCAACATTGATAATAAATCAGCATTGCATAGAAATGCATTTTAACGTATATTACAATTTTGATCAAATAAATGCAGGCTTGATAACCATAAGTGACTTATAGCAAAAATATAAAATAGTAATGTATCCAAACTTTTGACCTCTCTCTCTCTCTCTCTCTCTCTCTCTCTCTCTCTCTCTCTCTCAGCCATCAGCCCATTTCATGGTGTGGTTTCTTGGCCTCCACAAAGTATGCGTTAAAGAGACCTAAGGCCATGAAATATTGAAATATATCCAAATATAAAGCTGAAAGTAATGCTCTATGAACCATTTATGTCAAATATGGTCTGAAAATCTACTGAGAGGATTGGAAATTTGAGTCTGGAAAAGTAAGGAATTTAAAAATAAAAAAAATTGGTATGAACCCTTTACTTAATCCTCTTCGTCCCATGAGAGACATAGGGCCATAAATACATCTCATGTATAATCACATAAAACCATCAGAAAGATCTCAATCTCATAATATATTCACATTATGCACTATGCATCTGTCAAAAAGAAAATGTCTTTACATTCTAAATTGTGTTGTTTTTTCCAGATTTCTCTTGTAATTTTCCACAAATCTTTTTACCTCCATGTTTAGTTTATACTCCATTTTTTTATTTATTTAAAAACAAAACAAAAAAATGCATGAGTAGTTTTGCATCAAAATCTAAGCAAAAATATGTAGTGCATGTATGACTTGCATGCTTTCTGTAAACGACTAGGCTGTCGGTGTGTAAATATTCTTGCAGGAAGTGCTCAACTATTGTCATGACAACATCACATAGTTACATATTCCCATCTGCAACCGCGGGAGGTAATAACTGCAGATGAATCTTGGTGGTCCCATAAACTGTTCCAGGAATATACCAAACTGACCCATGCATGTTATGTAATACTAGCAAAAGATTACATTTTTGCACATGAGCATTTTCGAACATGCTTCCTTTCCGGGGCTATGCATTTGTTTGCAAATTAAAATGACACAACTGTTACTGTATTTATTTTTATGTCCAAAAACTTTACAGCAGAATAAATGGCACAGAGGCTATGAATGAGTAAAAAAAAAAAAGTGCAACTTGAGAGCATTTCTGAACGAAAGGTGCAAATCCAATTCATTTTAGTTTGTTAAACGAATACAAAAGACCTGTTGTCCTCACTGTGCATAAACAACCAGTCCGCATCAATTTAGATATGAGCATTGCATTAAAATACTAAGCCCGATCTCGAAGCAGCCAACGTAAAGATTGCTTGCCAAAATAATTTCGTACAACGTGGTGGTGTGCAAACCATTCCGGCCTCACCCACGACCACATCTCTGGGGGCGCCGGGTGTGACGCAACGGTTTAAGTAACAGTGTTTGTCACAGACCATCGACACGAAACACGGCAGAAGATCAAACACTGCTCTGGCAACCATACAGACATGTTAGGCAAGAGTTCCATTGCTTATGCGACTCAAAACCCTTGCCAGCAATTTCCTGAAAACGAGGAAGCATTCAGAGATTTCCATTAGCTAAGGATGCCATCAGATTACGACACAAACTGTTCCACCTAACTCTATGCAGTTCTGTTTGCTTTATCCACATGTTCCACCTATAAAACACGTTTCCCCTGCTAAGAAGTAAAATATAGTAACGAATCTATAAGCACTTTTTGATAATTGCAATCTGTTTCTGCACAATCAATTTACGAGAAATGTAAAGCTTTGATTTACTGACAGATTAAAAGATTTATTTGTTCAAAAATGTAAACTCTGTCATCATTTACTCATCTTCATGTTGTTGCAAACTCGTATGGCTTACTTTCTTCTGAGGAACAAAAAAGCTGAAGTTTGGCAAAATGTTATCACTGCACTTTTCCATACATTGAGAGGGAATGAGGACGATATGACAAATGAGGAAAATAGCTAAAAACGCATGATAAAAGTATTTTTTCATTTTTTTTAATGTTCATACTCATACAGAATGTGTTTTTAAATTCCAGTGCGCTCATTTTCCATTGGTTTTCTATGCAAACATGTGCGAAACAGACATCTTTGACCATTGCGCTTGTGTATTTTGCAACATCTTATGCACTGTGAAAAAGTCGAAACCAATTGTGACACCAATTTGAAGACATGTTAAAGATTCGAGCGTTGTGATAGAAGGGAGTATTTTCAGTGAATAACTTTTTGGTCTGTTAAATAGCTGTAGAGTCGTATAGACATATTTATGTTTTTTTTTGTCATTTTTGGAGCTCCACAGTTTTTTTCCTCCTTTGATGTTTCTTGTATGGAAACGAGCAACATGCATTTAGTTAAACTTCACCTTATGTGTTTTACAGAAAGAAAGTCATATGAGTTTACAACAACATAAGATACAGTGGGGCAAAAAAGTATTTAGTCAGCCACCAATTGTGCAAGTTCTCCCACTTAAAAAGATGAGAGAGGCCTGTAATTTTCATCATAGATATACCTCAACTATGAGAGACAAAATAAGAAAAAAAATCCAGAAAATCACATTGTAGGATTTTTAAAGAATTTATTTGCAAATTATGGTGGAAAATAAGTATTTGGTCACCTACGAACAAGCAAGATTGCTGGCTCTCACAGACCTGTAACTTCTTCTTTAAGAGGCTCCTCTGTCCTCCACTCGTTGCCTGTATTAATGGCATCTGTTTGAACTCGTTATCAGTATAAAAGACACCTGTCCACAACCTCAAACAGTCACACTCCAAACTCCACTATGGCCAAGACCAAAGAGCTGTCAAAGGACACCAGAAACAAAATTGTAGACCTGCACCAGGCTGGGAAGACTGAATCTGCAACAGGTAAGCAGCTTGGTGTGAAGAAATCAACTGTGGGAGCAATTATTAGAAAATGGAAGACATACAAGACCACTGATAATCTCCCTCGATCTGGGGCTCCACGAAGATCTCACCCTGGGGTCAAAATGATCACAAGAACTGTGAGCAAAAATCCCAGAACCACACGGGGACCTAGTGAATGACCTGCAGAGAGCTGGGACCAAAGTAACAAAGGCTACCATCAGTAACACACTGCACCGCCAGGGTCTCAAATCCTGCAGTGCCAGACGTGTCCCCTGCTTAAGCCAGTACATGTCCAGCCCGTCTGAAGTTTGCTAGAGAGCATTTGGATGATCCAGAAGAGGATTGGGAGAATGTCATGAAACCAAAATAGAACTTTTTGGTAAAAACTCAACTTGTCGTGTTTGGAGGAGAAAGAATGCTGAGTTGCATCCAAAGAACACCATACCTACTGTGAAGCATGGGGGTGGAAACATCATGCTTTGGGGCTGTTTTTCTGCAAAGGGACCAGGACGACTGATCTGTGTAAAGGAAAGAATGAATGGGGCCATGTATCGTGAGATTTTGAGTGAAAACCTCCTTCCATCAGCAAGGGCATTGAAGATGAAACGTGGCTGGGTCTTTCAGCATGACAATGATCCCAAACACACCGCCCGGGCAACGAAGGAGTGGCTTCGTAAGAAGCATTTCAAGGTCCTGGAGTGGCCTAGCCAGTCTCCAGATCTCAACCCCATAGAAAATCTTTGGAGGGAGTTGAAAGTCCCAAAACATCACTGCTCTAGAGGAGATCTGCATGGAGGAATGGGCCAAAATACCAGCAACAGTGTGTGAAAACCTTGTGAAGACTTACAGAAAACGTTTGACCTCTGTCATTGCCAACAAAGGGTATATAACAAAGTATTGAGATGAAATTTTGTTATTGACCAAATACTTATTTTCCACCATAATTTGCAAATAAATTCTTTAAAAATCCTACAATGTGATTTTCTGGATTTTTTTCTTATTTTGTCTCTCATAGTTGAGGTATAACTATGATGAAAATTACAGGCCTCTCTCATCTTTTTAAGTGGGAGAACTTGCACAATTGGTGGCTGACTAAATACTTTTTTGCCCCACTGTAGGTAAATAATGATAGACCCACTTTTTGGATGAACTATCCATTTAAAAGTCTGACATGCAGGAGAATCTTGCAAACCTCTTGCTACCAAGACAAAGAATAACCTGTAAGTGCTTTTCAGAATGAAACTTGAGCGACTGTGTTTCCTTCTGGTATCCAGCTGTGTTGTTTTTCAGATATTTTTTGGTCTTCATGTCGCTCTCTCTGACCTTGTCTTTCATTTTCCAAAGCACAAGTTACTTGAAAACTTCAGAAAACCAGACAACCTACATTTTATGATTAATAAACCAATTCCTGTTTGAAACCCAGTGAATATGCAACTACCTAGACCAGTGGTTCTCAGCCAGTTTTGTTTCAAGACCTACATTTTACAATGGATATTAAATGGCAATCCAAAACAGTATCAAAATTTATTATACAAAAGATTCATCATACAAATATGAACTCGCATAAAACTTTAAACTCAAACATTCATATCTATTGGTTGAATTAGAACTGGTTTCTGACACCGTTTTGGGTCTCAACCAACCAGTTAGTAACCAACCACTGATCTAGACCACAACCAGGTAGCCATGCCGTGTTGAACATTTTAAACATAGTAAGCTGCAGTACACACATTAAACCAAGGTGCTGATTCAGTCGATCTAGATTATTTAGAAAGGGTATGGACCCACAATAATGGTGAGTCTCAACAGTGAGCTGGAACGGTAGCTCAAGACATTACTCTGGGTGACCATCTCCAGGTCCACAACATGTTCTCTAGGTCCAGTCAAAGGTTTGGTCATCACCAACATGGCACTTACATTACTGGAGCGCTGAAAGACAAAGAAAATCTAATCACCAGGCTTCACCACGAGACAGTGTTATAAATCACAGTGATCCATTTTTGAATGTAACAGGGTTGATGTCTTTATGTGTATTTCAGTATGTTTTCAGGTACATATTTCAACTCTGTTATGCGAAAAATATCATTGTGAGCAATGATGACTTTAAATAATCTGGTGAATAATGATGATTGATAAATATACTTTTTCACTGATATTTAACCCTGTAACAACCCCAAGTATAGGTAACAGTGTTGACACAACCTATTTTGGAAAAGGTATGTCATGGTTCAAACACAAGTATATCTTACAGTCGTTACAGTTTTTATTGTTTACAGTTATACAGTCATGCTCAATTGTTCAGCTCTGTTATGGGAAAATAATAGTGATCACTCTTACAGAAAAATATTTTTCTTGGCAGAAAGCAGAAGAATACTGACTGTAAATAATCGGGTGTTGTGTTGTGCCAGCTAAGGCCATTACAAGACATTTTTGCACTGATCCTCATCTCTAGATTTTTTTACATTTAACAGGGTTGGCACTAAGCCTGTTTTGGAAAAGAAACATCATGAGTTCAAGCACAGGGGAGTATCTATTGAAATCTCTATCAGTTATTAATATGTTTACAGATATATTGTCAAGCTCATCTGTTCAAAGTCTTGACAAAAAGCACAAGTAAGCAAGTATTGATTGTAAATATTCAGATTTTGTGCACCAATCTACAAACCTGTATCATTCAAGCCAACCATTTTAAATGTAACAGGGTGGACATAAACCTGTTTTGGTAGAGAAATGCCTTGGGTTTAAATTGAGTTTAAAAGCAGTATCTCTCATAAACAATATCAGGTTTCTAAGTTATTTTGTCAAGCTCGGTAGTTGGTGTGTTATAGGAAACTAATAGTGAACAGTCCTTTACATAATACTAATATTTTCTTGGCATAAAATAAATGAGCATTGACTCTAAAGCTAATAAGCTAAATAAATAAGCTTAAGCTGTTATTATACCTTTTTGCATTATTTTGCATTAACCTTTTAAACACTATGACAGGGATTGGATGGCACAAATTTTGGAAGAGGAATGTCTTTGTTATTATCTTTTCAATTATAATGTGTTATTTATTTATTAAGGCTTTACTGAAAGTAATACAGCTCAAATTTAAACAATCTATTGTGCTTATTGAGTTATCATCCAAACTGTTACTGCATCGAAATTAGATTAGAGGGTTAGATTTACGGTTAGTAACAAATCAGTGCAGGGTACAGTAAGTTACTCATTAATTCAATGTATTACTAGCTATTATACTACGCCAAGTTGAATGCTTGAATCTGATTGGCTGACGAACGCTCTGAGGCGTGCAATTATTTTCAGGGAAACGCACGGCGAACGTAGTTCCAGGCAGCTCTCTCGACCGCATTACATGACCATATAACTTCGCCAAATGATTTCTGTTATTTCAAAGGTCTTATAACAGAAAAATAACCAAAAACTCACAACGGCACTGGCCAGACAAATAAATACAGTAAACAAAAGGTTAAAATCGACAGATCTTGTCCATGTTTTTGTCACAAAATGACGTTTTATTATGTACGGAAAGCACATAACGTTAGCCTAAATTAATTTTTCTCTCCCGCTCTCGGTCTCTCCCTCACAGACATACATATAGTTTGCACACACCTTAACATAAGCGCTAATGTAATTAGCACTAAGGTTACTCTGACGATTTTATCAGTAACATAGTTAAAGAACTTAAAAACTACATGACTTCTCACAAGCGATGTAACGTTAACAACAACGGCGCTGTTCGTGAAGAAAATTTACTTAAAGTCTCATTGCTGCCGACCACTGACTCACAGAGGTAACATTAATCTCTCTCTCTCTCTCTCTCTCTCTCTCTCTCTCTCTCTCTCTCAATTCAATTCAATTCAATGTGTGCTTTATTGGCATGACAATTTTTACAATGTATTGCCAAAGCATAGTGTTTGCAGTAAATACAGAACATATTAACATGCAACAGAAACTTGCATGCATGCATACATAAAAAAGAAAAGAAAAAGAAAAGGAAAAAAGAAAATGCAAACCAACATTTTAGGATTGCATGAACAATTTAAAATTACATTTGGTGTGTGTGTGTATGTGTGTGTGTGTGGGCGCATCACTGATTTGTCGACTCCTCCCTCTTTTTGTGACATGCATCAATGTATCTTGCTGCTAATAAGATGCAATCTTGTTTTTCACCTAACAAATATTGAATTTGTGTTTTCTTGTTTAATAATTTGAAGTCAGGGCAAAGTGTTTCAAATTTGGGATAAAAAGTGTCTCTAATATGTTGATAGTTGGGGCAGCTGCTCGGTGTTGCTCGGTCTCCACTTCTCCATGGGTACAGTACGGGCAGATACGGCTCTCTTTGGGCAGCCAGTGCTGGCGATATCTGCCGTCTCTATACTCAGAGTATGGTTGCTCAGTCTGTACCTCGTCATCTGTCGTCTTAGTTTACAGTCTTTCACTGTACTCAGATATTCTGCAGTTGTGTAATCTCTGTTTAGGGCCAAATAACATTCAAGTTTACTTTGTTTTTCTGTTGTTTCTTTCCAATAGGTTAGATACTTTTCTTGTTGTGCTTTTATAATTTGGTTGGGATGAATTTTGTGGATGGGTGTTTCAGTGTCCTGACGCTGGGTGTTGTTAGTCGTGTTAGTTTGTGTTTGCAGCTTCAGGATCATCTGAATCAGGGGACTTCTTTCAGGGTTCACTTCATGGTTTTTTAGGGCTTTAAAGTGGTAAGAGTTGGGGTCGCTCATTTTTAGGTGTTTCCAAAATTTGATGGCTCGTTTCTCAATGCGCATTATTAGAGGGTATTGGCCTAATTCTGCCCTGCATGCATTGTTCGGTGTGTTCCTCTGTACCCTGAGGATGCTCTTACAGAACTCAGCATGCAGGGTTTCTATCGGATTTTTGTCCCATTTTTCAAATTCATGATTTAGGAGAGGACCCCACACTTCACTGCCATATAATGCAATAGGTTCAATGACGGATTGGAATATTTTGAGCCAGATTCTAATTGGTATTTCAATTTGGATAGATTTTTTTATGGCGTAAAAGGCTCTTCTTGCTTTCTCTTTCAGTTCATTCACAGCCAAATTTAGTTTACCAGTTGCACTTATTTTCAGCCCGAGGTATGTGTAGTTTGTGGCATGTTCGATTTTGGTCGTACCAACGGTGAAACTGTGTCTCTTTCCCTGAAGCCTGGGTCTTTTCTGAAATGTTAGTATTTTAGTTTTGTTAGTATTAATAGTCAGGGCCCAGGTCTGACAGAACTTGTGTAAGATGTCTAGGTTCTGCTGTAGACCCTCTTCTGTTGGAGACAGCAGAACCAGATCATCTGCAAACAGCAAGAACTTAATGCTGGAGTCATGTAGTGTGAAGCCAGGTGCTGATGATTGTTCCAGGACTTTTGCCAATTCATTCATGTAAATATTGAAGAGGGTCGGTGATAGTGGACAGCCCTGCCTCACACCCCGCCCTTGAGTGAAGAATTCTGTTCGCTTATTTCCAATTTTAATTGCGCACTGATTGTTTGAATACATCGTTTTTATAATATTGTATGTTTTACCCCCAATACCTGATTCTATAAGTTTTGACAGCAGACCTTCATGCCAAATTGAATCAAAGGCCTTCTGGAAATCTACAAAGCAAGCGAATATTTTGGTTTTGTTTTGGTTAATATATTTGTTGATCAGGGTGTGTAGGGTGAAGATGTGGTCTGTTGTTCTATAATTTGGTAAGAATCCAATTTGACTTTTGCTGAGGACATTGTGCTCTGTAAGGAAGTGTACAAGCCTGGTGTTAATGATGCTGCAGAACAGCTTCCCAGATTACTGCTCACACAGATGCCTCTGTAATTGTTTGGGTATGATTTGTCTCCACTCTTGAATATGGGCGTTATGAGTCCTCGGTTCCAGGCTTCAGGGAAATGACCAACACTCAGAACCAAGTTGAACAGTTTAATTATGGCCAATTGGAATTTATGATTTGTATTTTTCAGCATTTCATTTAGGATGCTGTCTGGTCCACTTGCCTTTTTTGTTGGCAGGGCCTGGATTTTCTCCATCAGCTCTTTTTCTGTGATCGGGTAATCTAGTGGATTTTGGTATTTGCCAATTCTATATGCTTTAATTTTTTAATTTAATTTTTGTGCTTGTTCTGTACTCATGTTTATTTTGCTATAGAGTTGTTCAAAGTGATTTTTCCAGGTGTTTCCATTTTGTATAGTTATTTCTTTCATGGTTCTTTTTATTTAGAAGGTTCCAGTTTTTCCAGAAACTGTTTGAATGGACAGATTCTTCAATTGTTTTGAGTTGATTTTGGATGTATTGTTCTTTCTTCTTTCTGAGTGTATTTTTATATTTTTTAAGCTCTTCATAATAATGAAGGCATAAATCTGAACTGTCTGGTTGTCTGTGTTTTTGGTTTGGTTTGTATAGAGGTGAAAAATTGTTTAAGTTTTAAGAGCTCAAGTGGAGCATGACTTCTCTCATCTCTCTCTCTCTCTCTCTCTCTCTCGCTCTCTTTCTCATAACTTAGTTATTAACTGCATTAGTCTGCTATCAACGGCTCAAGCCTCCGTTACAGTTTAAAAAGACGTTTTGGAATTAGCAAGGGAGGCGTTGTATGAGATGCGGAAGAAATAATCCTACTCATAATAGCGATTGAAGTATAAAATAACAGACGAATGCCTTGAAATATATCATCTGATCGATGTCTTGAGGTGTGGCAACCGTAGTATATGCGGAATTCCAGCAGAGTTCAGCTCCAACCCCGATCAAACACAACTAAATCAACTAATTAGGATCTGAAGGAGCACTTGATAATTACAGACAAGTGTGTTTGGTGGTCAGGGTTGGACCTGAACTCTGCAGGAAGGTAGATCTCCAGGAACAGGGTTGGACACCCCTGGTTTATACAGTGTTTAATGCAATTACACTAGAAGTAACCGTAGTTAAATTACAGAAAAGCTAATAGTAATCCAGTACTTTAATTTTCAAGGGTAAGTTCATAGTTAATTATTTTGTAACGTATTACACCCAATGCTGGTAAGAATAAATAACTAACTGCAAGGCTGTAGTCACAGATCTTACCCTCAGGTAGAATTCTCCTCCCTCGTTGCCGGATTTAATGGTGAAGGTGTTTACCATGTTGGGGTAGACACTGGTAGCTTGAATCTGGAAGATATCTGCAGGCACTGAGCGATCAGAAAAGATGCTCATGTACTTGTAGACAATGACAGGCGGCAGTCCTCTGCAAACATTTGGTGACTGGCACCTACAGCGTCTGTTGATAGAGAGTTAAACAGTTTGTAAAACAGATCAAATAACAACACAGGGTATGATTTTATCAGGAGATTAGACACACCCTTCGCCTGATTTGACGTATGGCTCAAGGCAGGGGTTTCTGGGATAGCAACGGAATCCGCCATAATAATTCCAACACATTTCTTCTTCTCTGCAGTTGTGTGCTGTTTCACACTCATTTGTATCTATTAACAGGGTGGACAAGAGTCAAGATTCAAGAGTGTATTGTCGTATGCACAGGAAACACTCCGTAACACCATACAATGAAAAAGGTCAATCTTCAGAAGCCACTTCAGGAGCCTGCTAGATACTGGAATGTACCTTGGCACATCCGTGTCCCTTGTAGCTGGTATCCATCAGGGCACACACACTGGTATCCACCGGGCTGATTCACACACTGGAACTGACAGATGTAGTTTGAGAATTCACACTCATTGATATCTGGAAAACACGAATGAGAATAAAACTTGCAGAATTACAAAATATTGCTCGTTTCTGTAGTTACAGCCAATTTCACATCTGTGGACAGTCTCGAATACCACAGAAAAAATCACATACCATAATACTACACTATGCAAACAGGACAAACAGAAAGTTTTAACATGCTTTTTGTCTTCATTTGAAGATGACAATTATAACTATAAAGTTGTAATAATCGTTCTAATTTTTTAAGCCTAGCGAATTCCAAATCCCAGCTACAATAATGATGACTCACAGGAACAATCTTGTTAAAATCACTTTCAGACCCTTTTTTTTCAGCTGATGAACAATAAAAACATTGACAGCCAATCAGAATCCACTCAACTTTAATGAGCACAAGTATTTAAGCAGCAGACGACAAAACTTCAGCGTGCTATTATAATACACACCATTTAATGCCCATCGGTGTGGAAGTGTACTTATTGTATCTTCCAATAAAACAAATGCCACTTAGTTTAATATTTTAATCATCAAATGCAAAGACATTGAGATGTTTTTTTAAGATTGTCATAAGTGTACAAATAGTACTAACTAGTTTGTCAAAGATAATTTAAATAGCTAATATCAAAGTACCTTCACTGTTAGACTTTGCTGTAATTTTACAGTTACTTACTGTAAATAAGTCCAGTAAAATACCATATATATGATTTACGGTTAACTACTGTAATACGCACTGCATTATGGGTATTTTTTTATTAAGTTTACAGTAATTTACTGTATATGGGAGTTTGCAGTATTTTGCTGTAATTTTACAGTTACTTACTGTAAATAAGTCCAGTAAAATACCATATATATGATTTACGGTTAACTACTGTAATACACACTGCATTATGGGTATTTTTTATTAAGTTTACAGTAATTTACTGTATATGTGAATTTGCAGTATTTTACTGTTTACACAAAAGCAGTAGTGCTACTGTAAATGAAGAAGACAGGTTTCTCGAATGTGCTGCGGACATTTTAATAGGCCTAAAACATTACATTTACATTTAGTCATTTAGCAGACACTTTTATCCAAAGCGACTTACAAATAAGGACAATGGAAGCAATCAACAAAAGAGCAATGATATACAAGAGCTATATATGACAAGTCTCAGTTAGCTTTAGGCAGTACACGTAACAAGGTTTTTTTTATATAATAAATTAAAAGAAACCGATAGAGCAGAAAAGAATAGAGCAAGCTAGTGTTAAAGGCATTTTTGCTTTTGTTAATTGTATGATAAACAAAAAGAAAACAGAATACAAAAGATTAGAAATGCTACTGTTAGTTTTTAAAGCATAGAATTAGAATAGAGATTGCTAGAGTTACAGGGTCAAATAAAGATAGAAGAGATGTGTTTTAATCCGATTCTTGAATTAGATCCAATTCGATTTCAATTGATTCTTGAAAACATCAAGACAATATGCACATATAGGCCTATTAAAATGTCATATGATAATGTTTTATAGTTTATAATCTTGTTCGAAAAAATCATGAATCTGTATTAATTTTTCTCATTTTAAAATGAATTTAAAAACATCACCCCCCATACACACACACACACACACACACACATTCTATTAGTATTTTAACGAAATAATAATAAACAATAATAATAATAATAAATCCACAATTGGGTTCCCACCATTTTTCAAAATAGGCTATCAGAAAAAAATACAGACTGGTATAATTTTATTTTATTATTATTTTTGTAATGTCATGGTAATACACAAGTGGTGATACAAATGTAATTTGTAAATTATTAAAAACAAAAAAAATATATACATATAAACTTTACTTACACATCACAACATTTAAACTGTTACTCGCGTGCAAAGCCCGCGCAACAACCTGGCAGAGGTTATATAAACTGAGGTTTGTGTCCAGTGCGCGCATAACGGACGTCCCTTATGAATGGATCGCCAGACGCCAGCTGCAGATTTTCCTGAGGTAAGTAGGCTACTTTTATTTATGTTTGCAAACTTTCAACAAATGTATTGTATTAGTTATTTTTGATCGTAAAGCATTACCAATATCAATTCAATAAAATATATGAAGAAAGTAAATAATAAAATCGAATTATTGGCTATGACAAACAGGACTGTTCGTTTTCTCAAAACTGCTGCTTTATGAAACCCATTAAATTGGCATACAGTTGACTTACTGCCTTTTCCAGTAGACGCATACCGACTGTAATATTTACACGAATAATGGTTTTCCGCCTTTTTACGGCCAGTTATGGTGTAGGCCTATTTTACTCATCAATTAAATGAATAACGTTACCGCTAAATGCGCCCTCAGGCGCCCACTGCATGGTACGGCACGGCACGGCACGGCACGGCACGGCACGGCTCAGTTCGGTTGCATTTCCACCGCAGTTTAGTACCGCATAGAGTGGGCGGATTATTCACGCTGTCGTTATAATTGGCGCCGCCTACTGCCGTGACATCATCGTAAACGCGCCACAAACAAACTCACAACAAAGAAAGGAGACGGAATAGTGTTCTTCACTCTCGGCATGTGGATGTTTTTAACAACAATGGAGAGGTCTATGAATGCTTGTGATTTACCCCCAGCAGCAGAGACTGTGGTGACAGTGCCACGGGCTGTAGAGGAGGAGAGCAGGGATGTGTTTAACAGCAATGGAGAGGTCTGTGAGAATGCTTGTGATTTACCCCCCGCAGCAGAGACTGTGGTGCAGTGACACGGGCTGTAGAGGAGGAGAGCAGGGATGTGTTTAACAGCAATGGAGAGGTCTGTGAGAATGCTTGTGATTTACCCCCAGCAGCAGAGACTGTGGTGACAGTGCCACGGGCTGTAGAGGAGGAGAGCAGGGATGTTCGTGCAGGTGTGCTGCGTTACTTGATTAGTTAACTATTCATGCAGCGTGTTCTGTAAAGTGAATTATCAATAAACTTTTGAATATTTCAAAATGTACAATGTATCCCTTGTTTTTATTTATTTATGTGATGGTTTTTATAATCGCGGCATTAATCATGTGTCTTTTTCAAGAGGTGCATTACGTGCTTATACAATAATACATATTTAATATAGTCTGGAGGTACACTTATTCGATCAGATTGTTTTTAATTGAAGCAAAACACAGATACAGAGGTAAGAATATAAACAGAAGACATACTCTGAAAATATAGCAAGTTCAAAAGTAACGTTATATACATAAGGCTTTTTCCTTGATCGGCCATCAAGCTCTCACTGGATCCGCTCCTCGGCTATCGAGAGAGGACGTCTGAACTTCCTCAACAGACAACGACACTGCTATTTTGTGGTTGATGCAAAAATGTGCGTTTGTTTAAACAGAAGTTGCGTCCGATCCTTCGCTGGCTGTGCTGATTTAAATCTAGCGGGTAGGGCGGTAGAGGAGGGTCTCGTGTCGCAAGTTCAGTGACGCAGTAATGACGATTTTCTCAGGCCAATCAGTAATCAGCAGAGTTTACACGCCACGTTTTGGTAACGGTACCTCGCTCGATGGAACCTCGACCGAAGTGGTACTAAAAGTATCAGGTACCAGGTACAGTACCCAGTGGAAAACCCCCAAAAGTGTACCGTGCCGTGCCGTGCACTGCGTACCATGCAGTGGAAAAGCGCCAAAAGGCTCTCTCTCCTGCGCTCTAACCCCTTGCTGCGCGCCTCTCTTGCTCTCCTCTCTCTCTCTCTCTCTCTCTCTCTCTCTCTCTCTCTCTCTTTTCAGGGAACACACACAAGTTCAAGTTGCTTTACTGGCATTACATTTTAATTAAAGTATTGCCAAAGCATTTTAAGTATGTGTAAAATATAGAATATATTTACACCACCAAAGTAATAAAGGAGATAATAAATGAGTACAAAATAAGAGAGAGAAAAAACAGCAGACAATATCTCTAACATATACATTACTTATAGCAATTCCAATTAAATGTAATTTCATGAAAAATTACAAATCATTATATAATTAAGAATCGTTCTTTATTATGGCTTCTTATTTGCTAATAGAAGGAAGGTCTCAAAGTCAGTGCATTTAAATTTTCACAGTACCAGTAATTCAATTGTACATGCTGCTGTATGCTAAATATTCTCTTCTATCTTTTTTTCAGTGTTGACTGTCATCTGATTGTGTAAGTGATAAATTTAGCAGTCAGCCTAGATCTGTGATTTATCATGTTCATAACATATGGTGATAGTCAATAATCACTGATGAAAATTATGTTTATTCTTTCTCTCTCTTTTGTGTCAGTAGGCAGGCACTACACCCTAAAGACTATTTTAAAGGGCCACACCACTAAGCATCTTTGGCTTTGTAAGTATATGTTTTGACTTACTATCAGATACAGTATTTGACATTTTATTAACTGCATGTTATGCAACAAATAGAGTCATCAGAAATGTATTGTAAAGACATTAAAGAGATGATCAAAAACAAAAAATGATCAAACATCCCACATCTGTGATTTTCCATGTTCATAACATACAGATTAGTAAATAGTCATTGATGTAAAAGTTTCACACAAACATATACAACATCTCTCGCATGTTCAGTGAAGTTTCCTCTTTTCCTCTCTTTTGCTTTTGTGTCCGCAGGCACTACCTACTGAACCCAAAGGCTCTTTTAAGGGCCACACCAGAAAACAGAGAGAGAGAGAAAGGAATAGTTGGAGAAACGGACAAAGGTGGACCAACACATCCACAACACCGCAAAGCCACCAGGAAAAATGTAACACAAAACAGAGCACATGCAAGTATGTACAGATGCAAGTATTGCAGCTTGTGTTTTCAGATTTACAGTTACAATGTTACTAAAAGCAAAAAACACTTTTACTTAGTGTACTTTTAATGTCATTGTACATTCAGGTAATTAATGGTGTTTTCTGACAAGGATGTGCAAAAAATGTATACTATTTAAACAGAAACAATACTGGCAATAACTGCTGTTGCACAAGTTGTTACCTAAGTTGTTACATAAAGTATAACATAACGAGATAAACTAATTTCTCCCTCATTTTCCCTCTGTTTTGTTTCAGATCAGTCATCAGTGTTTTACCCGTATGGTGGCCAGCCAACTGGGATGCTTTGTTCATGTTTTTTGTTTAGATATTGTCATGATTTGTTGTTATGAATTCAGTTATATAGCCATCAGTGGCTTACCAGCATGGAGGCCAGCCAACTGGGATGCTTTACATGTTTGTTTGTTTTTTTGTTGTTGTTTTCTTTTGTTAATGTATTGTTAACACATTGTTATTATTTAAATGATATAAATTCAGTTCTATATATGATTTGTTATGAATTTAGTCCTATATATAAATATATGTATATATATATATATATTTGTAATGTTGCATCACAATGATTAAATAAATAAGTAAATCAAATCAATGTAATTGACAGTGACAGTGAATAAAAATATACTGCTGTACATTGACTCAAGTTACTTCTTTGGAATTTATTAAATTCAATAGCATTCATGTAAAATATTCAAAATAAAGATATTGTATAATAAATATTGTAAAATTGCTGTAGCAATATACTGTAAAACTAAGTTGCGGTAAGGGTATTGTACTGTAAAATGATACTGCGGTAAGGGCATCATACTGCAAAATGAAACTGCGGTAAGGGCATCATACTGTAAAACACATTTACAGTTAAAGTACTGTAAAGGGACAGTTACAGTAACTTACTGGCAATAGTGCTGCCAGTAAGTTACCGCAAAAATACAATAAAAAGTCTAACAGTGTTAGTAATGTCTTTTAAATGGCTACATTTCACACATTATTTAACAAAAACGTCAAATATAACATTTCTCTTTCAATTAGCCTAAGGATAGCACGTTGACAGATTAGCCTCCTAAGCTAACAAAGCATGCAATATGCAAGTTACTAGAAATATTCAATACAAACCTTGATAGAGTTTATTTTATACCGTAATACCTATATTTTCTTTATCAATTATATAATAATGCTTATTTGTCCAATTCCATTAAGATATTCTTATAATCAATGTAATATCCACTCAAACGGGCAAAAAACATTGTACAATGTTATCGCCATTGAAATACTGTTTGATTATGATTATATTGATCTGATTGGCTACAGTATAGCATGAGTAACTTTGTGTAGATGTTAGCAACTCCCTCATGATGAGAGACTGTAAAACTCACCCTAACTAAATTAACCAAACTGTCTTTTGTAAGCACATTACTGTCAGTACTTTACACGTTTGTTTACATACTTTGAAATTATTGTTGATGATGTTAGGAATATTAAAACAAATTCTCATTTATTTTTGTACACTAAAAAAGCGTAAAATGCTTTAAAAAAAACCTTGGCAGGAGATTGAGTCTGAAGCCAGTTCATATCCAACTTCACATTGGCAGATAAAAGAGCCAATCACATTGTAGCACTGATGTTGGCAGGGGTTTGCGGTTAGACATTCATTCACATCTGCAAAACAAAACAAAAAAACACACAACTGAACATTAATGATAGATGATGAAAAAAAAATGAGATTGCATGAGTACTAAACAAAATAACTGGCCGTTCCCAAATGCTTGTTTCATTCAGTCCCTCAAATATAATACTAATAACGGCACTTATTTAAAACAACAGGTAGGATAATCCAAAACACACATTTTTCTGCACTCCTAATCATTCGTTGGTATGTCTGGCGAGGTTTCCACTTTGTTCTGGAGTGCAGAAAGTGTCCTTTCATGCTGTGAGGGCCATCGTGGGTGGTCTGCGCTTAACTGCCAGGTTTGGTCAAGTAACTGTATACAAAGGCCTAAGAATAGGCCAGTTTTCTGTGATTCATATACAGACTATTGGATGTGCAACACGTGTGAGCGCAAAACCTCCTCATTCAAACAAGGCAGATTCTTCCTAGGCTCCTAAGTGACCTGTTTGAGGCATTAATGGGAGAATAATGTCAACGCACAGATCCGAAGATCCCCGGGAGGTCTCTCGCCGAGAGTTTCCAAAGCTTTGCTGACCAGCGTTTAGGCCCTTTCAGGGGGTTCATGGCTGCTGATAGCCAATCTGGTAGGAAAAAATTAGGCAAGGCCTCGCGGGCAAGAGTTCAGACGAAAACATGCTTTTTTTTCTTGCCCACCTTTTTGAGAAAGACACACCTGGAGTCTGTGATCACCCACATGATGGTGATTTGATACCAGCAAACTGGTGTTAGATTCCAGAGGAATCACTGCCAAGGCGCTTCTGACAGAGACTGGCCGAAAATATGTAAACATTGCAGGAAGGCTAACTCTATTTTGCCCGAGCTAATTGTTGACTTTTTTTAATGGGCTGAGAGATACATGTCCTGACCCATACTTCCTCAAACAAAACCACATACACTCTGGTAGCTGTATGATAACAAAAAGCATAGTAACTGAATGGCCATTTGACCCAAGGTTAGTTTCCAAGAGCATGTGCGCGAACCGACCAACAGTCCATTTACTGAATGCCTGAAGAATATTGCACACAACAATGGCTTAAATCATAATACAACGGTTTGCGTTACACTTGTCTGCCTGGAGACAAAGTTTGTGGATACCAGGTTGATACATTGAGTACTTTTGATTAAAAAACAAACAAAAACAACAAACATTAGTTTGTGAGGTTAGTGGCATTGTTTTTTTATTTGATATTATTATTATTATTATTATTATTATTATATTAAATAATTCAATTATATGTATTATAAAAATATAATTATTAATTTATTTTATTTTTAGCAAAAGTTTATTTTAAAAATTTGTCTGCCAAATCAAAGTCATGTGGTGCAACCAATGTGCACAAGCTTTCAAAGATATGTCAAGGTCAATAAGTATTTTAAAATATCAGATCATCTGACCTTTTTGACAAAGTTCAGGTTGTTAAATGTCATGTGGTGCCCCAAAATGTATATTATTAGAGTTAATTGTGTTATCTGGCATAAAAACGTGCCAAACCAGTTGCGCGGATCCCTCCGCTGTGGCGACGCCTGATAAAGGGAGCAAGCCGAAGGAAGAGAGAGAGTGTTAATTGCTAACTGGGGAAGACCCCCAGGTGTGACGATTGTCTGAAGCCCTTATAGAATCATGCCAATTAATTGGCTGATGGCGTAAGATACCACCCCTATGTCATACTTGATTGACATAGACCCGCGCACACGCCATCTTAACCCTCAGATTTTCCTGTTGAAGAAGCAGGTCGACAGCAAGAGGAGCTTGGCAGCGGACGCAGCGGACGCAGCGTCTCATTCCCTACTCCGTGAACATGGGTTATGTAATTAACCCAAGATGTTCTCTTTCATAGGTTCACTCAACACTGCATAGCTTTACGCAATGGGAGTGATATACCACACACGCCAAGCTAACTTGCTGCCAGATCTGGCCTATTACAGACCAGAACACAAAAAACACAGCTGGTTCAAACAGAAAGAACATGGGAACCAGGAGCTGTATTCACATCAAGGTTATAGAACCTCACAAAAGTATGGGGAGAGGACCAACCTGTCACCATACAAATGTCCTCCAGGGGAACCCCTCTAAACAAAGCTCAAGAGGAGGCCACCCCTCTGGTGGAATGAGCTCTGATGTCTAGAGGTGAAGGCAGACTGTGCACCTCATAGGCCAACGAAATAGCATCCCTAACCTAGTGGGATATTGTGTGTTTAGACGCGGCTAGCCCTTTGTGGCCTGCACCAAAACACACCAACAGCTGTAGGGACTTACGACATTGGGTGGAACGGTCCACATACATCTTCAAGGCTCTAACAGGGCAGATCAGATGAAACTCAGTGCAGGACTCACAGACAGACAGAGCCTGCAGATCTCCCACACACTTAAGCGAGGCCAACACCAACAAAAGAGTAAACTTTAGTGTCGGAATCCTCAAGGGAGCTGACTCTAGAGGTTCAAAAGGAGGCTCCCATGGATCACCCTCCAGAAGGGAGACCAACTCTGAGAACCACATCTGGGAAGGCCAGAACAGGGCTACTAGGAGAAGGTGGACTCCGTATGTCTTCACTCTGCACAATACCACTGGGATGAGCTTGACCGGTGGGAAAGCATACAGATTCATGGCTGGCCAGGGCTGCGCATTTATCCCCAGAGAGGTAGGGAGAGAGAGGGAGAACCAAAGGGGGCATTGGGTCGACTCCTGAGACTCAAAGTGGTCCACCTCTACCATGCCGAATCGTTCTCAAATGTGATCCACCATCCGGCGGTTCAGCATCCATTCCCCCGACCTGAGTTTCTGTTTCGACAAAGTCCACAGCAATGTTCATCAGTGTAGTTGAGGATCTGGATGCCCTGGAGCCACAACGGGGATAGAGCCGCATCTATACACTTGGTGAACATCCTCGGGGCCACAGCTAGCCCAAAAGCTAGAACCTTGTATTGGTAAGCCTTTCCCCCATAGGCAAAGGTGAGGAACTTCCTCTCTTAACCACCTGGATGTGGAAGTAGACATCCTTCAAGACGACAGTGATGAACCAGTCCCACTCTTGGACCTGGGAAATAATGATCTTGAGCGTCAGCATCCTGAATTTTGTAAACTTTGTAGCGGGAGTAATTTAGCCTGAGCAGATCTAGTATAGGACGCAAACCCCCATCCTTCTTCGGGACTGGAAAGTACCAGCTGAAGAAGCCACGGTTTAGGTCCGAAGAGGGGACCTCCCTTATTGTCCTTTTGAGCATAAGAGAGGAGACTTCCTATTGTAGGACAGAAGCCTCGTTGGTGCTGTTCATAAAAGTAAGAAGAAACCCGTTTAAACAGGGGGAGTTGCGAGCGAATTGGAGCGTGTAACCGAACTGGATCGTACGAAGAATCCAGGGCTACACACCCGGCAGGTCCCTCCAGGTATAGGTAGCGGAGTGGAACATATCAAGGGGGATACCAACACGGGTTCCTCGCTCTGAACGTCCTCCTGAAGGGAGGGACATGTACCCGGCCGAAGCAGAGGAGAGCTCACAGCGTCCTTGTGTATGGAGGCATGACCTAATGAGGCCGTAAAGGCAAGGGCCGGAGATACTGATGCGGGGGAAAGCTGTGGGTGTTCCCATTGCGTAAAGCTATGCAGCGTTGAGTGAACCTATGAAAGAGAAAAATACTTTTAAATAGTCTATATAAATTAATAAAATGTATATATATATTTTCTTTTATTTGTTTCTCAGAAAGAAAATAAAAAATCCAGTTTGGAAAACTTTGGCCACAGAATTAAAGTTATGCGGTGCAACTGACATACACATGCATAAAAAAAAAAACATAAAATAGGAAATTATATGAGATAGGACAATATTCTGTAATCTGTAAGGATTTTAAAATATTAGAAAATCTGACAAGACAAGGTTAGTTCAGGTTGTAAAATGTCATGTGGTGCGACCAAAATTAAATGATGAATAATTTTTGATATGTGTAAAAATATGTTTTAATAAAATGAAAGTTTTTTTTAAAAGACTTACATTCACATGCATTCAGGATATAAGGAAAATATATTATTACATTTTGATGGTATTACCACATTACTTGTAAATGGAAATTTGAAACTGGTATAAAAGCTGCAGCTACATTTTGCTCATTAAAGTTATAATTCACTGGCAAGACCAAAACCAATCCAATGCTAACCAGTGAAAAACTACTTTGACAAGCATTAAAATAGGCATCTTTTCAGAGCTTTTCAGCAGTAGTGGAATCAGTTATCAAGTAAAACAGCACACGAAATCAGTGCGATTTACGATTGGGAAACAAATGTATTATTCTTGTTGGATGACATGTTAGTTGGCATGTATTTAGAATTCTTGTCTTTCAGTCTCATCGTGAATGGTTTATGCAATGTAAATTGTTTGCTTCTAGCACAGGGATTCTGCGTGCTGTAACATGACTGAGCCCTCTATCAAGTTGGGAAAGAATTAGCACCATTAGCACACACACACAAATGGTTTTATCCACCAGATAGAAGAAGACCAGAGGAAGCAGATTTCTGGCACTGCATCATCTGAACAGATGATGCAGTGCCAGAATGAATCCCAAAGAATGACATAATAACTTTCCCAAGGGGTCAGAGTTTGGCTTGTTAACTACACATTCTGCACAAAGAGATCATCTTCCGTTGAGAATTTTACATATGGCCTCTCAGAATTAACTGTATGTTGGCAAAATAAATATTTAGCAAACAACATTTATATTGCTAATATTTCAGGTGCTGGAAGCCTAAAAGCTATAAGCTAATTTATATTTTTGCTACTAACTTCGGAACTGTAGGCCACACAATCTTGAGTGTATCAGCTATACACAAACTAAACATCCTTATGCACATTCCACTCATTCTTGCAAATAGTGTGTGCAAAGTAATTTTAATAATTAGCATTCATAATTATTTTCCCATGGCCTAATACGATAGAAGAGTGTTCATCAGATGTGTCCTTGAAAATCTTGTCAGAAGTAGTAAACCATAGGTTATTTGAGACATAGTGTTTCTTAGATATTAAGGATTTTGACATACAACTAGTTTGGCAATCTAAATAATACCTAAGTATGCGGTTTAGTACCAATCAACCAAACATTTTAAATTGAAGGAAGCCTACTTTTTCTCACAAAACTTGGTACTATGGAAGCTCGTTTGCACCATGGGGAAAAAAGCTTAAAAAGTGATTGTGACCTTTTATCTCACAATCACAGCTCGCAATTGTAAGCAAAATGTCAGGTTGGTGGAGTTTATATCTTGCAGTTCAGAGTTTATATCTCACAAGTTTGTGCTCATATCTCACAATTCTGAGGTTATACCTTGCAATTCTGTTTATTTATTGCAATTTAGAGTTGCAATTCAGTTTATTTCT
The DNA here is from genome assembly GCA_027564155.1 of Gymnocypris eckloni scoliostomus. Classification (NCBI taxonomy): domain Eukaryota; kingdom Metazoa; phylum Chordata; class Actinopteri; order Cypriniformes; family Cyprinidae; genus Gymnocypris; species Gymnocypris eckloni. The sequence continues at coordinate 32,742,978 of CM050418.1, forward strand.
CACAATTCTGAGATTACATCTCATGATTCTGAGTTTATATCTCGCAATTCAGAGTACATTTTTTGTAATTCAGATTTATTTCTCGCAATTCAGTTTTCACGTCTTACATGTCTGATTTAATATCTTGCAATTCATTATATCTCACCGTTATGAGTTTATATCTGGTCATTTTGATTTTATATCTGGTATATATATATTTTATATCTTGCAATTCAGAGTTTATGTCTCACAATTCTGAGTATATATTTTGCGATTCCGAGTTTATATCTTGGGATTCTGAGTTTATATCTCGACATTCTGATTTTGTCTTGCATTTCATGTTTATTTCTCGTGATTTTGAGTTTGTCTTGCACTTCAAGTTTATTTCTCGTGATTTTGAGTTTGTCTTGCATTTCAAGTTTATTTCTTGTGATTTTGAGTTTGTCTTGCATTTCAAGTTTATTTCTCGTGATTTTGAGTTTGTCTTGCATTTCAAGTTTATTTCTCGCGATTCTGATTTTGTCTCGTGATTCCGAGTTTATGTCTAACGATTCTGAGTTTGTCTCACGATTCTGAGTTTGTCCTGCATTTCAAGTTTATTTCTCGCGATTCTGAGTATGTCTCGCGATTCCGAGTTTGTCTCACGATTCTGAGTTTGTCTCGCGATTCTGAGTTTATGTCTCACGATTCTGAGTTTACGTCTCACGATTCTGAGTTTATGTCTCATGATTCTGAGTTTGTCTCACGATTCTGAGTTTGTCTCGCGATTCTGAGTGTCTCGCAATTCTGAGTTTGTCTCGCGATTCTGAGTTCGTCTCGTGATTCTGACTTTATGTCTCGCGATTCTGAGTTTATGTCTCACGATTCTGAGTTTGTCTCACGATTCTGAGATTATGTCTCGCGATTCTGAGTTTATGTCTCACGATTCTGAGTTTGTCTCACGATTCTGAGTTTATGTCTCACGATTCTGAGTTTATGTCTCACGATTCTGAGTTTGTCTCACGATTCTGAGTTTGTCTCGTGATTCTGAGTGTCTCGCGATTCTGAGTTTGTCTCGCGATTCTGAGTTTGTCTCGCGATTCTGAGTTTACGTCTCACGATTCTGAGTTTGTCTCGCTATTCTGAGTTTACTTCTCATGATTCTGAGTTTGTCTCCCAATTCCGAGTTTGTCTCGCGATTCTGAGTTTGTCTCGCGATTCTGAGTTTGTCTCGCTATTCTGAGTTTACTTCTCATGATTCTGAGTTTGTCTCGCGATTCCGAGTTTGTCTCGCAATTCTGAGTTTGTCTCATGATTCTGAGTGTCTCGCGATTCTGAGTTTGTCTCGCGATTCTGAGTTCGTCTCGTGATTCTGACTTTGTCTCGCGATTCTGAGTTCGTCTCGTGATTCTGACTTTGTCTCACGATTCCGACTTTGTCTCACGATTCTGAGTTTGTCTCGCTATTCTGAGTTTACTTCTCATGATTCTGAGTTTGTCTCGCAATTCCGAGTTTGTCTCGCGATTCCGAGTTTGTCTCGCGATTCTGAGTTTGTCTCGCGATTATGAGTTTACGTCTCACGATTCTGAGTTTGTCTCCCTATTCTGAGTTTACTTCTCATGATTCTGAGTTTGTCTCGCGATTCCGAGTTTGTCTCGCGATTCTGAGTTTATGTCTCACGATTCTGAGTTTATGTCTCACGATTCTGAGTTTATGTCTCGCGATTCTGAGTTTGTCTCACGATTCTGAGTTTATGTCTCACAATTCTGAGTTTGTCTCACGATTCTGAGATTATGTCTCACGATTCTGAGTTTATGTCTCACTATTCTGAGTGTCTCGCGATTCTGAGTTTGTCTCGCGATTCTGAGTTTGTCTCGCGATTCTGAGTTTACGTCTCACGATTCTGAGTTTGTGTCGCTATTCTGAGTTTACGTCTCATGATTCTGAGTTTGTCTCGCTATTCTGAGTTTACGTCTCATGATTCTGAGTTTGTCTCCCAATTCCGAGTTTGTCTCGCGATTCTGAGTTTGTCTCGCGGTTCTGAGTTTGTCTCGCGATTCTGAGTGTCTCGCGATTCTGAGTTTGTCTCGCGATTTTGAGTTTACGTCTCACGATTCTGAGTTTGTCTCGCTATTCTGAATTTACGTCTCATGATTCTGAGTTTGTCTCACGATTCTGAGTTTGTCTCACGATTCCGAGTTTATGTCTCACAATTCTGTGTTTGTCACACGATTCTGAGCTTGTCTATTTTTTGCGATTCTGAGTTTACGTCTCATGATTCATATCTCAGGATATTGAGTTTATATCTTGCAATTCCGAGTATATATCTCATAATTCTGAGCTTGCATCTCACAACTCTGACTTTTTTCTTAGAATTGTGAAAAAAATCTGATTTGCGAGACTTAAATTAAAGAATTACAAGATGTAAACACTATATCTTGCAATTCTGACTTTTTTCACATTATTCTGAGTTAACATATTGCAATTTTAAATTCATGTCTTGGAATTCTGACTTTTTTTTGCTGAATTCTAAGTTTGCATCTTTCAATTCAATTTCTTTCCACCACAGAATAAAAAAAAAATCTATAAATAATTTTTATATTAAACTATTAAACATAATAATTTTATTAGTCTTAGTCTTTTTGTGTTTCTTGAAACGTTTTTTCTCAGAATTGCTCAAGAAATCTTCAGCAAGAAAGACTTTCCATCTTACAATTCTGACTTTAAATCTTGCAGCCATGAGAAAAAAGTCTGAACTGTGATTTGCGAGAAATAAATAAAAAATTGTGAGATAAAAAATTGCGAAGACCTTTTTTTATGCCATTGTGAGAACAAGCTTCCAAAGGCTACACATGGACACATTGATCTATTATATTCACACCATTCACAGGATTGTGGGTCATGAGATTTCTCAACTCCATAATCGCAACAAATACTGCAAATAATCAAGTAGAGAATGGGCCAGTTATTGCTCACCTCTGCAGTAGTTCTGAGAATCCGGCATGAACCCCACACCACACTGGAGTGTATGTGTTGAACTATGAATGACTCTTGAGTAATCTTCCCTGGAGATGGGGGATAAGCCGGGCTGAACATCTACTCTTTCCACTGGAGGGGGGGTAGTGGGCTCATCCTCGCCATTACTGACGATTATCCGAGCGTTGTGGGGAAGGCAGAGGTAGCCACCAAAATGGTTGACGCATTTCATGCCCCCTTTGCAGGCTTCCAGCAGTGTCTTGCACTCATCTACATCTGTGAGGAAAATAGACACAAAAGTAGTTATCAACATGAATATCTAGCACAGGTCCTAATTATGCAGTATGCTAATTCATGGTGGGTTTTAAATGGCTGATGTTGATATTCTAATATATCAGTGCAGGTGTAGTTGAATACGGTATACATGTGATATGCAGACATAAATTTGAGAGGAGACAAGCTGTTACCTTTACAGCTTTGTTTTTCATGGTCAAATTCATAACCTTCAGTGCACTGCAAAATAAGAGGCAAAAAATAAATAAATACTGGGTCAAAAAATGGAACACCTTTATCCATCCATCTATCATCTGTCCATCCATCCATCCATCTATCTATTATCTGTCCATCCATCTATCATCCATCCATCTATCATCCATCCATCCATCCATCCATCCATCCATCTATCTATCTATCTATCTATCTATCTATCTATCTATCTATCTATCTATCTATCTATCTATCTATCTATCTATCTATCTATCTATCTATCTATCTATCTATCTAATCATCTGTCCATCCATCCATCCATCCATCCATCCATCCATCCATCCATCCATCCATCCATCCATCATCTGTCCATCCATCCATCCATCCATCCATCCATCCATCCATCCATCCATCCATCCATCCATCCATCCATCCATCCATCCATCATCTGTCCATCCATCCATCCATCCATCCATCCATCTATCTATCTATCATCTGTCCATCCATCCATCCATCTATCTATCATCTGTCCATCCATCCATCCATCCATCTATCCATCATCACAAAGCAGCACCCTTAAGTGGCTGTGGCGTGTTGTGCTCTACTTGCCGTGTATATGACAGGCTCCTGAGCTTCGGGTTCCTGAGACACGGCGAAGTGGACGGCGACACTCAAACACAAGCAGATCCCCAACATTGTGACCTGCAGCCCAGAGAAAAGAGACGCTCACGCTTTCACAAATCAGCACTGAGCCCACGTGCATTTGCACCATTTACACCTAAACCCCAATTACATTTCATTCTTGTTGCAAAGATCACATTGTTTGGTTGGAATAAAACAGCAGTTGACCCTGGCTCAGTTCTGCAGCAACTTGGCAGAGTCCAACACATTGCAGCACAAAACAACAGTGTCCAAACTGTGCCCGCTCACCCAGTCCATAATAGCAATTAAGCCATGGCACATTTTTTAAAGTATCACATTGTCCTTGTGCAAGTAACCATATCCAGCATTTTTGAGACCAAGAACAGATCTCATTCCAACACTGTGGGAAATGTTCATGATGAATTCAGTCTTGTAATATTGAATCTTGTAATATTGAATTTAATGCCCCCCTTGAGGATGAACATCTCTCTTCTGGAAGCTCGTTGTGAACCTCCCAGATTGTATCAGAAAGAACCAGCACAAATAAAACATTCAAATCTACAGTACAAGCTTATTTCAAAAGTAGCGCAACTGTAGGCATGTACCAACTAGTACTTAGACACCATATTTATCTGACAAAGCCCTCCAGCAACCTCCAGTTGAAATGGTTGTTTTCTGTTCAACAAAACCTCCTGTAATCATGCGAGAAGTTGAAGCCGAAGTCTATTGCCATTCAAAAGTATGAAATATGAATGCAATATAACCAAATAAATCATTCTTCACGTATAAGTAAAACAACGTTGCATGGAGCACTAAAACTTCTGAAGTTCCACATTCAGAAAACTGTTACTATGCTGTAATTATCAATCAAAATGATGTAGAAATCATTAACAGAGCATCGGGGTTATAACGCACTGCCTAAACAATATACCTTATCAAACAGGACTGTCCCTCTCTTCCCCAAATCCGGCTTGTGTGTGTGAAGCGAGAGAAGATCTTACCCTGTGTGATTTATTCCACTGTGGCTCGAGGAGCACTGGAGTCTCTCACACATGAGGTGCCTGCGATCATGTTCTTATAAGAGGCAGGTTTTTCTCTCAAGCCTTTTCAAATTATGTTTTTTCTCACGGCAACATTCTTGCTGGAATATAAAGGCAGTGAATGTGGCTCCACCTACTGCTTAACATTCAGTCCTACAACACATTTACTGATGGAGACGTGAGGTCCAGTGTTGGGGGTAACGCATTACAAGTAACGCGAGTTATGTAATAATATTACTTTTTTCAAGTAACTAGTAAAGTAAAGCATTACTTTTTAATTTACAAGAAAATATCTGAGTTTCTTTTTTCCCATTTATTGATGACAGTGCGCTGTGTGAACATGATCTTACTGTAGTTCTAGAGACTAAATGTAAATGTGCATTTATTCATCCCACTCGCAAAAAAACAGATTCAGTATTCATCAAAATTAATTAAAACAGTGAAATGCAAACTCAGAATATGACAAACCTGCAATAATTAAACATGTTAAACAACACAAATGTATCTAATCCCGTTTTATTAACTAACGTGTTTGCTGCTGACCTTTGATGATCCAGTTCAACCACACTAATAAGCAAAAAATAACAAAAAATTGTGCTTCGTTGGTTTTTTTTATTGCTGAAGAGTGTTGAATCTTCTCCTGTGTTCTACTGTACAGACGTGATTTACTTTTCCTTCAGCCTGAGGTTTATTCATTGAATTTTTTGGTGTGAAAGGCGTTTACGTTTGCTATAAATAGAACTTCTTGTTTTAAGAACAAACAATCAAGCCCTGCTCATATTTAAAAAGTAGCGTGAAAGTAACGCATATGTAATGTACCGCATTACTTTCCATAAAAAGTAACTAAGTAACGTAATTTGTTACTTTTTTAGGGAGTAACGCAATATTGTAATGCATTACTTTTAAAAGTAACTTTCCCCAACACTGCTGAGGTCTGAAGGAAAGACTTACCGATAACTAAGCGTTCATTTATGATATTTATATATTTAATATATAAAATAAAGGTTAATTTAATTTTATTCATATACTATGATATTAAATGCTGTGATCAACTGAATTACATTTTTTTTTAATTATATTATTAATTTATATTAAGAATTCTGTTCTCAAATACTATGATCGTTTGTATTGATCATAAAAATTTCATGTTGTTTCTTAATTTGTTTTCTAAAACACCCATTTAATATTTTCAGTCAAATCTAAAATTAATAATAATAATAATAGTTATATGAAGTAAAGACCAATGTCTTTCCAGTCAATAATAATTATATTATCTTATATATTATGATCATTTATGATAAAATATGATAATGTATCATAAAATAAATTAAATATACAATTATATATATATAAACATAAACTTGTTTTATTTCTTAAATTTTTAGTAAAATCTGAAATGAATTAAAAAACAAAAAGTCTGATTATGAAGGGAAGAGTCTTTTTATTACCAATAATAAAAAACTATATCATAATCGTTAAGATTATTAATATGTTTCATAAAAATATACTAACTAAAAAAATATGTATGCATAATATGTTTTTTTTATAAAGTCTAAAATTAATACAATATACAAAAAAGGTCTATGAAGGTAAGTTATTGTCTTATCAATAATCAAAATACATATATATCTGTCAAAGATATAATAAATTAAATATAGAATTAATTTATTAAATATAATAACCGATTTCATTTTTTTTTTACTTTATTAATACAATCTCAAATTAATCTGAAAAAAACTAATGTCTTAACGATAATCAAGAATTGTATTATTATATTAAATACTATACGGTAATTTATCTGTATCATAAAAGTCTCTTAAATATACAATTGAATGTATAACTATCTAAGAAAGTTATTATAAAAATGGAATAACATTTAGAATTACTTAAAAATAAATAATAAAATACATTTCTAATTTATATCTATATGTCTATATTACTAATAATTATTGCATAAAGAAGTGATTTTATGTCAAATGTTGTCTCTATGAACTGTTGAGTATATATATATATATATATATATGAGCTGTATTTTGAACAATAATACAATTATCAAATGATCCATCTAATTTTGCACCATAAACTATGAATAAAATAAATAATTTGACACAGTCAAATCATATCAGTACGGCATGTGTAGAGATGCTCTTATTATTATGAACATGTTATTAAAAAGTTTTATTTTATTTTATTATTATTGCCAAAGTACCAAAGATAAAAGTACAGAGAAGAACAGCATTATGTACAAACAGGTGACATTACCTGCAAAGCACAGTTTTTAGATGCATGTAACGTTAACAAAAATAATCCAAAACAAAGCTTTAACAGAATAAGTTAAAAAGACCAAATCAATTAACTGTTTTAAGAGCTTTAAGATTCTTGGAAGATGAAATAGTTTGGATATACTGTTGAACCTCTATTTTAAAAATAATAAATAATGGATTTTGATGAGTGATTTTACTACGCCTTGCTAAATTTATAAAGGTTTTGGCTAATACGTGTCTACTCAGCTCGGCTAGCGGACGTGATGTAAGCACATGGGCGGGGTTTCCGCTCCCACCGGAAGTCAGTCAGGCGAAATCGATCTGTTTAGCTTGAAGAGTAATGGAACAGATTCCGTGATTCGTTTACCCTGGTATGAACATATCATTGAATTTATCTATCCAAACTGATAGATTCCTACTTAAAACCCTTGCTTGACTGTTATAAGTAACCGCCGGGAATGTAACACACATTTATTTGGTTGTGAATGCGAGAAAACGGTCTAGCTTTGATCAGTTAGCATGACCGTCTCGGATAGAGACTGTGATGTGTTGATTTGGAAGTGTTACTTACAGTGTCTAATGCTAGGAAGCTAAAGCTAAGCTGTCAAATCACAGGCGTCTCGGTATCCTCGAAAGCTGATAGTCTGTCTGTATTCACGTCTAGGAGCGATCTTTGAACGCGTTGTTGATGTGTGTTTGCAGTCGTGTTTGTAAGCCATGGCTCAGACTGAGAAGAAAGCAGGTCTTCTGAGGAGAACATCCTCTTCGAAGAAGCCTCTGAAGGAGAAGGTGGTGCTGATGTACGACGAGATATTCGCAGTAAGTCCGTGTTTGTCCTGATTTGTGTCAGTAATGCTCACCAAACCTGCATGTATTTGATCTCTAAAATAGTGAAATATTTGTACTATTTGATATAACTAATTTCTATGTGAATATATATTGAACTGTAGTTTATTTCTGTGATCAAAGCTGTATTTTCAGCATCGTTACTCCAGTCTTCAGTGTCACGTGATGTTCAGAAATCAGTATATTATGCAGATTTACTGATTAAAAACGCTTATTTGTATTGTATTGAAAACAGCGGAGTAGATTTTTCTTTTCTTTAGGTTTCTTTGACGCATTGATTTATCTGAAATAGACTGGTTTCTAACATTATAAATGTTTGTATCGTCACTTTTGATCAGTATAAAATAAAGCATCCTTGCTCAACAAAAATATTCATTCCTATAATTTCTTTCCCATAAAAATTAATAAATAAATAATACTGATTTCAAGCGTCCGATTGCTTTAGTGTATAATGATAAATACGCTTTGTATTTCAGATAAACGCTGATCTTTGGCTCTAACTATCAAAGAATTCAGAAAAAAATTACTCGACTGTTTTAAATATTGATAATAATAAAAATAAGTGTTTTTTTGAGCAGCATATCAGCATATTATACTGATTTCTGAAGGATTATGTGACTGGAGCAATGATGCTGAAAATACGCATCACAGCAATAAATAATATATTTTAATATATATATTTACATAGAAAACTGTTATTTAAATAGTAAAAACATATTTTTTTTTTACTGTATTTTAGATCAAATAAACACAGGCATGTTGAGCAGAAGATAATTATTTCAAAAACATAAAAAATCTTACTGTTCATAAAATGTAGACTGGTTGTGTATGAAAAAAAGTGATATATATTAAGGCTGCAACAACTAATCGATAAAATCGATTATTACCGATTATGAAAAATCATCGACAATGATTCTCATTATCGATTAGTCGGGTCTGCCCACAGTGCACGTCCAACTTCAGCCGGTTGCTCAAATTACAGCACTGAATAACGCATTTCTATGGACAAAATGCATCTAAAAATAGTGGAGGAAACAGAATGAGATGCTGCGGGAGAAGTATGTGATCCAAGCTGCCCAAAACATGATACTACTTTATTTTGAGCTTTAAGTTAATGCATTAGTGTAAAGGCTTGACCTGTCAGGCGCTGTGACGCATGCGTGTGCGTCCTCAGCGCAAAAAAACATTCAGTTTACGGTCATATCCTTATCTATAAATGTCACGAATTCACGCGAGCATTTCCGTTTTTACATAAAGGTCCGTCCTGACCGGCTGTGTTAAGTTTAATATACAGAATGAGCGCCGGCGTGCGCGCGTCAGACAGACGGAACACAGAGAGGGAGACAATTAAAATAAATATCCATCGTGCTGAAATATCTGTTGTTGGAAGTTAATTTAAGGCTTAAAAGTCAACCTGCAGTGTGAATATTTAATGAGAGTAGGAACTTTAAAGGGATAACCGCGTGTAGGCTAATATAAATGAATATGAGACGCTCCATAACCGCTTTTACAGGATAAATAAATGACAAATGACTGTGATCAAAGTGAACGTGTGTTCCTGCAGAACATTCCTCTCACCTGTTGGTTAACACTGAGTCTTTATTATCTTTATTATTTCATTTTTTAATAGAAATTTTAACTATATTTACTATTTATTAAAACAAATTGTGTAAGGGTTGTGCCACGGCTACTCTAAACTAACAGCATCAGTGATTAAAATATCCTAAAATATTAGTTTTCTCTTTATGACAGGTGGTCTAATAAATTGTTAAGCACTGTATGTTTTCATAGCATTCAGTTTGTTTGAAGGACATTGAGCAGAATGTGGAGTAGTGTTTTTGTCAATAAAATAAACTAAATATTTGTTAAGCCGATTAATCGAAAAAATAATATTTTATGTATATATATATATATATAAGTGCTGTCAATCGAAGAAAAAAAAAACAATCAATCGCACACTTTTCTCAAATTAATCATGATTAATCTCACTTAACATTAAAGTTTTTAAATATAATTTTATATTGCAATAATGTCACATTCAATCTTCAAATATGAACAAACAATATAAAGACAGTATATTTTTTATATTTCTTTAATGACATCTTTTTTTATGATTGAAGGCCAGCATCTCTGATATCAATGTATCTATAAAATAGTTTTCCCCTTAATATTTAACCATTGACTGTTCAGCATTACAGTATAGCTGAGAGATATCAATATGAACATTTATTAGACCTAACATCTAAATTAAGTGAGCTTAAAACAATCTTCACATGAGCCCATTATAATCAATGACATGTTTAGCTGCCTGTGCCCTTCAGTAGAAATATACAATAGTTACCAAACACTAATTTAAGTGTTAAGGTTATTGATTAACTCTTTTTGTTTTGTTCTTGCATTAATATACATCACAGCAGCTGTTTTTAGCTTATATGCCTGCTATAAAAGCTGCTGCTGAACGTGACACGCATCTTATTTTCTCACAACTCTCTTCACATTTTCTGACACACTTCAGGTCTTAAAGTCTCTACTAATGAGCGGACGAGTTGAATCGGGTGTGTTAGATGAGGGAGGAGGGTCTCAGGACAGTTTTTAAAACCATTTCAGAGACATGTTCTTAAATGTGACGCATATAAAACATATTACATGCATGCACACAGTTTTAAGGCTTTTTTTGTAACTCACCTTTATCAGTTAACCTGAAAAAATTTATCTCCTGCGTTAACACGCTAATTTTGACACCACTTATATATATATATATATATATATATATATGTATGTATATATGTGTGTGTGTGTGTGTATATATTTGCTCATAATCAGATTACAGTTATTTCTTTATGGATTGCATGATTACATATTATTCACACAATGGCATTAAATTATTCATAATTTATTGATTCCTCTGTTTTCCTCTTTTAAATGCTGCTGTGTGTCATACTATTCAGATTTGGTTATATTCCCGAAAACAGACAATACATTTCAATCCATACATTTTCTTTTCCTTTGCTTTTGTATATCAACATGCTATGTTTAATGGTACATTTAAAACACGTTTGATAAAAAAGTAATCTAAAGTACTCAGAATACATGACCAATAATTAGATTACGTTACTAACTACAGTTCATGTAATCAGTAACGGATTTCAATCTGTAAATAATTACCCAGATTTGTATGTTTGTGTATATATATGTATATGAACTATATGTATTTTTTTGTATCCCGTTGAAATGTAGAAATTAGCTTATATGTACAGATGTGTTTTGTTCATGGAAATGCGTAATTCACTGCTTTAAAGTAACATGACTGTGTCACTGCAAAGCAACAGAGTGCAATAAATCCATAATAATTGATAATTAATAATAATGATGATGATTAATGTCATTTATTTGAATGGAAATGTTTTAAATGGAATATATTGGTGCAAATATAGACATTGTTTTTGCTCTTCCCATCAGAAAGAAGACCCTACAAAGAACAATCCTCGCTTCTGGGACGAGCTGTTTCTGATGAAGGTCTGTGGCAGATACACATCATGAAATACTTTTCCGTGGAGCTGTTTAATGAATGCAGGGACTATATTGTCGATCTGTGTGCTTTGAGCAGGTTAATCTGGAGTATCTGGAGGGGAAGCTGGAGTCTCTGGATGGGGATGAAGTCATGAAAATCAAAGACAACATCAACAGTTTGTTCCATCACTGCGTTCAAGCTCTGGGTGAAGAGCACCAGATCAAAGTAGTCAATGCGCTTCAGGTAAAACCATGCTTGCTGCAGTACTACGCAACATGTTCATAACACTGATATGCTTCAAATAATCAATGTCTGGCTAGTGTTTCACAGAAGATTTTTAATTTGCAGCTGATTTAATATAAAGAAAATGAATCATTTAAAATCATGTGTATTTATATTATTTTTGTCAATTACAAACATATTTGTAAAAGTCATCACTGCAATTTGATCAAATAATTATGTACTTTTTAAATGATTGTAGAGCTACTTATACTTAATTTATTTTTAATCGTTGTGTCCATGTAGGATTTTTATTTTATTTAGAGTATCGAAAATCTAATCTAATAAGGTTAGCCATTGATAGTAATGGCATTACAACCCACAAGTTAAATTCCCTACAATTTCTATTTTATTTATTCATTAAATGTTTTTTACAATGATGATAATTATGTGGTGAAATGTACTTAGTTGTCATAAAATATAACAGTCATGTAAAAATAGATTAAAGTTCAATATTTAAGGCCAGGAAGCTTTTAAAAAATAAATAAATTACTATTATTTAGCAAGGACACAATAATAATAATTTGTTACATTTATATAGTGCTTTTCTAGACACTCAAAGCGCTTTACATAGTAAGGGGACTATCTCCTCATCCACCACCAATGTGCAGCATCCACCTGGATGATGCAACGGCAGCCATAGTGCGCCAGAACCCCACCACACACCAGCTTATTGGTGGAGAGGAGACAGAGTGATGAAGCCAATCAGTGTATGGGGATGATTAGGAGGCCATGATGGTCAGAGACCAGCGGGCTAGTTTGGCCAGGATGCCGGGGTAACACCCCTACTCTTTTTCGAAGGACAATAATCAAAAGTGACAGTAAATACATTAATAATGTTACAAAAGATCTCGATTTCAAATAAATGCTGTTATACAGGTGCATCTCAATAAATTAGGATGTGGTGGAAAAGTTCATTTATTTCAGTAATTCAACTCAAATTGTGAAACTCGTGTATTAAATAAATTCAATGCACAAAGACTGAAGTAGTTTAAGTCTTTGGTTATTTTAACTGTGATGATTTTGGCTCAAATTTAACAAAAACCCACCAATTCACTCTCAACAAATTAGAATACTTCATTAAAAAAAAACATTTTAGTGAATTGTTGGCCTTCTGGAAAGTATGTTCATTTACTGTATATGTACTCAATACTTGGTAGTGGCTCCTTTTGCTTTAATTACTGCCTCAATTCGACGTGGCATGGAGGTGATCAGTTTGAGGTGGTATGAAAGCCCAGGTTTCTTTGACAGTGGCCTTCAGCTCATCTGCATTTTTTGGTCTCTTGTACACCCTACATTCAGTTACTGGTTGGCATTCAGAAAATGTAACAATTGCTTTTGACAAAGACATGAGAAGCACACAGTGTCCTCCTGTCTCTCTGTGCAGACTCTTTGTGCACTGTTCAGAGGAGTTCACCAGAAGAACAAATCCGCCACGGGCTTTGACATCATCAACATGCTGATGGGCTTCGACAAAGCTGAGCTCCGAATGAAGGTCAGTCGTCTGTCCTGCTGACACACGATCTGGACGTTTCTATTGAATGCTGAGTTGAGCTGTAATGTAATTGTGCACACAGGAGCTAATGGAGAGCCTGGACAGTCTGCTGTGCGGTGATGGATCAGAGAGTCTGAAGAGTTTATGTCTAAAACTACTGCTGTGTCTGGTCACTGTAAGATCAGTGCATTCATTCTTCTGCACTCTTTTTGTAAAACTCTGCTCACCTTCACTTCCACTGTAAATTTCTTCTTTGAAAAACACGGTCAAGCCAGCCGCACTTTTTTTTCCTGTTGCGCATGTAATCGTGCACTTACGGTACGGATGCTGAGAGCTGTCAAAATGCATGTAAAGAAGCTGTCATACAGGCGTTTCCTTTATACTTGGGCCACTGGCCAAACAGGAAATACGTGCTGCGTTAATCGCACGTTAATAAAATTAGTACCGTTAAAAGGGATTTGCGTTAACGCGTTATTAACTTTGACAGGACTAATTTATATATATTATTATTTTTAATATTAATATTTTAAATACAAATCTAACAATTTCCCTTAACATGTATGTGTGTGTGCATTCATACATTCACACAAATAGACACAGTACACACTAGGGATGTGCAACAGCGATTGATTACTCGGCCGTGACAGCGATGATCGATCATGAAAGCATTCTGATTGGTTATAGCAGCACTTTCGGCGGCACCATGAGCTCTGATTGTTTCATATGCAAACAGCATTCAGTTCAAAGTATAGATATGAGAAGAGAGAGAAGCTTGGTTTTGAAGTCACGTAGTGATGTCTGGGTTAGCTACACACATATCTGATTCATCTTATACAGGATGCGTTAGGATATTAACATGTATTTAGTTTCATGCAATGCCTGATAGTGACTGTTATTTGAGACGGTCATATTGCTTTTAGATGTTTCTTTTTCAAAAAATGCTGATCCTATAATAATGCATCAATTATTTTTTTTTCATCATATTTGTTCAACAGTAGGCATATTTCAATAAAAAAACAATACACGCAGGCGATTTTAGGAATCACTTGATAATGTAGATGAAACTATAGCTCAAATCTGCCATACAAAATTATGTATCTAAGTTATCTGATTAATATCGTACTCATAGGACATCTCATAGAACGGTTTTCAGTTTATTGGCATAAAGTCAGCTTCACTTCAGGCAGCTAGTCTTTTTTAGAAGCTTCTATTTTAACATTGCTGCATCATAATCTAACATCTAATCATGTGTTCATGTCATTTTTATTTTTAACATTCATTTTCATAACAGTCTTCAGATATTTGTATTATCTCCATTACGGCAATGCCCCGCCCCCGAGTACTCGATTCGATGGGTTTTTGAAACCTATCAAAATAAGAAAAATGCCCATGCCTAGTACACACACACATAGTATATAATTTTTTTTTTATTCTGAATGTGATTAATCGTTTGGCAGCCCTAGTGAGGACATTTTCAGCAAGCTTTAATTTTTGGTTGAACTATACCTTTAAAATGTATGTTCAAATGACACTATCCTTTTTTCAGATGCTTTCTGATGTGGATATAATGTGTTTTTTTTCTTGCAGGTGACAGATAATATTAGTCAGAATACCATACTGGAGTATGTGATGATCAACAGTATATTTGAAGCCATTCTTCAGGTAAAACTGAGATTGGGTGAATTTTGTGTGGTGTGATTTTACCTGTGCATTATAATTTCATTCCCCTCTTTTTGTCCAGATTCTGTCTGACGTTTCCAGTCGAGCGCAGCACGGATATGATGCTGTGGTACTTTTGGCTCTGCTGGTCAACTACAGGAAGTATGAGGTAAATGCACAGTGATGTTTGTACTAATACAATATATTGTTCTAGTCATGAAGCATTGTTTGTAAGATTCCTGTGAGATTGATTGTTTCCTTCTTTAATTGTAGTCTGTGAATCCTTATATTGTGAAACTGTCAATAGTGGACGACGAGCCGACCCTGGATGTGAGTAGTTAGCGAGATTCTTGAAAATCAAGATATTTTTTTTGTCATTGTCATGCACTGGTCTAATAAAACTGATCTTTTCACAGGGCATGGGAATGGTCATCCACCACGCACTTGCAGAGTACAATAGGTAACATGCAATCTTTGTTGTTTTGTTTTTGAGAAGCGTGTGTGAAAGATTTAATGTGATCCATCTGGTTTCCACAGACAGTATAAAGACAAAGAAGAAGAAAACCAAGGAGGCTTTTTCTCCACCCTTACCAGCATGGTATATAACTCTTTTATCATTTATTCATGTCTAGGGCCTTATGAACAAATCAGTTGTATTTTTTCTCAAATTGCGTTTTATTTTTTTCCAAATGAGATTTATTTATTTATTTATTTTTTCATTTAAATTTTTCTGGATTCCATTTTTTTTTCATTTAAATTTTTATAGACTCTGTTTTAATTTTTAAATTGTATTTTATTCATCAAAAAGCATGTCTAATTAATTGAAATCATGAAATGTAAAATATTAATCAGCAATTTATTAAAAGTTTAACAAAAATTACATTTTTACGGCCCTATAATTTCTTTTATTATTTTCTCAAATTCAGTTGTATTTATTTAATTTAGTTTTCCATTAATTATCTGGATTCCATTTGAATTTGTTAATTAAATATTAATAATCAAAAGCATAATTGATTTTGTAAAAAAAAATGTATTATATTTATTTTCCCAGAAATAGTGCTGTGTATTTACATTTTTCTGCAAAAAACTATTTGGTTAAATATACCTATAACAATCTAGTTTTAATAAATTTGATTAGTAGTAGTAGTATTATCATTACATGAAGTAATATATTTCTGTCACAGTTTCTTCAAGTTAAACCAAACTTTTATTTTGACGGGTTGCTGTGAAGATCATTTATGCTTGTATGTGATATGACCATAGTTTTTTCTCAATAGAAACAGTAAAATGCTCATGAAGTGACTCTCAGAGCAGTTCTTGTGACCATGTTCATGTGTTTATGTACTGATATAGAGGCTGAAAACATAGTGAGCATCACACGCTTCAAGTATGTGTGCAGTAAACAAAATCGCATCTGCAGAATTCATTCATACTGAGACACACAGAACATGCAGGATTCATGTTTAAATAGTATTTTTGTGGCTTAATATTAACAGACACTAGTGCATATCGCTTTTTTATTTAAGTGTACTGACCTACTTTTTATGTATCCATCCAAAATGTGTCAAATTCCGTGAAATTCTGCATTACACAGAAAAAAAAAAATTTCTGATTATATTCCGTGATTCTAAGTTACACAGAAAATTCTGTTTTTTTTCTGACTAGATTCCATGATTCCGTTTTCCACATCATGGAAATCATAGGGCCCTACATGTCTTTCCAAGCTGTTTCACTTTTTTTGTTTCTGTGGAACACAAAAGAAGAAATGTAGCAGAATGTTCACGCTGCTCTTTTCCGTACAATGAAAGCGACATTGCAGCTACATATTTTCCATAATTCTTTGGTCTGCAGGTGGGCAGTATGTTTATCGCTGACGCAGATGAGAAGCTGTCAATACAGTAAGTAAAAATTAAAACATTTCAGTTGGTGATTGCATTTTTTTTATATAAAGCTTACCTACAAACATTTGGGGTTGGTAAGATTTTTTTTAAATGTTTTTGAAAGAAGTATCTTCTGCTCACTAAGGCTGCATTTATTTGATAAAAAATACAGTAAAATCAGTAATATTGTGAAATATTATTACAATTTAAAATAAGTGTTTTCTTTTGTAATATGTTAAAACGCCTTCAGTGTCACATGATTCCGTGATTAAAGTTCAAAAGAACAGCATTTATTTGAAACAGAAAGGCTTTTAACGTTCTAAAAGTATTTATTGTCACTTTTGATCAATATAAAGCAACCTTTCTGAATAAAAGTGCTAATTCTTTTTAAAAAAGCGAGCTTTTGAAGAGAACTATATATGAAGTTCAGATCAGCTCCATAAGTCTCCAGCGCTGATAGATTCTCTATCAAATCTTGAAATGTCTATTCTTCTATTATTAAATCAAATGCTCCACATGTCTGATGACTTAATCGTCCTTTAGGACTAATGAAGCCATCCTGCTCGCGCTCTACGAGGCTGTACATCTCAACAGAAACTTCATCACGGTTCTTGCACAGGTCAGCACCAAGTGACTTGTATTTATCTTTTCGCACTGACATATGCATGTATGATTAGGCCTGTCCTATCTTATACATTGATGGTTCTGGTTTATCTTTGCATCTGTAATTGTCAATCACAGAGCCATCCGGAGATTGACATTGCAACAACCCCGGCTGTGCCCGTCCCAGCCTCTCCTCTGACCCCGCTGGGCACCACACCGCCCTCTCTGGACAGTGAGTAACTAGTGTTAAAATAGCATTCACTCACCCTCATGTCAAACCCACATGATCTGCTTTCTTCTGCAGAGCACTAAAGTAGAAATACATGCCCCGAATGAGAATCAAATACTTTCAGAGGCTGTTTAAATAGTAAACGCAGTAACCAGATGTGAGGCTTGTTTGAATAATGAAATGCTTTGAGCTTTTTAAGCAGCTGTTGTTCAGCAAATGTTATATAAACAATATAACAGCCTGGAATTACGATTCAAAGGGTTTTGAATCGTAATTCCAGGCTGTTATATTGTAGAGCCGACATTTCACTTCCTTATACTGACTCCAGACTTACATTTGCCTCTAAAACACATGTAACTTCTATGCTGCTTTTTGCATTGCAACCTTTTAAAAACTTGATATCCAATAGCTGTATGAAATATTAAATCCACTCGGATCTGGCAGACTGAAGCTCCCGTGGTGGATGTGGCGTGTTCTCCTGCTTGAATATACCAGCAGAGCTCAATCATCTGTAATCAGAATGACACGAGAAACATTCCCAATATATTTACAGCCTGTTCACAACAAGGAATATAGCTATAATGATATTATAACATTTTAATAATCGCTCTAATTTAACGATACCATCACGTTTTATTAATCGTTCTAATTTAACTATACCTGTCACGTTTTAATAATCGATGTAATTTAACGTTACCTGTCACGTTTTAATAATCGTTCTAATTTAACGTTACCTGTCACGTTTTAATAATCGTTGCAATTTAATGTTACCTGTCACGTTTTAATAATCGTTCTAATTTAACGTTACCTGTCACGTTTTAATAATCGTTCTAAAATAACGTTACCTGTCACGTTTTAATAATCGTTCTAAAATAACGTTACCTGTCACGTTTTAATAATCGTTCTAATTTAACGTTACCTGTCACGTTTTAATAATCGTTCTAATTTAACGTTACCTGTCACGTTTTAATAATCGTTCTAATTTAACGTTACCTGTCACGTTTTAATAATCGTTCTAATTTAACGTTACCTGTCACGTTTTAATAATCGCTTTCTAATTTAACGTTACCTGTCACGCTTTAATAATCGTTCTAATTTAACGCGTTACCTGTCACGTTTTAATAATCGTTCTAATTTAACGTTACCTGTCACGCTTTTAATAATCGTTCTAATTTAACGTTACCTGTCACGCTTTTAATAATCGTTTCCTAATTTAACGTTACCTGTCACGCTTTTAATAATCGTTCTAATTTAACGTTACCTGTCACGTTTTAATAATCGTTCTAATTTAACGTTACCTGTCACGCTTTTAATAATCGCTCTAATTTAACGTTACCTGTCACGCTTTTAATAATCGTTCTAATTTAACGTTACCTGTCACGCTTTTAATAATCGTTCTAATTTAACGCTACCTGTCACGCTTTTAATAATCGTTCTAATTTAACGTTACCTGTCACGTTTTAATAATCGCTCTAATTTAACGTTACCTGTCACGCTTTAATAATCGTTCTAATTTAACGCGTTACTGTCACGCTTTTAATAATCGTTCTAATTTTAACGTTACCTGTCACGTTTTAATAATCGTTCTAATTTAACGTTACCTGTCACGCTTTTAATAATCGTTCTAATTTAACGTTACCTGTCACGCTTTTAATAATCGTTCTAATTTAACGTTACCTGTCACGCTTTTAATAATCGTTCTAATTTAACGTTACCTGTCACGCTTTTAATAATCGTTCTAATTTTAACGTTACCTGTCACGCTTTTAATAATCGTTCTAATTTAACGCTACCGTCACGCTTTAATAATCGCTTCTAATTTAACGTTACCTGTCACGCTTTTAATAATCGTTTCTAATTTAACGTTACCTGTCACGTTTTAATAATCGTTCTAATTTAACGCTTACCTGTCACGTTTTAATAATCGTTCTAATTTAACGTTACCTGTCACGCTTTAATAATCGTTCTAATTTAACGTTACCTGTCACGCTTTTAATAATCGCTCTAATTTAACGTTACCTGTCACGCTTTAATAATCGTTCTAATTTAACGTTACCTGTCACGCTTTTAATAATCGTCTAATTTAACGCTACCTGTCACGCTTTTAATAATCGTTCTAATTTAACGTGTTACCTGTCACGTTTTAATAATCGTTCTAATTTAACGTTACCTGTCACGCTTTTAATAATCGTTCTAATTTAACCTTACCTGTCACGCTTTTAATAATGTTCTAATTTAACGTTACCTGTCACGCTTTTAATAATGTTCTAATTTAACGCGTTACCTGTCACGCTTTAATAATCGTTTCTAATTTAACGTTACCTGTCACGCTTTTAATAATCGTTTCTAATTTAACGTTACCTGTCACGCTTTTAATAATCGTTCTAATTTAACGTTACCTGTCACGCTTTTAATAATCGTTTCTAATTTAACGCGTTACCTGTCACGCTTTTAATAATCGTTCTAATTTAACGCGTTACCTGTCACGCTTTTAATAATGTTCTAATTTAACGTTACCTGTCACGCTTTCAATAATCGCTTCTAATTTAACAATACCGTCACGCTTTCAATAATCGCTTTCTAATTTAACGATACCCGTCACGCTTTAATAATCGTTTCTAATTTAACGATACCGTCACGCTTTTAATAATCGTTCTAATTTAACGATACCCGTCACGTTTTAATAATCGTTCTAATTTAACGATACCCGTCACGTTTTAATAATCGTTCTAATTTAACGATACCCGTCACGTTTTAATAATCGTTCTAATTTAACGATACCCGTCACGTTTTAATAATCGTTCTAATTTAACGATACGTATAATGTTTCAATCCAAATTTAACAATAACTTTCAAGTTTTAATAATCGCTCTAATTTAACGATACCTGTCACGTTTTAATTATCGCTCTAATTTAATGATATCTTTAACATTTTAATAATCCTAATTTAAAGATACCTGTCACGTTTTAATAATCGCTCTAATTTAACGATACCTGTCACGTTTTAATAATCCTAATTTAACGATACGTATAATGTTTTAATACTAATTTTACGATAACTCACATTTTAATAATCATTTTAATTTAATTATGCCTATAAACTTTTATTATTCGTTCTAATTTAACAGTAACTGTAATGTTGTAATAACCGTTCTTATTTAATAATGCCTATAAATATAACTAACGTTTTTAATAATTGTTCTAAATGAACAATACCAATTGTTTTAACAATCGTTCTAAATTAACAGTGGCTGTAACATTTTAATTATCATTCTAATTTAACAATAACTAACATTTGAAAAATCGTTCTAATTTAACAATAACTGTAACATTTTAATTATAATTTAACAATAATTAACATTTTAACAATCGTTCTAATTTAATAACTGTAACGTTATACCAGTCGATCTAATGTAATAATACCTATAACATTTTAACAATCGTTCTAATTCAACAATACCTATGTTTTAACTAGAGATCGACCGATATATCGGTTGACCGATATTTTTCCCAATATTTAAGCATTTTAGCATAATCGGTTATCGGTTTTGTAAAAAAAAAATCGGTTTTGAATTTCTTTTTTTTTTACATACATAATTATACAGAGTATAACCAGCAGTGAAATTTTGTTCTCTGCATTTGACCCATCCAAGTGCACACACACCTGGAGCAGTGTTCACTCAGGAAATGCTCCATCAGCACAACCACCGCATGTAACTTTATACAAGATTAACTTGTTTGAAACACGTTGAATTATATTAACATTTACTATAGAACCATTATTTCGCCAATAAACATCTAAATAAATACATCTCTATCGAAATTAATTATTTATCTCCACAAGCGATCGCAGTTTGAGTAGTTCTGTGTAAATGCATAGATAAAACGCGCTGTCAGCAGTTTTCATAATTTAGACAAAAACATTTGAATAATTCTGATAAAACATGCCAGTTGAGAAATGCAATAAAATACAATGTTTTGTTTGTTATAGCTTATTTCAATATTCCAGCGAATATTATTCAGTGAATTAACATTATCCAGTGCATTATTATTCACTCTTTAGCCTATTAAACAGCTTATAAACCTAAAACTGTAGTTTAAAATGAAGTTGATATTTTGTTTGAGTTTTCCTCGCTTTCCTTAGGTTTTAAATAAGCCTGTAAGCGCCGTGCGCGTTTTACTTTGACTTTAATATCAGCAGCAATTCGGCGTCAAGCAGTGTTTAAAATAAAAAACAGCAAATACTGTGGAACCAAAATCCTCAGTTTTGAGGACTGTTCCTCCTCCTCCTCGAACTGTTTACTTAGAATTTCAATGTAATTTCTTAATTTAATATTCAAGTAATCACTTTGGTAATCCAAAATACTTTTCGGATGTAACTGTAATTTAATTACCACCTATTTAAAATGTAATTATAAGGAAATACAGTTACTTATATTTTGTATTTTAAATGCGTAACACTGTTACATGTATTTCTTTACTCACAGCCCTGTGTATTAATAATTGTATTAATTGAACAATAACTGTAAGGTTTTAACAGTCGTTCGAATTTAATTACTAATATTTTAATAATCGTTCGAATTTAACAATAACTAACATTTGTAATAATCGTTCTAATTTAATGATATCTATAACGGTAGATACTGTATCCTGCAATATTCACTTTCAGAAGGGATTTTTTTTTACTTTACCTTGCATTATCCATACTAAATAGTACAAGATTATAGTAATGGAGTACCAAAAACCCAATTTTTTATTGCTCAGTTTTTGCGCAGTGGTAGTGATGGATCTCTGTTGAATTTCAGTAAAAAAAAAATGTAATATGACACTCCCACATAAGTAATGAACTTGGATAATAATGGACATTAATTCAGCTAAATGCAAATATGCTAACATCACAAAAAGGGGGTCTGTGTTGTCAAGATGCGACATTAAAATTTAAATGTTGCTACATACTCTAAAGTGTGGTCTTTCTCAATACTAAGTATGTACTTTTAGTGTGTAGCATAAGTACGCAAATTGTGGCGAATTATCATTTTCAGAAATGATTGACCATGTTTACATTCTCTTGCAGTGATGAATAATGCTGAGCTTCCTCTGGACCCAAACTTGCAGACGAGTAATCTTCTTATAACCTTCCTCAAATATTCCTCCATCGTAATGCAGGACACCAAAGGCAAGATATCACTGTTTTTCTCCTCTCTGCTGTCCAAAACCTAGTGAGCTTCCTTGCCGCCTACCTAGGCAGCATCCAAAGTGAAACAGAACCGTTATTGACTTCAGTGGAGTTTGGTGTTAGCATGTCGCTAAGCTAATAACACGATACTCTCATAAGCATAAAAACACAAAGGACGTACATTTTAGCTAAAATAGTCAATTTTAATTAGATTAATGGTATTGTAATATCAGCATTTTTCCTGCTTTAACCACCATTTTGGATTTTTGCGCTTGTTGCAATGCATTATGGGTTTGCGTTCTTAGCAAAGGATGCATGTAGTTTTTTATTTTAAAAAAAATAAGGTAAGGTAAATTATCTTATCTACATGTTGGAAAAGCTTCTATGCCAAAGTGCCTTAAAATGCTGCCTAAGAAGGGAGCTCCCTAGAATTTGGAATGCAGCCATTTATTTCTCTTGGCTTTAAGCCAGTTTTTTGTGCACATCTTACAGTATTTTTCCTCTGTATGCTTTCAGATGAACACAGACTCAACAGTGCCAGGCTGTGCCTCATCATTCTGACCTGCATAGCCGAGGTAATGCATTGTGGGTAATATTTTTCCCCTATGAGTTCGTTCACTGTTTGACCGTTTGTCCTCTCGCTGTGTGTTTTATAGGATCAGTACGCCGACGCCTTTCTTCATGATGATAACATGAACTTCAGGGTCAACTTGCACAGAATGGTAAGAGTCTTTGTTGAGGTCTCAGTTGTTTTTAAATGGCAGAATCCCAATGAAGACGATGCTCCTGGCATATAAAGCAGCAAACTGCCCGGCCCCATGCTACAGCCAATCCATTACGGAACGGGACGTCCCAGATCCTCACTGCTGATGCAGTAAATCCAGTTATCTAGACGCATGAAAGCAGGATCAGTTGTGTACTGAAATCTGCCTTGGCCAGTCTTAATTCACACCAGATGCGAATGAAGCGTTACGCGCGAATGATTTACATGTTAAGTCAAAGCAAAGATGCGATAGACCATCCTGCGGTTTGACGCTTGAACATTTTGAGTTTACTCGTTTCATTTGCGTGAGAAATTCGCTTCATTCGCACGAGAAATTCGGCGGATATTCACGCCGCGTTAACCTATCAGGAGCTTGCTCTAGCAGTGACGTGATTACGAGCAGAGGCAGAAAATCCGAAACAACAATGGAGTACTGTTGTGTAGTGAATTTCACGCGCGAATGAAGCGAATTTCAAGCACGAATGAAGCGAATTTCATGCACGAATGAAGCGAGTAAACTCAAACTCAAAGCGTCCAACTATGCACGAATAGCGCGAGTTGAAAAATCTGAACTTTGGCGGATATTCATGCCGCGTTAACCAATCAGGAGCTTGCTCTAGCAGTGACGTGATTATGAGCGGAGGCAGAAAATCCGAAACAATATATACACGCGAATAGCGCGATTTATTCGCTTAATTCGCGTCTGGTGTGAACACACCTTTAAAATTAGCATGAAGTCTATGCAATGAAAATCCAATGTTGTTTGGTCTTGTAGCTTTGAGTGAAGTCATTTCTCTTATGCATTTCAGCCCATGAGGCATCGAAAGAAAGCCGCGGATAAGAGCATCCCCTCTCGGCCTCTAGTTTGTGCAGTTCTGGGTGAGTTTTGTGTTCAGAATGAGTGATCTCTTTATCATGTTGTGAGCATTTAGGTGAGTATTTTTTGTCTTTGCAGACCTGATGGTCGAGTTTATAGTTACTCATATGATGAAGGAGTTTCCTATGGATCTCTATGTGTGAGTTTCCTTTTAACTTGCCGTTTTAAATACTTCGATGATTAAGGATATGGTGAGAATGAATCAAGTTGTTTGTTTTAGGCGCTGCGTTCAGATAATTCACAAACTGATCTGCTACCAGAAGAAGTGCAGAATTAGGGTGCACTACACATGGAGAGACTTCTGGTCAGGTATGATCACTATGGTGTGTGTCTGAGACAAACGCAGGCATGTTCGGGGGGTTTTCTTTGCTTTTAGTTTGTTTTTGTCTTTTCTGTCTTTTTTGGTTTGCTATTTATTTTTGATTTAGTTTTACATATAGTAAATATTTCATATAAATAGTAACATATAGTTTTACACTTACATATTGTTGCTCTTTTGTTGGTGTTGATTGCTTCTATTGTCCTCATTAGTAAATTGCTTTTGGATAAATGACAATGTAATTTTTTTTATTTCTTCAGTTTTTATTCATTTTTTAATAGTTTATTTTTAAAATCACTTTTGCTTTACTTTTTTCTTTTTTGTATTTTGTTGTTTTTATTTGTCTTTGTTTTATTTTCTTTTGATATCTTAATTTCTTTGTTCTTCTGTTTTTTATTTAATAATTTTTATTCACTTTAGTTTTTTATTTAATTCCCCCCATGTATTTTGGTTTTTATTTTCTTGTTTTTCCTTGCTTTTGTTTTAGTTTTGTTCATATAGTTTTCCTTGCTTGTGTTATTTTCTTTGTTCTTGGTTTTTTGTATTTTTTCTTTTCTTTGCTTTGTTTTTATTTTCATTCACTTGTTTTTATTTTCTAATGTTTTCCTTTGCTTTTGTTTTCGATGTTTATTTGCTTGTGTCTTTTATTTATTTTATGTTTTTGATTTGTTTGTTTTATTTATTTTCTTCTGTGTTTATTATTCACTTTAGTTTTTGATTTCTTCATTGTTTCTTTTGCTTGAGCTTTTTGCTCTTTTGTTTTAATTATTTATTTATTTTTAGTTTTTGTACCTATACCTTTATATTCTTATAAAAATGTGACCCTGGAGCACAAAAGCAGTGTTAAGTCGCTGGGGTATATTTATAGCAATAGCCAAAAATACATTGTATGGGTCACAATTATAGATTTTTCTTTTATGCCAAAAATCATTAGGATATTAAGTAAAGACCATGTTCCATGAATATATATTTTTTATTTCCTACTGTAAATATATCAAAACATAATTTTGGATTAGTAATATTCATTGCTAAGCACTTCATTTGGACAACTTTAAAGATGCTTTTCTCAATATTTAGATTTTATTTGCACCCTCAGATGCCAGATATTAAAATAGTTGTATCTCGACCAAATATTGTCAGATCATAACAAACCATACATCAATGGAAAGAGTATTTATTCAGCTTTCATATTCTGTTTAAATCTCAATTTCGAAAATTGACACTTAAGACTGGTTTTGTGCTCCAGGGTCACAAATATGAAATACTTTATCCAATATGTATTTTTTAAAAACACCATTTGTCTATACCTCTGTGCAACCCCTGATAATGGGTCTGATAATGACCGTGTAAATCTGCGCTAGCAGTTGTGTGGAGTCACAGGTCAAAACAGTGCAGTGATTATTTCAATGTGAAATAATCAGATAGCGTCAGATAGCTGTATTTCTTGTTTTCCAGCTCTCATTAACCTTCTGAAGTTCCTGCTGTCTAATGAGACCTGCCTTCTGGCGAAGCACAACATCTTCCAGGTGGCTCTTCAGGTAAATCACACTCGCTGTGAGCGGCAGTTTGTCATGTTTTTAAGTACAGATTGAGCATTTCTCACCTCACTTGACATGTTTTTGTCTGCTTTAGGTGGTGAACCTCTTTAACATGTTCATCACGTACGGAGACACATTTCTGCCCACGCCCAGCAGTTACGACGAGCTCTATTATGAGATTATACGCATGCATCAGGTGTTTGATAACCTCTACTGCATGGGTAAGTCGCCCGAGCTCCGTCCTGCTGTGTACATGTTAATTGTTATCCACTATCATTAAAGCACTAACCTGCTCTTCATGCCACTGCAGTGCTGCGAGTCTCGACCAACGCAGGCCAGTGGAAGGAGCCTGCAAGTAAAGTTACTCACGCTCTCGTCAATGTCAGGTCAGCACGCTTAATTCTACATCGATAATTAATGTAATAAATCCTGATTGTTTATTGTGAAGGCAGTTTTAACTATTCTAAAATATGATATTTTATATATATTAATAATATATAGGTGATTTATGTAATGTACTTAATTTTTTTCCCTTTTTCTCAGCTTTTTATTTATTTATAAAATAAATAAATTTGATTTGTATTTGTTTTATTTTCTATAATTTTGTTGTTATTTATTTGGTTTTAGTTTAGTTTAGTTTTAGTTTAGTTTGTTTTCCTCTTTTTGTTTGGTACATGTTTTTGTTATTTTTATATTGCTTTTGATTTATAATTTTTTTGTTTTATTTTGTTATATAAATATATAATTAATAGTTTTTTTTATATATATATATATATATGTACAATTAATACAATTTTAGTTTATTATTAATTAATTAATTCATTTTATTTATTGTATTTACTTTTTTTGCTTTTGCTTTTTGTCGTGTGTTTTTTATTTTGTTTTTGGTTTGTTTGTTTTTTATTTAGATTATAAAAAGCCTTAAATGCATAAATAAGCAAAAATCTATAATAAAAATCATACTAAATATGCAGTCTATTTATACAATGTGCTTTCATTGACATACCTGTTATGTTTTAAATATGGGTGAAATTGTGAAAGATCGTAGTTTGATTTGTTTAGTTGAAGTCTGACTAACATTGAACCACGTCAGTAAAATGTGTGTGTTTGTCTTTATCTTGGTTGTGTGCGAGTGGTGGTGGATTAATTATTGATTTTAGAGTCTGAGGTAATGTGGAAGAGTTCTCCGGGCGTTCAGAGATGTCACCATGTGTTTGTGCCGCACAAAAGAAGTCGTGCGCTGTTTTTTTGCAGCATGCATAATGCAAAGCATTACTGCAGAGTATTTAAAAGAACCACACCTTTGCAAATCCTCTGCAACGTTACCTGTTGTTCTCACACAGACGTGGTATTATGATGCTCCTGCACGGTTTTCATGTTCGAAACCGATCTCAATTTTGCCGTTTCTGTAATTTCAGAGCGATTATTAACCACTTCAACCCTAAGATCGAGTCGTACGCCGCTGTGAACCACATTTCCCAGCTCTCAGAAGATCAGGTAACTGAATACGATTTAGACAGGCATGTAATGTTTGGAGCTCTTAAGTTCAAACAGATATTAATGAGATATTAATGAGTTTCTGCACAGAACATTCATGTTTAGCCTCATTGTAATATATATGTAA
>CM050418.1:32771241-33133741 GCA_027564155.1 Gymnocypris eckloni scoliostomus
AAAGAGAAAAAATGAAAAACATTGGATTGAAGTCAAAGAGAGGACCATCTGTTTGCCAAGGAATACAATTTACTAATTTATCACACAGTAACAATGAAGATCTTCTTTGTCACATCTCCATCCAGCAAAACAGAGTCATTTGTTCAAACTGACAATAAATCAATGCTGGCTACACTTACAGGAAGAAGCACACGGCTCATTTCCCAAGAAAAGTCAGGCTATTGCCGCAGAGGAGATTTAAGCCAGAAAAGTTCCCCTTTTATTCATTTATAAGTCCTCTTAGAATGTGAGTCATGGGTTTTCACCAAAAACATTGTAAATTGGTTTTCTAATTTAGTAAATTACTTTAAAAAGGAACTCAAGATCAAAACAATTCAAGAGATACACCACATTTTAGTTATCTAAAACTATCAGAAAATGATAGATGGATAGATAGATAGATAGATAGATAGATAGATAGATAGATAGATAGATAGATAGATAGATAGATAGACAGACATATGGATAGACAGACATATGGATAGATAGATAGATAGATAGATAGATAGATAGATAGATAGATAGATAGATAGATAGATAGATAGATAGATAGATAGACATATGGATAGATAGATAGATAGATAGATAGATAGATAGATAGATAGATAGATAGATAGATAGATAGATAGATAGATAGATAGATAGACATATGGATAGATAGATAGATAGATAGATAGATAGATAGATAGATAGATAGATAGATAGATAGATAGATAGATAGATAGATAGATAGATAGATAGATAGATAGACAGGCATATGGATAGATAGATAGATAGATAGATAGATAGATAGATAGATAGACAGACATATGGATAGATAGATAGATAGATAGACATATGGATAGATAGATAGATAGATAGATAGATAGATAGATAGATAGATAGATAGATAGATAGACAGACATATGGATAGATAGATAGATAGACAGATAGATAGATAGATAGATAGATAGATAGATAGATAGATAGATAGATAGATAGATAGATAGATAGACAGACAGACAGACAGACATATGGATGATAGATAGATAGATAGATAGATAGATAGATAGATAGATAGATAGATAGACATATGGATGATAGATAGATAGATAGATAGATAGATAGATAGATAGATAGATAGATAGATAGATAGACAGATAGACAGACATATGGATAGATAGATAGATAGATAGATAGATAGATAGATAGATAGACAGACATATGGATAGATAGATAGATAGATAGATAGATAGATAGATAGACAGACATATGGATAGATAGATAGATAGATAGATAGATAGATAGATAGACAGACATATGGATAGATAGATAGATAGATAGATAGATAGATAGATAGATAGATAGATAGATAGATAGACAGACATATGGATAGATAGATAGATAGATAGACAGACATATGGATAGATAGATGGATGGATGGATGGATGGACGGACGGACGGAGGACAGATAGATAGATATTAATATTTGATTTAGCTTTCATTTTCATTTTCTAACTGGAGTTTAAGTTTTATAAATGTTGTTGTGATTTGTTATTTATACATACTTGCCATTTGTCATATATATATGTGGCTTCAATTTATTTTTGTTTCAGTTTTAGATAATTTTAGTTCTTCAAATTAAACTTGGTTAATATCACATAGTTGCCAGGGGAACATTTCTTACTGTGGCTTTTCATCTAATATTTATATTTAATTTAATTTATTTCAGTTTATTTCAATAAGTGATAAATGTTTTTTTTAATATATAGTTTTAGGTTTATTAAACAATAACAACACTGGAGGTAGAATCCAGCACCATGAAATTTCTATATGCAGTGTAAACTTTTCATATATTATTTCCTACAATATGCTAAAAAACTAAAATAGAAAAAATGCAACATGATGTAATTAGCGTGTTTTTCTTGTGCCAGTATATGACGCTCCACCCCATAGACACTCACCTCTGGCGAGATGCCATCATCATATTTCTTGAGCTGGTTCATGAACTCCAGATGTTTCTTCTCCTCCTCCAGCTGTGCGACGCTCTGTTCACTCTTCTGGAGCTTCTGCTGGGTGTTGGCCAGCTCATCCCTCAGCCACTGGTTCTCCTGACAGAGCCGTCGCACCTGAGCGCGCAGCTTCTGCTTCTCTGACTCCACCGCGTTCAGGTGGTTGGACAGGGCCATCATCACCTGATAAGTAATATAGGCGATATCATATTTTCACATTATTAACTAATTCAGCAATGTATGCTAACAACAGACTTTCTACCACCACCTGACCTATCCATTCACCCCACCCTGTACTGTAATCGTCTCTCACCTGCGCTTCACCCAGGCCCAGCTCAATCATCTCCACAGACTTGCGCAGCAGGCTGGACTTCTCATGAACCGAACTGGCCTCCTCATCTTTCTTTAAGCACTGGATGGTCTCCACCAGACTCTGCAGGATTGAGTTGTGCTCGCTCTTGAGAGCTTCCAGACCCTGAATCACTAGTTTAGTGCTGGAGATGATCTCCTCCTGCGTCAGCTTCTCTAGTCTCTCCTCATGTGGGTAAACCATGGTGGACATGCTCTGTTATGGAAAAGGCACAGAACTGAGGGTTTGGAATGACTTATGAATTATTTGAATTATATCTCGTGGTTCATCATCATTTGTGAACTATATTTCTAAATATATATGGAAAAAAAAACATAAATATATTTTTTGACAGTATTAATTGCTAGGAAAACATACATTACATTTATAAACGGCAATCTCCAGTCAGTGTATACAAAAGGTGAGGGATATCATAAGTCAGATGCCATATTTACCTGTGCCCTTCAGCGAGTAGGAAATATACAGAAATTGAATATATTATCTAAATTAAATATAGATGAATCCTCAAAGCTACAACAGTTATTGATATCCTCTCTTTTCTTCTGCTCTTTGATTAACAGACATCACAGCAGCTGGGTTATAAGGTAATTTGGCTGCTAAACGTGACGAGGATCTGGCACGCATGCACGTAGTTTAATATGAATATACACGCCCGCCGTATTTGTGCAGTAGAAGAGTACGCACTACGAGCACAGTATAGCGGCAGACAGAGAGGAACATTTGTTTTTACTGACATATGGCCTGACAACATCTCATCTGACCACAGTTCACTCTTTTTGCAAAAACAGGCAGTCATTACTACTACAATATTGTCTTTAATTTGGCCTTTACTTCACTTACAAGAAAATAAAAATAAATGTTTGTCCCTAAAAAACATTGAGATTCTAGTCCTTTGCATGTTTTCGACAGGTCATCGTGTTACGCCTGTTTCACACATACTCAGTTTGCAGTGCGAATGTGGTGCGCACATATAGGGAGTCGATTCTCCCTATACACAGAATACGCAAGCTGCGTAGGGCCCCTGAAACACCAGGGGCACCTTGCTCTCAAAGATGATTTCATTTAGTTTCGTTTTAGAATTTGGCCAGCTGCTATGAAAACATGAATGATCGTTTACTATAATGCGGTGCTGTCGCCCTTTCTAAGTAACAATCAGTCAAATCATGTAACGTGAATATGGTAAACTCTCTTGCTCGAGACTAAAAAAACGAGTTGAAAGCATAGCGAGCCGCGGAAGAGACACCGTTTCTCGAGCGCGATTCAGGGTGGAGTGAAACACGGACAAATGTTTCATTCATAAACACATTTGAAATATTAAGTGATTTTAAAACAATCTTCACATAAACTATAAATTGTACATGCATAATCTATACAGATGAATCTTTAATCAATCTACAAAATGTAATCAGCGACTAGAGGAACTCTTTACCTTTGCACAGCTGGACTCAATTTAACATTTTAAAGTTCAGATAAAAACGTATTTGTTTAGAATAGCTTTTAATGATTTGCTTGTTTAATGTGTTAATGCTTGTGTTTTATGTTTTGTATTTTACTGTACGGTGTCCTTGAGTGTCTTGAAAGGTGCCTATAAATAAATAAAATGTATTATTATTATTATTACTATAGCAGTCGAGTGATTTCTCTTTTTCTTTTGTTCTTTGATTTACATCAATGAGTACGGTCTTCGGTTCACTTAATTTTGTCGTGGCCACAAGATAATAACTCGTGGGAACGGGATATTATATCATGGCCACGGGGGATCATTTTGTCGAGGTAACAGTATCCTTATTTACACGAGTTTAATGAGTAAACAAACCTACGTGACCATAACAACCCGAGATTATCAGAGATGGATACAATTTTTTATTAAACATTTAATTTAATATTTGTATGTTATTATTAGGTTATATTAACTTGTATGAAATATAATATTTTAATATTTCCCCTTTCAATTCGTGTATCGCTTTACGTTCTGTATAATTGTGCTATTTGCTACCATATATTTATCAAATACTGTAAATGCCTGACAATTATGCCAATACTTTATGATTGTAGGCTATTTATTCCAGTGCATGATCATAAATGAGATTGTTGTGTATTCATTTACAAATTAAACCACGTGAATGATTCGGTCCTCAACAAAACACTAGGCTATGATATTAATAATTATTAATTTGCAGAAAAAAAATGATGTATGTTAAATTCAACCTTTAAACTGCATTTCCAATAGGCTATAAATTCCAGTTAGCATAATCAAATCTTTATGTCGAGCATTTACAAAACTGATCAGAACGTACGTTGTGTAAAGAGATAGAAATGGAGGGAAAAAACTAATATAAAAATATAATAATAGGCTAATAATAGCTAATCAGTTAATGGACACACACAGCTAGCAAGACGTGGGATGGATACAAATATTTTCTTGTAGGTCTATTTTATTTTATGTACTTTATACATTTAGCCTATTCATGATAAACTTAATTCAAATGCTGGTTACATCGCGTGTGATTGCCTACAGTCCGGTAGCCTATGGTCAATATAATAATTTTATTTATGTAATCATTTCTATAATAATTTCTTAATTCTAAATAAAATATTAATTAATCCGTCTCTGATAATCTCGGGTTCTCACGTAAGTTTGTTTACGCATTAAACACAGGTTTGTCATTCCCTCAATATAGCAGCTCGTGGCCACGACATAATATCTCGTTCCGATGAGTTGATATGATGTTCCCACAAATTAATATCTCGTGGCCACGACAAAACTAAGTTAACCGAAGACGGCCCCTGCCGGGCACCATCCATTACAGACTTTAAAAGCAGCGCTGTCGCTTTAAAACCTGATGCATGTGTATCTGACACATATTTTCTCTCTTTACGGTCATTAAAGACTTTAAAACTAATTTAAGACTACGTTTACGGGGTAAACTTGTTATTGGCTTATTTGGCAGGGTCATGAATAATAATGAGCTCTGCTCTAAATGGCTGTTTCACAGTGCTGCTTAATGTTGAGCTCTGCTCTGATTGGCTGTTTCACAGCGCTGCTTAATGTTGAGCTCTGCTCTGATTGGCTGTTTCACAGCGCTGCTTAATGTTGAGCTCTGCGCCAATTGGCGTTCTGGCGCTGCTTAATGTTGAGCTCTGCGCCCGATTGGCGTTTCACAGCGCTGCTTAATGTTGAGCTCTGCGCCCGATTGGCGTTTCACAGGCGCTGTAATGTTGAGCTCTGCGCCCGATTGGCCGTTCGTTCACAGGCGCTGCTTAATGTTGAGCTCTGCGCCGATTGGCCGTTTCACAGTGCTGCTTAATGTTGAGCTCTGCGCCGATTGGCCGTTTCACAGTGCTGCTTAATGTTGAGCTCTGCTCCGATTGGCCGTTTCACAGTGCTGCTTAATGTTGAGCTCTGCGCTGATTGGCTGTTTCACAGTGCTGCTTAATGTTGAGCTCCGCTCTGATTGGCTGTTTCACAGTGCTGCTTAATGTTGAGCTCTGCGCTGATTGGCTGTTTCACAGTGCTGCTTAATATTGAGCTCTGCTCTGATTGGCTGTTTCACAGTGCTGCTTAATGTTGAGCTCCGCTCTGATTGGCTGTTTCACAGTGCCACTCATCAGCAAGAAGGAAACACAGGGAGTAAAATATATATTTAAATACTTTCTCTCGCAGTTATATCGTCGGGTAATTATACTGTATATAAAACGCGGGCATCAGGTAGCCGTTATTAATACGTGAGGCATTGAAACGATCAGTCGATCGCGTTATAGTTTCACTTTCAAGAGACGCGATGCACAAACTCTGTTTATATTATGGAGCGATAGTACTTTAAACAAATTTCATAAGATCAGACGCTTGTCAGTGGTGCTCAGGATCTGTAAATCATTCACCATCCTCCTCATCTCTCCTTACTCTGTTTATCTTATGTACTGTAACAGGCTAACAAGGAGCTAACCATGTCCCTTTAGTGACTCGCGTTATTTTATTAGAACGCCTTATTTGCTTTCCGTGCCTTTCTGAATAAAGACACTAACCCATCCCTGCACTTCACATCCCCTGCACAGCCTGGAACATTACATTTATTTCCACGATCTGCCGTTTCCGCTGTTGTCCGCGCTCGTTTGTTTACCTGCAGAACTTCTGATGGTTCAGCTGATACTTGCCTAGAACCAGGGCGGGTTTATGGGATGTTGGGGCGTAGTGACCCCGGCTGTTGCGTCACAGTCGGTGTTATGTTCCGATTCGCCTGTTGGTCTTTTTTAATCACGAGATTTACATAAGAAGGAGGAAATTATGGTGTCTAAGGCTCACTGTATATCATTTCCATTAGGGGTCGACCGATATGTGTTTTTCAGGACCGATACCGATTATTACAGATCAAGTAGACCGATAACCGATATTTTGAACCGATATACGTGTCTGGTGTAAAAATGAACGCCAAAATTAATAATAACAAGAGCTCTGACAAAAAAAAAACGTTCTTTAAATGCTTTTAAACATGTCTTTAATTCTGAAAACTGTTAATAACAACTACATTAAATAAACAGTAATATTAATAAAATTAATAATAACATAAGTACAGAGATCACCCAGAAGCATTCTGTAAACATTTTGTAAAACTTAAAGTAAACGTATTTAGCGTATCGTGTGATTATTCTCAACAAAAGTTGTAATAATTGTTGTAGTTGTCTTACGTATATTCTACTGCACCACAGTAATATATTCGGCTAAACCGATCTTATATTTTGACAGGTTGCCATGAGGACCTTTTAAGTTTCTGTAGTCTATGTATATATGATATGACGATCGTTTTACTCAAATGAAACGGTCAAATGGTCATCAAGTGACTCTGGGAGCAGTTCTGGGGATGTTGTTCATGTATTTATGTCCTCATTTATGCTGGAAACACGCGAGCAGCACGCGCTTCAGTATGTATGTGTGCAGTAAATGAAACCGCACGTCTGTGTCATTCATTAACAGAGATGCAGAACATGCAGGATTCATATTTAAATAGTGTTTTTGCGGCTTAATATTTATAGATACTAGTCCATAGCGCGAGTCGATTTAAGTGTACTGACCTACTTTTGATTAATTCATCCAAACTTCGACACATTCCGCGACATTCCGCGTTATACGGTAAATTCCATTATATGACTGCATTCCGCGATTCCGCCCGCATTTTCCGCATCGCGGACATCATAGGTTATATTGAGGTGTTTTGCAACTTCAGCAACGTCTGCTGCTGCTTTACCTTTGAGAGACAACTGATGCGTGATCACTGAGGCAGCTCCAGTTAAGTGCTTTCGTGTGAGACTGCCTTCAGTTTTCCGTTGATTGGTCGGACTCGTGACTCTCACATATCAGATGAGCGGTGGGCGGAGATTGCTCTCAGAGATTGAGAGATTGCCTCACTCTCACAGTGTTGAGCCCAGACAGGCTGCATCGAGCCAAATAGTGCATTTAAACATTAAATAGTTTCACCTGTATTATTTATTCACCAATAAATAATGTCATCTGTAAATAATATGTTTGTTTGCAAAAAAAAAAAAAAAAATTATCGGCAAATCTGTTTTTAAAATGGCCGATATCGATAATCGGTAAAATGCTTAATATCGGCGCCGATAATCGGCCAGGCCGATAATCGGTCGACCCCTAATTTCCATGTACAGAACTGTTATTATTTAACTATGCCAAGGTAAAGACAGTTTGTCATTCTATGACACCTTTAAATATTTTTAACGCCATTAAACTGGAAAAATGAATTGCTAATTCTGACAGCACTAATATAAATGTAAAATAAGACTGGGTGATGTAGGCATCATAATATGCATTGTGAAAAATGAATATTCAATTTTAGATGCGCAAAAGATAACACATCATTTAACAATGTTATTAAATTATTAGTGTTTTAGAGCAACTGAATGAAACATAACATATAACAGAAAACAGAGCATGTTAAATCATTAGATGATGACAAAAACAATCTATAGGCTACTGGCTGGTAACAGTTACATTACAAAATTTGTAAATGTATTGGTACCAGCCAGTAGCCTATAGATTGTTTTTGTCATCATCTAATGATTTAACATGCTCTATTTTCTGTTATATGTTATGTTTCAGTCAGTTGGTCTATGTTCATTAGTTCCCTTGCTAAGTCATTCATCCTGTTCTCTTGTTGTCTGAATAATTATCTCATTAGTTCCCTTATAAGCCCTTAGTTCTCCCTTAGTCTATGTCTGTTCTCGTTTGTAGATTGAGGTTTCCTCCTAAATTGTTCCTGTTTCCTGAGCACTTGTGATAAAAAGTATATTTCTTACTATTCCTCGTCAAGAGAGTGTGGCGAGGGGGGCGTGGTTCAGCAAAGTCTGCAGCGGGAGAAAGACTCAGGAGACGGCGGTAAGTAAGTGGGTCAAGTGCAAAATGAGGAACACCTGTGTCTGATTGCAGTAATTGGCGTGGAGACCAGATAAAAGCCACCGTGGAACGGGAGTTCAGAGAGAGACGGAGTGGAGACTCGGGCGCATGGTCTGTGACGAGAGTGACAGCCAGAACGAACGCAGAGAGTGATCGCTGAGACAACCGAGAGAGTTGATGTACAGAGGACGCGCAGAGTGCGCACCTGTTTAAGTTTATCGAGAAAAGCAATAAAATAAAGAGTCTCCACGAGCCAACCTTGTCCGCTTCCTTCCTTCATACGAACATTGGTACAGAGAGTTTCTATATTAACCACATTACATAACAAATGCTTGTGCATCTTTTCATGTTTGTGTATCAATCTTAAACAGCAAGTTAAATACATGTTGGATGTAAACCATTATAAATGATTAATCATGCCATAATTCAACCAAATTTCATGACCGTGGCAGCCCTATTTGGATCCCTTTATTGACCAAACTTGTTACAACAGTAGCTTTGTGTTTTAAAATCTGCTGGGTGTAAAGCATTTACACTTTACCCCGACAACATCCGTCTCATGCTGTAATCCCATCCATTCAGCCTCCAGTAGGTCATGTGACCCCACTCAATCAATAAAGCCTTGCATCCAAAACACTCGCCGGATAATAGTCCTTTCTGTCTTATAATAATCATTTATTAATGTGCAACAATCACACGCAAACATCCAAAGAATTACATTCATGTCATTGATTAATGTGACTATGCCTTTTACCTGTTCATTTTCCCACAATGAAAATCATTTACTTACAAGTTAAACCTTGCTCTGCTGCTAGTCATCTATTAAAGATTAAACAGGAAGGAACAACTAAGACAAGGCGCAGCTGTTAGAAATAACCCCCACCCCCCACACACACACACACTATTGAGGCCTTTTGTGTGAACTACAACTTTAAAGAAACAGTTCACCTGAAAAAAATGGTCATCCAAGATGTAGATGAGTTTGTTTCTTCATCTGAGAAATGTAGCATTACATCACTGTCCCAGCAATGGATGCTCTGCAGTGAATGGGTGCCATCAGAATGAGAGTCTGATAAAAACATCACAATACTCCACACCACTCCAGTCCATCAGTTAATGTCTTGTGAAGAGAAAAGCTGTGTGTTTGTCCATCATTAAAATCCATCACATCTGGACAAATATATTCTTCTGATTCAGGCGAGATTACTCACTTTGTCACTGGAGGAATTATGGATTATGCACTTGTATTTTAGTCAAAAGCAACTGTTTAAAGTTAAAACATCTTAATGATGGATTTGTTTCTTACAATCAAGTAAGTTTTTGCTTCAAAGGTGGATTATTGTGATGTTTTTATCAGCTGTTTGGACTCTCATTCTGACGGCACCCATTCACATCCATTGCTGAGACGGTGATGTAATGCTACATTTCTCCAAACCTGGTGAAGAAACAAACTCATCTATATCTAGAATGACCTGAGGGGGAGTACATTTCCATCCATTTTTTATTTTTGGGTGAACTACTAAGGTGAACAGTTTGGAAAATTAAGGCTGGAAAACAAAACACGATTTTTTGCCTCAGTTTAGTCCATGTTATAGTTGCTGAAAGTCATAGTCATCTGGTAGATTTGGGGAAGCTAAAATTGACAGATTACCAAAAAAATTTATAAATCTGATAGTCTATGACCGCCTAAGATCTTTTAGCTTCAGCTTCTTTTAGCTTTGATATCCTTTCGGAGGATATCAAATATCATGTATCAGGATACATGAATATCAGGATATCATGTTTAATATTTTCTACTTTTTCTATGCATATTGTTTTAATTCATCATGCATCTCTCAGCACACACAACGCATGTTCCTGCACGAGTTTGTTGTGTTTAAAACAACTTGGAAGTCTTTTAGTGTATGATGCCCAGTTTTCCTCTGTAACCATTTACAAAGTCAGCAAGTGTTCTAAAATCTGTTCAGAGTGAGTGAATGTGAACTAACATTCTAATATCCATGGCAACAGAAATAGAACACAAATATTGAGTCAGTGATGAAATGACAAGGTGGTGCCAACATGGCTCTGCTATTAAAACTTACAGTATTGGTTCAGTATTATGACTAATGGGAAAGAAAAATGGCTCTTGTTTTCTATAAACATTTCATGTTGCATAAAAAAAATGAAGATGCATTGTGACAATATTCATCATTATCATAATGCAGAAAAGTTATTATAAGTGCTCATACATAATATCACTGGATACACTACAATGTATGCTGCTGAGTTAATGACAATCATCTTCTGCTATTTCCAGAATAACCCATCATCATGAGATTCTTCTGCCACTGCCATTCAGTCTTTAAACTGCTGCATGCCTTGAGACTGTTACTACACCGAATGACAATTTCAATCAATGCACATCCCTAGATTCCCCCTGAAACCTGATACAAGGCAGCTACAGGACATGTTCAGTATGTTTTTTCGTGAAAACCTACTGTCAGCTTTCTGATTCAGCAATCATGAGCAATGGGGAAGGTTTGCTTCCTAAATATCTCCGTATTCTGAATTCAATAACAGGCTAGAGCTAGATGTGATTTATGGCCTCTAATGCATATTACAGGCAAGTCCTTACCTAAATGCTTCAAATGTACCTGGGTCGATGACAAATACGAATGTATCAAATTAAAAAGGAAAAATTGAATGTAAAACACGAAGTGGTATTCATAAATTGATAAGGTTAGTGTCAGAGTTTAGTTGATTTACACATGATGTGGAGGTTTCCCAAGTTTTACCTATCGAAAGGCTAGAACATATTAAATTAAAAATGGTACATAAAATGATCAATAATAGAGCTCCTTCCTATTTTAATGTACTTTTTTCTAGGGTAAATGAGCAGCATTGTTATAGAACTAGGCAAAGTCTTATGGATATTACACTTTGTCGTTTTAAAACTATGGTCGTAGGTCTTTTAGATACTCTGGGGCCCTTTTGTGGAATAAATTACCTCAGGATATTAAAGATATTTCAAGTATGGTCAGTTTTAGTTTAAAAACTAAAAGTTGGCTTTTAAGTAGGTTGTTTTGTTGATGAATTTATATTATGTATATGGTTATTCGTGACTGTAAAGTTTTGTAAATGTGGAATTTTATTGTAATTTTTGTATTTAAATGTCAGTGTATCTGTTACCGGGAGTGGAGATTGTGCTTTACATCAAGGACCACAATGGAAATAAGTTTTATTTTAAACTTTATTGTGTTATCCTTGACGAATTAAGTGTATTCACTACATTTTTTTGTCAAATAAAAAGAAAGAAACATATTGGTCTTATACAGTTTGAAAAGACTTTTCAACACAAGTTTAAACTTGAATTCCCTACAACTTGAACATATGTGACATGCTACCTTATTTTTAGTTCATAAATATCATGCCGTTTTGGGGAGTCGCACCACATGACATTTTATAACGTGAACTAACCTTGCCTATAATTTGTTGAGACCCGTTGACTTTGACACACAGTCATAAGTGTGTGATATCATTTCCTGCTTTATGATTTCTCTGTATGCTTCTGAATGTTGCTCGCACCAAATTGTTATTTTTTTTACTGATTTTACAAGCAATGTTCAGTTATTAATAAGCAGTATTTTTGGAATATTTATGCTTTTATTTGGAAGAAAATAATAAATACACTAAACTGCTTTTTGTTTTATATTTGTATAATTTTTGTAATGAGGCTTTTTCTTTATTATGATATCAGGGCATGTTTAACTTAAAAAATATCAAAATGAAGTTAATTTAGAAATAAGTGTTAGAAAACATGCTCACCATATAGAGGTATATTCAACTCAATCTTCACTGAAACATTTATTTTTGAACCATTTTGACTAGTAATAATTACTAGCAGATTTCACAAATAATTACAAAAGGCAAGTAACGCATTGAATTAAATGTGGAATTTTAAGTAAAATTACATTAGAGTTTAATTGGAGTTCGTTTTGCAAGAACCCTAATTTCAGTGCATGTATGAACTGCACTTTTAATGCAGTTTTTTACTAAATAAATACTGTTTATTTGTATTTTTAGTGTTTGATGGCTCAGTCTTGCTTATTATTAGTGATGTTCGCGAATTACTTTTGCTTGTATTACTCAACTTTTGTGATTTTAGTTATTAACCTGCTGCGGTGCGGTTATTACAGTATTGAAATGACTTCAGAATATAATCAGATCAGCAGGCACTAAACAGCCCATCTGATCATGTCTTCGTATACGTTCACTTCAGCACTGAATGGCACCGAGCGTGTCCTGCAGGCTCTTATCTAGACTGCATTATTGACATGGACTGTTTGCTGAAGCGAGGAGTGGCTGTGTCTACAGACAGACGCTCTAAACCTCTTCCTCCTGACGTATAAACGTGCCGTGAGATACAAGCCAGTCTGAGATTAACTCAAATATAGGTTTATGTTAAGTCCTAATCTTAAATCCATAGAATTACATACAAATTTTCAAAAATCATGTTTTTTATTATGTTATCATTTTTTATTGGGCTTTATAGTTAGTAAGCTGTATTTTTTGTTATTTATTACCTAATAAAGATAACCCAAATGCAATTTGATTGAGATGAATTGGAATGCACGATAAAAAAAACATGATTCAAAATTGTTAATTCTATTCTATATCTATTTTTGCAAATGAACTCTTCATATATAGTGCCCTAATACATGAAGTATATAGACTGTTGTTTAGTGTTTACTTAGTTGAATTTAACATACATGGTATATCTTGTTTATGTGTCATTTTGTTATGCCAAATATTTTTTATAGACTTTTTGCAACAAAGCTTTTTCTTAATTATGATATCAATCAATTTTTGAATTTATATCTTCCAAAAACAATAACAAAATGAATTTGAATTCATAAGTAAGTATTGCAGTGCTGTTCATTACAGCACATCACTGTAAAATGTATAACGAATTGTGTAAAAGAGTGTTTACTCTTTACTCAGATTTTGTATATATTACGTGTATATATTTGTAAAATGTCATTGTATTTATATTTTGGAGTATTTACATTATAATATATTCTGTGTATCTTGTTTAGAATGTGTCATTACCTAATTATTATTGTAATAATAAGTGTATTAATGTTGTAACCAGTCCTGAGTCAGGTCATAATCTTTATGTTTTTGAAAATCTTTGAATAAAGCTAGTTAATATAGGTGTTTGGTGTTAGCACACGAAGCAGAGTTTAAGAACATGTCCGAACATCAAGCAGCAGAAATTATATGTTTGTGTGATGATCTAACAGTGTCCAGGGTGTAGTCAGAGACTGTAA
This sequence comes from Gymnocypris eckloni scoliostomus, assembly GCA_027564155.1. Lineage (NCBI taxonomy): Eukaryota > Metazoa > Chordata > Actinopteri > Cypriniformes > Cyprinidae > Gymnocypris > Gymnocypris eckloni. The sequence goes on from CM050418.1 coordinate 32,785,360, forward strand.
ACATGAGTGTTTATGAGTGTGAAATATAGGGTGTTGTTAGACAGAGCAGGCATCAGATCTGTATTACAGGTGTTTATATGTATGGGATGAGACTGAGGATGGGGTGTTGTCCTGATGCATAACTGCTGATGCATATGAAACACAGTCCATAGGTCACTGTACAATTATCTGACTTTATGACAGAAAGCACAACCACACATTACACTCGATATTACTAACACTACCACAGAAAACCGCGGTTAAAACAAATCCCTTTCCCCCATAACGTTACACAACACACCCATTTAAATGTAACTGAACATTAGAGTATGATTACCTCAGAGTAACACTGAGACGCTCTCTGATGCTCATTAACAAATCATAACATACCTGATCACCGCTGCGTCCACCGCACTAATGTCCGACACCGTGTTAAATCAAGGCCGAACTAAGAGAAAACACATCCCGTATCCAGAAGCGGACTAGGAGAGGTCAGCAGCACCGAGAGATGGACCGGCACTGCGCACTTTCTGCGGCTGCGCTCAGCCAATCCTACTACGTGACGGCTGGGCTCATTGATATTAATTAGGTAACGTGACGGGCTTTACCGATTGGCTGGAAGGCAGTAAGTGGGTGGCGCTTCGACTAATAGGAAGCTGGCGAAGTGACCTACAGACTAAGACTTGGATATGAATATTAATGAGATTGTGTGGCTGGACATTTCAGGAAAATTACCAAGCAACGTCAAACGTCACATAATAAATACAAAGTTATATTTATACATTTAATACAATATACTTTCATTTTCTAAGGCAAATGTCAGCTTTGAGCTGGTTTACAATCTTAAATGTGTGTATAATATTTCCACATGAACGCTCACATTGCTTTCGTCGTCTGCTGCTGCCACTATTACTTCACAATGCTTCTGAATTATTGTTTTTAATCTCTTGGGTCGAATTTATAAACAGAACGGTATTTAAATATTCCTAAAAAAAAGAAAGAATAAAACGCTCGCTGTAATGATGTTTATATCGTGACAGATGACGTCAGAGCACAGTTAACTATGATTTTAATGCCCTCTGTGGGCAGAACACTGAAGTGCACGTGACCTAAAAGCTGGTTTGACAAATATTGGCCTTTTTTATAATCAATTACATCACTTCAGTTAGTTATTTATTAAATTATTCGAAATTGTTTAATGAGATGCAGCTAGAAGTACTGTATGCATACAGTAGGCCTAACACATATATTATTTTATCATTCATATGTTCCAAAGAATCACACATGAATCATAAAACATCAGTTCCATTTTAGCTTTAACAGTGAGAATGATAACAATGCAGTACAAATGGGACATTCTACCAGAAACGCCCATTTTCACTTGTAGAAATCTTGGGAATTTTGTTTCTTATTATTAAATCTGAACGTTGGGTCATATGGAGGACATGTTAAACATACCGTGCCATCTCAGCATGTTTTTATGATTGAATAAAATACATTTTTACCCGCATTTCACCCCTAAAATGTCAGGCCCTGTCACAGACACATGTTAGAATGGTTACCTAATACATTTATTGGACACAAATCGCATTTTCTTATTGGCCACATCATGTCCCTGATTTGTATTTAACATGGTTTTGTAATACCTATAAGAAATATAAGACATTTTTGGTCAACTGTAGTACACAAAAATCACAGAATACCCGCCAAGCGCTCATATAGTTGTAAAAAACTGACCTTTATAAGAATTTTACAACAATATAGCCATGTATATTTACCCCCACCTTCATCTACACAGTGAAAGAGATTATGCATCAATATTTCCTCAAATAGTGCATTTTTATATCATAATTCCTGTGTGACAGGACTGACTTTATGGATTTCTTTGATGCAGAAAAAGTTATGTTTTGTGTTCTTAAGTTTTGATAAGCATTCCTGTTTTAAATTATTATTATAATCTTAATGTTAAAGTAAAGTTACTGTCACACAACCATTTAACAGTCATTAAAATGTATTCAATAACTGTGTAGATCTATGGAAATATGACATGATAATATATCAATTACATTTGACTATGATACAGCAAATGTAATCAGTAGACATTTAACTGAACAGCACAATGAGAAGTGACTGTGGTGCCACATCATATTATGGCTCAGTAACAACAACAGGGTTATAGGCTACTATAGTAATATCTGCATTATTACTTAGGAAATCTAACCATCTAACTGACACCTGTATGAATTGGAATAATTACAGTCATCATTACTCAAAGCTAATGTAGATGAAAATTATATCTATACATCTATATATTTAGGTCACTCGCTCACCACATGGACTCTAACTGTTGCACTCCACCTCAGACTACAATTCCCATCATACATTGCACTGACGACAATATGGGCCTAGGTAAAAGAGGTAAAAAAAAATGTACAGTGGGTACGGAAATTTTTCACTCTTTGTTATATTGCAGCCATTTGCTAAAATCATTTAAGTTCATTTGTTTCCTCGTTAATGTACACACAGCACCCCATATTGACAGAAAAACACAGAATTGTTGACATTTTTGGCAGATTTATTAAAAAAGAAAAACTGAAATATCACATGAACTTAAAATGAACTTAAAGGATTTTAGCAAATGGCTGCAATATAACAAAGAGTGAAAAATTTAAGGGGGTCTGAATACTTTCCGTACCCACTGTATATCAGCATAAAAAGCTTCAAATTTACATGTTTTACAATGTCATGCATTAAATAGATATTATATGCATTAAAGGTAATACAAAAGAACAATGCCATTTATTTGTAAGGCCGTGTTACGGGACACATGGGGCCTGACGGTCAGCCACTTTAAACTCAGCCTGCTAGCACGCTGGAATAAAAACTGTTAACATGCAATTTAAAACAGTTTCATTATTTTCTAGGATGATTTAGAGTAACAGGGCATGACTCTTTATCTCGTCCTCCTCAAAACAAACATACAAAACAAGCTTTAAAAAAAAAAAAAAACATAAAATACAGAACTCATCTTTATCACTGTCAGCTGCATCATTTCCTCTGAGTCATACCCCTTAAAGGCTTATTGCACACATTATATGTTGAGTTTTATGTGAGCGTGACTGACCGATAAACATGGGGACTGTTGTAAAATAGCATTTATTTCTAGAATTTGTTTCATTTCATGTTTTTGATCAATTGATGTGAAAGATAACAATTTAAATAGAGAATTTGTTTCTAAAAAGCAGTTGTTAGCATAACAAAACTATAGCTGTAAACTATGACCTTGTCCTAGACCTATAGCTGTAGGTCTTTTGACATTGACATTGGTCGCATAGGTCTCAGTTTTAGATATATTTTTATATAAGATGAAAAAATGCAGTTTTACAAATGCTAGAAACGTGGCTGTTAAAGGAGAGATTGCTATCAAATAGCACACCTAGATTCCTGAATGATGATGAAGAATCGAGAGAGCAGCCATCAAGTGTTAGACAGTGTTCTAGGTTATTACTTGTGTGCATGGGCGTAAATTTCATTTAACAGTAGGGGGGACAATAAATATAAAATTTCTCATGAGCAATTTTTGAAGGGGACACAAATAATACAGTCAAATTGTACTTATAAAGATATGTCCCCACAGTGAAAAACTTTGCTTCTATCATTATTGTAGCACGGAGACTGCGTCATTATGGTTATTTTCTAAGTTTTTCTCAGGTTCAATGACAAAGCAGATCAGCACATTTCAAACAGCCACAAACCAAGGATAAGAAATAAAATCCCTTTTATTTCATCCATGCTGACGATTGTAATGATGCCAGGTTGTTTACCTCAGCTTAGAGCGCTCTGCTCGTGCTGCTTCTCAGAATGTTTGGTCGCTATAGCAACCAGTTGTAGTGGAAAACTGTAGGTCCGAAACAGAGCAGAACCGAACTGAACCGAGCTGGTACCAGTCAGTGGAAAACCCCCATCAGTTGCAGTGCACTATGCAACAAGCTATTATAAACAAGCTAACGTTAACTAGATAAGTAATATTTTAATCGCTAATATAGCAGATTCATGGAAAATTACATCGGTAACGTTAATCAGCATTTTTGCCGCAACTAATTTATGAATGAGTCTGCTGCATCAACTACATTAAAGAGAATCGCTTTATTTAAAGTGAATAAAGTACCCTACTTACTGGAGTTCAACATTAACTGAGCCGCAGCCACACACCTGACTCGTGTGTGGAGTAGGTGAGATGAACTGGGAAAGCAGGCAGTCAGTCAGGCATCGGGCTGACGATTTCCAGCCCAAAAGCTCAGCAAAACCCACCCACTTCAACAAAAAACAGCCCAAAATTTTAACTGCCAAAATAATGTGATATGATTTTATTACCATGTCAATCAAGGTTGATAAGGACCACTTTTATCTCCTCAAAATAAAATAACGACGAAAAAATGTAATAAAGATAAATAAATTTCACAGGAACATGGATCAAAACAGGGCAAATGCGTTACAGACAGTAAGAAAATATGCTTAAAATGACCAGGAACCTTTTCAAAATGGCAATCAAGAAATTATCTGATAACCCCCGGGGGAACACATCATTTTCAATGTCCACAGTAAGAAAAAGCAAATTTTTGTGCAAAAAAAGTGCACAATAAAGTGATCAGAAAGCAATGTTAATTCACACCCACAACAGCCAAACATGTGTTATTCATGTATGATAATCTGACAGCAAAAATAAAATAATAATAACAATTAACAACAATGCGCTTACCTTTCTCTTGTGCTTTATCTTCAGACAGAACTACAGCACGTATTTCATGAAGTAAACATTTTAGAACATAACGCAGAACTTAGCACAGTCAAAACTGTTCAAGTCCAGCAGCTGTCAATGCCAAGTATACAAGAGTTTGGACGGTTTATAAGATGTTCTGATGCAGGACAGCATTGTATAGTCCCATATTCAGTTTAGATTTTTATTAAATCATTCAACTGTTCACTTATTTCAGTTACAATTACATTTAGAAGTCTTCTATTCATTTAATCCACGTTGTGAGATTTGAGTTACTCTTAGATTCTTTATCGTGTAACTTCTATTTAAGCCACTTTGCCATGACAATCACTTAACTTAAATAAAATGAAAGAGTAAATATATAGCTGCACATTTAAATTCACTCACGAGTCATCACATCTCACCAACATAAAAGATGGTAAATTGATTGACAAGTCTCTGTTAAAATGAACCAAAAGGGTTGCGTTAAGGAAAAATTAGTTGATGACTGCGCTAAACATTATTTTGCTGTGATACTTTGAGCTCGAGCATATTAAGATAACATAACTACGATAAAAGTGAAGAAAAAAGCAGCTGATTGGGCGGCTTTTATTTTTTTAAAAGCAGCCCAAATTTGGTCTACCCGCCTAATGCGTTATTCTCCGGTCCAAGCCGATCAAAAGAAGCCCAATTGGGCAGCAAACCGCCCAATCTGGCAACACTGCAGGCAGTGGGCCAAACCACTGTGAGGAAGGGGAGGGGGAACTCAACTGTTTCGAAAAGCATTTTTTGCGTTTTTTTTCTTCTTCTACTTACACAATTATTTTAGGTATACATACATATATTTTTCACAATAGAGAGTGCGATTTTTTTAAATATTTTTTTTTGGGGGGGACAACCCTCGGATGGGGGGGGACATGTCCCCTCCGTCACCCCCCGGGATTTACGCCCCTGCTTGTGTGGGTTTTAGGTCCGATAATTAACAGAATAATTCAGAATTTAGTAGTAAGAAATTATTGGTCATCCAGTTTTTTTTTTTTCTTAGAAAATCAAAAAGAACTACAAAGAAAAAAAGGCGAGCGTAAACATTGGTAATCCATACAACAAGGAAATATTTAATGTAGAAAATGCTTATTAGAGACGCCCAAGTTGCTTCTTTTGTTGCTGACCAGGTAAGGGAAATATTTATTGTGTGCACCACTCTTTAAAACTCACTAGTATCACTGAAATTCACATGAAACTCAAGAAACAACTATGTTAATTCCCATCGATAGATGGCAGTGCAGCGTTTAACACCTTAAATAATGGTTAAATAATGTATTGGCAATATAAACTCGATAGATTTTCTACAATCAATAAAATACTTGAATCTAAATAGGATCATACTTTAACATTTACAAAGGTAATGTCTTCTGTTTCAGAACAAACAACAAAAATGTATTTTTATTATTTGTCATTTATTTGCACAATCCTCCAGTAAGTATTTATCAAATACTGAAAAGAAAAAAAGTTTTTGTCTGTGCACTCAACAAACAGAACACACCAGTTCACTTTCTTATCTGCATTTACATGTTAATGTCTGAAAACAAAACATAAAAGAGTTCAACTCCTTTAAAAAAGGAAATAGAAAAGCAAATAGTAAATGTTAAAAAAATCACAATGCAGCCATGGTTAAAATCATTTTAGTATTTGTATGACAATTCAAACCAGTATAAAGGATATGAAATGGCAGTATACTGTACGTTTATGTACAGAGAATAGAAGAAGAAGAGAAGCTTTCCTTAGTGGTTCTTTCAAAATCAATACTGTCAAACTTAAAAAATAAGGTTTGTGCAAATGTCTGCATTTCTATTTTAAACAGACAGATCAAATATTAGTGTTCTCTCAGTTTTACAGATTAAAAGAAGAAAAAAATGTTGTAGTGCTTAAAAACCACACGTGTAGTGTTGAACACACCTCAACAGTCCACCTCAAAAAACACAAAAACATCGAATTTAATGCGCAATGTAACTATATCGCAGTCTGCGCTTGGCTGTAAAATAACGCCACAAGCCATAACAGCAAACTCAATGAAATTAATACTGAAAACCTCTTTCTCACATGCACGCACGCACGCACGCACGCACGCACACACACACACACACACACACAAAGCCGCTATCACCCTCCCTCAGTATTTACAAACAGGCCATTTTTGTAAAGGGTCTTTTTAAGAGTGAAAGAACATAAACAGATCCACCACAGAAGTTACAAAAAGTTATCATCCCATCAATCTTTTAGTATAAGCCCTTATTAGCCGGCAGTAACTGGACCATGTATTCAACACAAAGACACAGCCTTTCTAAAAACACTTGGCAACACGGTCACTGAGAAAGATCAGAGATGGCAGGTAGAAATGTTAAAAGAGTAAAAAGTTCAAATATCTGCTCGTCGCCCCACACAGAGGGAATAAAATGATTTAAAGGGCCTTTTAAAGCATTTTTCTAACTGAGATCTCCCTTTAGATTGAATCCACACAAGCTGCATTCTTCATACAAAACACCATGCTAGTCCACGTCAACACACCTTTGATATTCATTCAGGTAATGAAATTATAAAGTTCTGTATTAAATAACCAAAGACACGTTTCTTAATCTAAAAGTGTTCACGTTATTCAAATTTAAAGCACGTGCACTTTATAATTCACAGCTACGCTAAAATCATTCAACAAACATGAACTGTAAGTAACATAAACTCCTTCCACCAGTTATGTGGCCCCTCCTACTTGGATCTGAACTCCTCCCACTTGTCATTTAAAGAAACAGTTCACCGAAAACTAAATTTTTTGTCATCGTCAACTTACAGACATCAAAACTGGCACATAATGAGATTTAAGAGCTATGGAGAATTGTTTGCGCACACAAAGATGGGCAAACTCTTCCTTTAACCTCTCCCACTTGTTAATATTAACACGGCATTACCAAACTTTTTTAATGCAAATTCAATCAAGCTCACTTCATAAATCCCACCCTATAATACTGTACACAGAACAATTATCGACACGGAAAATTTCACAGAAATAATAACAAACTCTAACCAAACAAAGTGCAAACTGAAGCTGCCGTACGTGCCGGTACGATTCCTACCACAACATGTGCTGCTCGTCTTGAAATAAAACACGTTCCTTCCACCGCCAAAGCAACAAAAATGACAAGTAACATCACGGACAACATTTCTGTTGAGGACACAGGTTAAATTGACCATTTCCACAGGAAAATCCATTTTCTGTTTTATCCCACATCTGTAAACCCCCCTCGTGAAGAAGCCACAGCAGGTCACATGGGCTTGCTGTAGCCAAAGATTCCTACAGGGAAGTGTTTCACGTGAGTCGGCCACTGCGCGGCCAGCTGGAAAAACTTCACGTCGTGCCACTCTACGCCATCGATGGACACTGCAGAGACAAAGACAATAGAAAAATGACACACAATAATATATCTAATACCAAATACAGAATTACTATAAAAACACACTACAATCATGTCCTATCCAGATTTTCAGTTCACCAAATCTATTAGTAGAATCTTACCAAAATAAGTTGAATCATATTCCATTAACTAAAATTCTTGATTCCAGATTCCAAAAATTAAGTACTTGTAATTATATTTTAAAATACTCGTAATCAGATTACAGTTACTTTTTTATTTATTACTTGATTATATTTATTCACACAGTAACAATAAATTATGCATAATTTCCATAAATATGTAATGCATAATCATTTATTGATAATTTCTTTAAAAAATATTTAAACTTTACTTTTTTATAATGACAACAAGACAACATAAATCTTTTGGTAAATGTTTTATTTTGATTGATGTTATTTTGTAATTATTTATTTAAATTTGACATTTTTATGATTTAATTTATTATTAGCTTTTTATTAAATTCACAAAACTCCCTGCAGTTCTTTCACGAAACCCAGTTTGGGAAACCTTGACAATGTAATGCTTAATTCACTTTATGTTGTTAACAACAACAACGAATGGAATATATTTTCTTTGCATTTTAATATCAATATGGTACAATATTATTCTATTTAAATAAATGTGAAATACGAGTTACATTACAAGTAATCTGATTATATTACCAAAAATGTGTAATGTGATGTATTACATGACTAACTATATTTTTTGTCATGTAATTTGGAATCAGTAATGGACTACAATTTGTAAGTAATCTACCCAGCTCTGACTGTATTACATATTGAAATATAGTATTTATGATATAGCCTACTGTTAAAGACTTTAGATATATTTTTTGGAAGTCTTATAGTTAAAGAAGCTGCATTTATTTGATCAAAAATACAGTAAAACTGTAATATTGTAAACATTTAAAATAACGATTTTCTTATTTGAATATATGCTATAATGTAATTGATTGATGTGATCAAAGCTGAATTTCAGCATCATTACGCCAGTCTTCAGTGTCACATGATCTTCAGAAATAATTCTGATTTACTGCTCAATAAACATTTGTGGTTATTATCAATGTTGAAAACAGTTGTAATTTTAATTTTTGTGGATATTTGTATGCTTTGATGAATATAAAGTTCAAATGAACAGCATTTCATTTGAAAGTATTATTTGTAACATTATTAATGCCTTTACTGACACTATCGGTCAATTTAATGCACTTTCGGTGAATAAAAGTAATAATTTCTTAAAAATCTCTTACTGACTGCAAACTTGAACTATTATTATAATAGAAACCCATTACATCCCACCATTTTAATAAGGACACATGCAACGTTTCAAGACAAATATCACATTTAGACAAGTGACCACAGGGAGGCAGTAGAATACAACGAACATATTACACATTCACTATGAACGTGCTCTACTGGGGGTTTGTACATTGAGTTGTGTGGGTTTACCCTTCAGCATGGTGTGCTGGTGTTTAGCGGTGCAGATGAGTCTGCTGATGCTGTCTATCACCTGACTCTTAGAGTCCACATCCTTCTCTTTTGGCTTCTTGCTCAGGAAAATCACTGAGAGTAGAAGGAAACCAGATGTAAGGCAGTAGTAACAGCACATGGGAGACTAATTAACCACTTTTAACACACCTTTCTTGTTTTTCTCCTTCATGACAATGGTCATAGCCATTCCAGGAGGAGGTGTAGGCTCCCCTCCATTGGGGATTCGGGAAACCTGCAGCGAGCGGAAGTTGCTCTTCAGTGTGTACTTAACTCCCACGTCTCTCTTCTCACCTTCTTTCTTCTTCTCTGCACCCTGTAACGTCCAATAGTCCACTTGAAGACCCATCACCTCACCACCGGTGCCTGGAGAACTGCATACACATATGTTTGAGATATAAGTGTGAAGTAGATGTACAATAAGATGTTCTTTTTAGCTGGAACCAATGGTCATGTTTAAAGTGTCCCTATTATGGATGTTTGAAAATGATCTTTCATGCAGCTCTAAGTGAATGAAAATATCATGCAAACTTTTAAATTAAAAGTGCACTGTGTATAAAGTTATAGTCTCTAAAAAGAAAGTGTTGACTCTGAATCATTTAAAGAGTCATTTTTAAAACAAATCTGTGAAAACATGATAACATTAGCATATTGCCGCCCACTTGTTTTTTTTGCATTGGTCTGAATGAAAATGCAAATTCATTATTTGCCACTTTTGGAGCATTAAAAATACATGTTTCTCTGGTAAAGCTGAACACAAAGCAGCACAGCGCTCACAAACACTGCTTTCTCAGGCATTACAGGGGAGATGAGATGACAATGAGACCAATCGACCAATCACCGCAGATTAGCGTCACGCAAAGGAGGGGTTTGTAAAAATGAATCGTTAGGTGAGTAAGGTCAAAATAAATGCATATTATAAGACAATGAAAGTTTTTTAGACCTTGCATGCATGTCAACCTGTTGTTGGGGACTCCCAAAACCATAATAGAGGCACTTTAATACATTTCCATTTCCAACCTTACCCATTGAAATGGTTTATATTATGTTGTGTCTTTGCACTGAAGTTGGTAACACTTCATATTTTCTTGCAATAACTTTGGCAACAGTGGTCATATTAGACTCATCCTCAGGCTCATTTATTTATGATTTGTTGTCTGGGACAACAACCAGGATTCTTTGGCATTTACTCTACACATTTTCACAAGCGCATACACAGTTTCTCGTACCCTGCTCCAGAGAGACTGGCAGAAACAGAGGGGGATGACGGAGGGGTGGAGGTCATGTCTCTCCCGTACGCTGTTCCCGTCTGTGCTGGAGGTGAGGAGAGCATGTTCACACTGCCCACCAGCACTGCGTCATCAGAGTCCACTGCCAGAGGACGCGCACAAACACTAATCAATCATCTTTCACTGCTGTTATTGTTTTCATTGTGTTCTCGACTCAAGTAAATCCTACCTGATGTAGATAAGTTGTGCTCCACAATTCCCACTTTCACCAACTGCAAGAAAGCACATCCAAATCCTAAATTACATAGGTCAGGTATGTTTGGAACAGCATACTATAGTTGGTACGGTTTTTGTAGGATTTTTCATATGCACAGAATACTCCAATAATGTGCAATATACATCCAGCACTGTGCACAATACTGTACCCCACAATGCAATGCGCTAGTCATATCAACTGTGATTTCTAACATCTTGCTCTTGATCAAAATGCCAAAAGTTAAGCAAATATTACACAAAATTGGGTTAAAAACAATACATTTTTTAGATGATACCTGGAAATGTACACATGAATTGTAATCATGACAAAGTTTATCTTTACACAATTCTGTTTCAAATATTTCATTATACAGCAATATACAATATACAGCACATAATTTGCTCTACACGATCAAGCTTGTTATAAAAATAGCCTTAAAAAATTGCAAGTCTTGCTTTTTTATTTAAAAAAAGCAGAAGAAAGCACAAGGAAGTAAAAATGTTGTTGATGAGGTCTGCAATTTATGCAACCCTGTTGCCAAACTTGTAATCTTTGAATACAAATCTGAGTGATTTCATTATTTTCCTGCAATAAATATTAAATAAACAACATGTGACAAATACATTTTAGTTACAATAGCTCTGGTAACATGGTTGAATGGTTGAGCTTCATGAGATTATGTATTTGTAATTTGTCGTTTTGTGCAACAAGGGAAATCAAGCAATAACACGATGGTGAGATACTTAAATGAGATACACTTTACATATTTAAATTTCAGTGTTTAATTATAATTAAAATTATATAATAAATATACAGTATAAATAAACACCTTCCTCACTATAACAAACATGGGATATATATCTAATGCTTTTGTAATGGGATAACCAAGTGTATCTGTGGAAAGTGCAGCTGACACTTTAGAACCACAACAGAAAGGAAATGAAAGAGAAAGCATTTCTCACCCCAATGAATGGGACAAACTTCTGGCAGGAGTCTTCATCAGGGCTGTAGAGGTCAAACAGGAGGGAATGGTTAGCACAGGGCTGCCAGGACGTGTAACGTTAAGCTGTCAGTGAGGGTGGATGGTCTGAGAGATGCGTGTGAAGTCATTGGGGTGTGGAGGGTGAGAATGGGGGTGTCAGATTAGATAGTGTGACACAGAGTTGTGCCCTCTAGTTGACAGAGTGCTGTAAGGCCACAGTGAGTGTGAGGGCTCATGCCATGAGAGGACGCTGGGATAGCTTCTTACATCCTCCACCAATCAGGGGGGTGTAAGGCCGCAGGCTATGGGGGCTCTTCATCATTGAACTCATTGTTATATAATCTTTTAATCTTTAATTTCTCTTTCAAATGTGGTCAACAACTGACAGAAGCTGCTCTCCAACACATGAGGCGTAAATTTCATTTAACAGTAGGGGGACAATAAATATAAAATTTATCATGAGCAATTTTTGAAGGGGACACAAATAATACAGTCAAATTGTACTTATAAAGATATGTCCCCACAGTGAAAAACTTTGCTTCTATCATTATTATTGTAGCACGGAGACTGCGTCATTATGGTTATTTTCAAAGTTTTCTCAGGTTCAATGACAAAGCAGATCAGCACATTTCAAACAGCCACAAACCAAGGATAAGAAATAAAATCCCTTTTATTTCATCCATGCTGACGATTGTAATGATGCCAGGTTGTTTACCTCAGCTTAGAGCTCTGCTCGTGCTGCTTCTCAGAATGTTTGGTCGCTATAGCAACCAGTTGTAGTGGAAAACTGTAGGTCCGAAACAGAGCAGAACCGAACTGAACCGAACCGAGCTGGTACCAGTCAGTGGAAAACCCCCATAAGTTGCAGTGCATTATGCAACAAGCTATTGTAAACAAGTTAACGTTAACTAGATAAGTAATATTTTAATCGCTAATATAGCAGATTCTTGGAAAATTAAATCGGTAACGTTAATCAGCATTTTGCCGCAACTAATTTATGAATGAGTCTGCTGCATCAACTACATTAAAGAGAATCGCTTTATTTAAAGTGAATAAAGTACCCTACTTACTGGAGTTCAACATTAACTGAGCCGCAGCCACACACCTGACTCGTGTGTGGAGTAGGTGAGAGGAACTGGGAAAGCAGGCAGTGGGCCAAACCACTGTGAGGAAGGGAGGGAACTCAACTGTTTCTAAAAGCACTTTTATGGGGTTTTTCTACTTAAATTATTGTAGGTATACATACATATATTTTTCACAATAGAGAGTGTGATTTTTTTAAATATTTTTTTTGGGGGGGACAACCCTCGGATGGGGGGGGGGGGACATGTCCCCTCCGTCCCCCCCGGGATTTACGCCCATGCTCCAACACTCAAGAAACCAGAACACAAGGAACTTCCAAGTTTAGTCGATTGTAATTGAAGAAAAAACAGAGCTGGCACAGAGTCGTCGCCTGTAGCCAGACTTGCCTATCAGCATAAAGTCTGATCCACATTGCAGCTATTTTAGGTCAAGAATCGCATACTTAGACGGGATGTCTGATAAACATCTACAATGACCAATCACAAGTGAGAAAGCTCTCTGCTTCCAGACATTTACTTGAGTATAAAACTTAAAACATTTGAAACCTTGAACCCTTAAAATCCACCAACTAGGTTAATGTTTTATAATGGTGTGCGCACATCAAAAGCAAATTAAATTATTCATGCGAGTAGATTACATACAAATTCATTTGAATTTGTTGGTATTAATAATAACAATTTGTTACAATTATATAGCGCTATTTTGGGTACTCAAAGCGCTTTAAGGGGGTACCTCCTCATCCACCACCATCCACCTGGAGGATGCGACGGCAACAATATTTAGTCAGAACGCCACCAAACACCAGCTTACTGGTGGAGAGGAGACAGAATGATGAAGCCAATCAGTGTATGGGGATGATTGACGTCTCATCCAAAGGACGGATGAGTTTTAGCACCAGGATGGATTTGTAATCTATTCGCGCAAATAATTCGCTCAATTAGCATGGCACGTTGTCACGCAAATCAATCTGCGAAGAGCTTATTGACACGTCTGGTTGTATCAGAAAATGGAGGAGAGCATTATGAGATGTTTTAATTTGCACAAGTGACACGAAAAACATCCCGCAAGCAATCTAGAGCGATAACGCGATGCAAATATTCACTTTGCTTTTGGTGCACACACCATAAGAGTTTCCATTAAAATAAAAAAGCAAAACTATTTTAAAATAAATGTGCCAAGTTCTTTGCCATTCTTAAGAAAAGTTGAAATATAAAATATTTAAGAATATTTTCCTTATATATTGAATACAACTTAATCATTACTTTAAAAAAGTGTTTTTTTAAAATGACAAGTTCCTATTAAATATCAAATTAGTGTAGAGTCGCACCACATGACATCATATTTATTTAATGAATAATTATTTGGTATCTTAAGAGACTTATTGACCTATAAGGTCAATATAAGAATATAAAATATATAAAATATATATAAAAGTCAATCTTTCTATAACATGATTTCCTGTTTTATTTATTTTTTCTTGCATGTTTTGTTGGTCACACCATAGGACTGGGTGATTTTTCAGATTTTATCGATACATTCGAATTTAATGTTTTGCCACGGTTTTATTTTGTATAAATCAGGAATCGCTATTTTGAAAGATATATTACCAAACGTTAGAATTAGACACTTTGACAATATGGCAATGATTACAGTAAAGAGAAAAGAACGATCCAACACATGTCGGCGCACGTAGTTAACCGTTCACGTGTGACGCGCTCATATCGCTAGGTGCCATTCACACAGAATGCGCTTTAGTGTTGACAAAGATGCGACGCAGGCAGTGGAATAGGAAAAAAAATTCAAGAAAATAGGAAGGAACTTTTTTAGACTGCTGTTTCATGCAAGAGATGCTGCAAGAGACACGAGCGCGACAGTCAAACGCATCCATGTTTACATAGAAAAACAATCGAAAATCAGCGCAACCGAATAAAAACCTGTAAAGAACTACTAGCCTACTTTATGTCAGATATTTCATGTTTGCATCATCGTAATAGGCTAAAAGCTGCTGTTGTTTTTACAGAACATGTATAGTTAATAATAGTCTACTTACCTTAAGTCACTTTGAATTTGAATTACCTTGACTTTTGAGATTTAAAAAAAATTGTTCCTCGTATTATTTCTGAACATATATGTATAAGACAAGTTTGTACAAGACATAGTTGCAGTTCGTGCATCTTTTCGGCAAAGATATTTAACAAGTGATTAGTTTAACATTTACATCATGTTGCCAACTTCATGTGTGTTGCATTTGTAATATAATTTTCTTTAGAGGGTTAATAAAGAAAAAGTTGCTTGAATCATGTTGTAGTTACATTTTCAAGTTAAAAATCGTTAAAAAAAAATCGAGAATCGGTCAAACGTTCGGAAAAATCGAGATTTAAAGTTTTTGGCCAAATCGCTCATTTCCAAAAGTGACTGTTTAATGTTTGAGAGGTTTGCTGAAACCACTTTTTGTTAGAAACTTCGGGTTTTGATTTGCGTAGCAAGGGGCATAAACAAAATTGTAAAATGTGACCTCAAGAACATCTAATCACTTCTCAATGAGTGAAATCAAGTTCCCTATCTGTCGGTCACTACGAGTTATGTCGTGACGACATAGGGGATTTACTTGGAAGACCCGATCATCTCTGACTTAAGAGAAAACGCCAATAGAATTGGCTAGTGGATTTTGCATACCTGAGCCACTCCCTGTGCATATGGGTATAAAAGGGCGACAGGTGCGTCCACTGATTAGATTTTTGCTTCGGAGCCGAGTGGATGAAAAGAGTGCTGATCTCCACAAAGCCTTTCATCTTTGTTTTGTTCCTGGTTGGCATAACGGTGCGATCAGCGGAGTCCCTCTCATCAGCGATTCCCTTGGGCACTTCAACTAAGAGAGCAAATTCTAAAAGAGCAAATCACAGACGATCGCGTCTTTTTCAAGATGCCAAGATCCGTGTCCTTCTGGTTGCGGTCGTTTCCTGTCTGCGGATGACGGACACGATCGTTGTCTTCAGTGTCTGAGCTTCCAACACGCTGAAGATGCGTTCGTGGATGACTCATGCGCCTGTTGTGGGCGTATGAGCATGATTTCGTTGCGATCTCGCCTTTCCTTTATGAAAGGATTGGTACCCTCTGCCGCCACCCGTGCGGTCTCTCTGCGAGCTGGCGCTCTGGGAGATCTGAGGGTTACAGTAAGAGCCTCTCCGCCGGGCACGCCCCCACGGACCTCTTACTCCTCACGCAGCGAACATCCCGTCCGGTTCCCGGGTGATTTCGCTGGTCTGTCCCACGGGGCGCCCAGCATTTCATTCGGTGCGTCATCTGTAGATAGGATGACGATCGCAGCATCGGGGGATGGGCTCACGTCCTTTGAGGATGAAGGTGCGGTGGGGCTGCCTCCCTCGGGTGTTGTCGCCACCGCCGCACCGGACCCAGAGCTGACGGCCATGCTTGCCCGGGCAGCCGTGAGCATCGGGCTGGAGGTCAGCAGACCGCCCAGTCCCGAGCCCTCGCAGCTGGACGATTGGTTTCTCGGAGCGGGGTGCATGAGGAGCTGACGAAGTCGTGGATGGCCCCTTTCACGGCCAGAAGCCGCTCGTCCGCCTCCTCCATCCTCACTACCTCGACGGGCGGAGTGGCCAGGGGTACGCTGGGCATTCCCCAGGTGGAGAGCGATCGCGGTGCACCTGTGCCCACGAAA
The DNA here is from genome assembly GCA_027564155.1 of Gymnocypris eckloni scoliostomus. Taxonomy (NCBI): domain Eukaryota; kingdom Metazoa; phylum Chordata; class Actinopteri; order Cypriniformes; family Cyprinidae; genus Gymnocypris; species Gymnocypris eckloni. The sequence continues at coordinate 32,802,278 of CM050418.1, forward strand.
CGCCGCCACTTGGAGGAACCGTCCGCGTCTCACGTCCAAGGCCTGTAAGCTGACAGCCACTCTCCCGGCCAAAGCTTATAGCGCTGCGGGCCAGGCAGCCTCCGCCCTGCACGCCATGGCTATCCTGCAGGTTCACCAAGCCAAGGCGCTCAAACAGGTGCACGAGGGTAGTACCGATCCGGGGTTGATGCAGGAGCTGCGCACGGCGACTGACTTTGCTCTACGAGTGACGAAAGTCACAGCGCGGTCCCTCGGGAAGGCGATGTCCACCATGGTGGTCCAGGAGCGCCATCTCTGGCTCAACCTGGCAGAGATGAAGGACATCGACAAGGCACGCTTTCTCGATGCCCTCATCTCCCTGGCAGGGCTGTTTGGCGACACCGTCGATGGCTTTGCCCAGCAGTTCTCGGCAGTACAGCAGCAGACCGAGGCGATCCAGCACACCTGCCCCGGCGTGATGCACCATCCACCGCTGCCCCCGGGGCCAGGCCTCAGTCTGCCCGTCACCGTGGGCGCCCTCCTGCGTCCTCCAGAGCTGCTCCGCCCCAGGCCGAATCGATATTTAGGCCGGCGGTGAGCCTCGCAGGAGGCGGTGCATCCCCCGCCCTCCCACTGCCAGCTGAAGTTTTCCCTGACCGAGGGCCCCCTCGGCACAGGCGCACTGGCACACAGCTGGCCTCGGGCCTTAAGCAAGTATGCGTTTCCCCCAGTGAGCCTACTCGCACAGACACTGTGCAATCTCAGGGAGGATGAGGAGCAGGTCCTGCTGGTTGCGCCCCATTGGCCCACCTGGACCTGGTTTCCCGAACTCATTTCCTTCGCGACAGCACATTCCTCTGAGGAAGGACATCCTCTCTCAGGGGCTCGGCACCATATGGCACCCGTCCAGATCTATGGAACCTCCATGTGTGCCTCCTGGACGGGATGCGGCAGACTTGAGCGGTTTACCACCGGCAGTGGTAGAGACCATCATTCAGGCTAGAGCTCCTTCAACAAGGCAAACCTACGCACTGAGTCTGTTCGAATTGGTGTTCTTCTCGCCGGAAGACCCCGAAGATGCACGATTGGAGTAGTGTTTTCTTTCCTGCAAGAAAGGTTGGAGTGTAGGCTGTCACCCTCCACCTTGAAAGTGTATGTAGCCGCTATCGCTCACCACGATGCAGTGGACGGTCGGTCCCTGGGAAAGCATCCTGTCTCTTAAGACAGCGCTCCTGACCGCTCACTTCCATCAAACGGGTCGGGGACCTCCAGGCGTTTCGCTAAGCAAAGAGTGCCTTTTGTTCAGGCCGGTCTACTCTCACGTTGTCTTGAGACCCGGCCTGGATACGTGCCCAAGGTTCCCACCACGCCCTTCCGCGATCAGGTGGTGAACCTGCAAGCACTGCCCTCGGAGGAGGCAAATCCAGCCTTAGCATTGCTGTGTCCCGTAAGAGCATTGCGCAAATACGTGGACCGCACCCGGAGCATCAGAAGCTCTGAGCAGCTCTTTGTCTGCCACGGAGGGCAGCAGAAAGGGAAGGCTGTCTCCAAACAGAGGTTGGTCCACTGGATAGTGGAGGCCGTCGCCTTGGCGTACCAGTCAGTCGCAAGGCGAGCCGTGCCCCCTGGGGTGAGGGCTCACTCCACCAGGAGTGTTGCCTCCTCCCATGCGTTGGCGCACGGTGCCTCTTTGGCAGACATCTGCAGAGCTGCGGGCTGAGCGACACGAACACCTTTGCAAGATTCTACAATCTCCGCGTTGAGCCAGTTTCTTCCGTGTGTTGGGTAAGTAATGGGGGAGGAACTGGCCGGTGTCACGCTTACTGCGCCATTCCCCTCACCCGGGATACGAGCGCCTTTTTCTCCCCAGTTCAGTTCCCGGACGGTGAACCCTGGTGGAATCCTCCAAGCACCCCGGCAGTCAGACTGGGCAGAGCAGTCTGACGCCAGGCCCAGTATTGTGTTAGCTCGCCCGGGTCTCCGGTCAGCCCCTGTGCCCAGCTAGGTGTCCGTATGGCCTGATTCTTCGGGTAATCCCATATGTGTATTCTTCCACGGTAAGGTTCCCTCACGGTAAACCCGTGTCTTCCCTGTGACAGAGCTTCTGTCAGGTTCTGCTGGCAGCCCTCCTCCCTACTCCTAGGTAGGATCTGCCTCAGAGTCCAGTCGTATGTAGTACTGCCCCAAGCCTGGGCCAGTCCATATCAGTGTCTCCACATGTTACCTCCCTTCGGGCAGGATGTGGCCTCCGTAGCGCCCTTCTCTGGAAGGCTCGCTTCCCTGCCGTTACGGCAAGCAGTAACAACAAATAGGAAAGACCTGAAGCTGTCTTTCACTGAAGGTCGAAATCCCTTCCGATTCCGTGGGGAAAGGAACAGCAGCAGCTATCTCCAGCAGCGATGTACTCAGTGGTCGGTGGGCACCAAGGTTAGCAATTTGCGCTGGGGCGGTAGGAAGGTTGCAACCTCTTGCATGGCATTTGTCTGTCACGCACTCGCTTGTCAACATCTGCATGCCAGAAGGTTGTGATGGGGTTCAGCTTGTGGCGCTTTCCATAGGACCCCTATGTCATCACGACATAACTCGTAGTGACCGACAGATAGGGAGCGTCTAGGTTACGTACATAACCCCGTTCCTGATGGAGGAGCGGAGGCGTTATGTCCCCATGCCACAATCTTGAACCATCGCTGGTTGCCAGGGACTCATCTCGGCTCCTCAGCGTAAAACCTAATAAGTGGACGCACCTGTCGCCCTTTTATAGCCATATGCACGGGAGTGGCTCAGGTATGCAAATCCACTAGCCAATTTCATTGGCGTTTTCTCTAAGTCAGAGATGATCGGGGCTTCCAAATTAAATCCCTATGTCGTCAAGACATAACGTCTCCGTTCCTCCATCAGGAACGGGGTTACGTAACCTAGACGTTCCGTCCTACATTTGTTTTCCTCGCTGAATGTCCTATTTCTCTTTGAACATGTAATGCACAACATTACAGAAATAAAATGATTTCTGAACACTGTTTAATATTTATTTTAGGCTCTGCTCTGATGCGTCAGCTAATATGATTGTAAAATGATGTCGAGGAAGGGTTGGAGTTATTGTTGATATTTTAATGTGGTCTGGTGACACACCTGCAGCATACAAATCTCTGCCGTCCATTCTCACTTCATTAATTTTCTATTGTTGTCTCTCTATAGGTGTTTTATAATTTTCTGTACCCAGGGTTTCTCTATCTATATCTCCCTTTATCTTTTTCTATTTTGTTCTGCTTCAAAGTGATAATTGGTTGTGTGACCTTTTGTATTTGTGCTCGTCCTTCTGCAGACTATCACAGATTTATGTTCCAGTCAGTGCGTGCGTGAACTTCGTTATTCATCCAATATTTGGATATTTGCTTTTCACAGAACTAATTTAGCACAGTCCCAAATTATTCCAAAACCTGTTCTAAGAAGGCATTCAGCCAACGCTTTAGATACAAATACCATGTGTTTTTTTACAGCGTGTAGATCAAATGAATGTTTAATTTACTATTAATTAGTTGATCACGATAATGAAATTGAGAATTAAGAAAACTGATCATACACAGTATTGACAACAATTCTTAAGAATATTCCTCAATCAACTGAATCATAATATTTCGTATATAAACACAAGTTTGAACTTGCAACCTTTCAGTCACCACCACATTTTTAACCACTAAACCACTGTAATTCAGGGATGCAAACTCGTCAGGGGTGAAAAAGTTGACTAACTAAACTTATTTATTATAAAAGCACAGACGCTAGTCTATAGCTTAATCACAAATATACTGTAATTACATTAAACATTTAATACATTTAATACACATCTACATTAATATCATTCATTTTATATAAATACCCCACATTTCTGCCACAATACCATGGTGCAGTTAGTGTTACTACAGTAAGTCCATGGTAAACGATGGCGATTTGTAGATTGAAAAGCCTTCTGACTGTATCGTTGCACTGCACAGTGTTTTCTGCTGTTTGTCAGTGCTGTTTTATCTGGATTTAAACTAGTTTATATCAGTTGACTGATATTGACCGATACTAGTTTATACCAGTCTTTTGTGTTCTTCGCTGAAATCAAGCGATTTTCACTGGATCTCACAGCGCTTGTTTAGTGGTCGCGTGATTGGTGATTAAACACATCTGCTTTAGTCAGCTTGCTCTGCCTTGCGCCACTGTTTGAACCAAGGGGATATGATCTGTGTGGCGTGGTTCAAGCAGTAGCACTCTTTGTTCCGCTTTTGCCGCATAGACATTAAATTGAATATTTATCGAACTTGTTTTATCGAGGAAAATTATATCACTATAATTATATTTATCGTTTTATCGCCCAGCCCTACCAAGTATATCTGCTCCCGCGCCCCCGCTGTGAACTCTGGCGCCCAGGTTGGGAACCACTGGTCTAAAAGTTAAGCTTCAGGAGAGATTGGTTGGATGAGGAAAGAACATTAAGGTAAGCCAATCAGAGGCAGAGTAGGGTGGGTCCATTTCTTTACCAACATGGGACGCTACAGGTGACTCGCATATACTACGACGAAGGATGTTTTACAGATCTACACGATTCACGTGAATGACCTATTTCAAGGTGAAAACGGCAAATTTCGCCAAAAGGTGACAAGTTTGCACCCCTGCTAATTAACTCGTCTCTTTTCAAAGTTCTTCAAACCTGTTCAACTCAAACCAAACTAAATCAGTTATAGACACAAAAAAAAAACTGAATTATGAACACAAAACATACAGTGAGCAAAAACTAGTAGTCACGCAGACAGGTGTGTGTGAGGTTAACAGACTGAGAGCATGAGTGATTTAAACCACAGCAAACATTAAAACGTCAACCCAAACACACGATTAGGTACCTGATGTAAAAATCAAAATACAAACTTCTCTTCCTTGAAGGCAAAAACAAAAGAAAAGGAGGTAAAAACCCAAAGCATAACAGTTACTGCGCCATCCTCAACACACACGAGTGACATAATAAAAAAAAGAAAATGCAAGTGCAACTGATTGTTTGTTCTGATAATGATTATGATATCCATAATAATTCATTGAGCGAATCTCATAAAACATGTCCTTGCCGCATTTCATCTCAAAAACAAACCGATTAAGAATTTATATATTTTGCATTAAAAAAATATGGATTTGCATTTAAGCTCCATTGAGATTATTGTATTTATTGCCTGAATTCTCATTGCTACAGTGTGGCACAATTGTGGTTTTTTGTTATAGTCAGTGGTGATTTTCATTAGATTCTTTACTTACAGGGTTGCCAGGTTTTCACAACAAATCCCTCCCAATTGCTAATGAAAACTAGCCCAATCGAGTTTAGACGGGGGTCCCCTGGTAAATTGTGCATTGCAGGGGCTAAATATCACGCTATTGGGGTCGCTTCAACCCGCAGACATGAAAAAACAGACATGAAACACAACCTGCGGCAACAGTGTTAAAGTATCCCAAATCTGCAAGAAAACAGTGGGACTTGGTAACACTGCTTTACTGTAATAAATTATTGAGTAAATACAAAGGTAATTAATTGTAACTGTTCTAAAAAAAAAGCCTTAACTTTCTTGAACTAAAATACAATTGATTTATTTTTCGTTTGAATTTGGGGTAAAATATGGCTTGGACATTTGCTAAATTTTGTAAGATTAACCCTTGCATTTAGACTTAGGACATACTCTATACAACTTTATTTTGGCCAGATGGTGAACAAACAAACATTACATTATAACTGACACATGCCACATCATTACTTACATATTTTCACGCACACACACATTACAAGACCATACCTTTTTTGTTTATAGGTGAGCATAGCTTCAGAAATAGGGAACTGGTGGGAGAGATTGGCTCCAGCCAGATACTGCGAGACACGTCCGGCCACATCAATATTATCTGTAGAAATGTTTAAAAATCACACACATTAACAGATAACAAAGGCATGAAATCATCTGATGAGCCCATATTACCAAACACGCTCACCTGAATTAGGAGCTTCTAACCTCCCGAACACGTCCCTCCAGCCGGCGTCCATGAAGATGTTATTGAACTTACTGTCAAATGTTGAGATGTACTTTGCCAATGGATGACAACCTGATCAAAAAACAAAGTACATTTAGCTCACATTGAAGAAATCCCGCAGAATAAACTAGTTGTCTTTTACATCAGACCAAAGTCCAAAGCAAACACTCACTAAACACCAAATATGACTACAAACTGGCGTTGGCGCATAGATAACCCCACCAGCTGGGTGGCAGCTCTATTAGGAACATAATACAAGTTTTAATTGAATTGTGCGAATCCTCCCATTAAGCCACCAAAACACAAGACACATACAGTTTTGCTGATTGAGGTGTATATGAAAACAGCAATAAAACCCATTGCAATTAGCATATTATTCAATATATATAAAAATTAGGTCTGTCAGTCGTTAACATTTATTAATCTAATTAATTATAGGGTAACTATCCCTTTCAATGTAATTGTTTTTATAAAGTAAATGATACTCCAAAGAAGAACCTAAAACTATCAGCAGCTGGCAGTAAATGTCAATTTGAGTCGATTCGTTCAAACAACGGATTCATTCAGGAATTCATTAAATAGCTCACTTTATGAATGGGCTTTGAATCATTGATTCACACGATTAGTTTAAAACACGGATTCATTCAAAAACTAAACATCGCTGTATTGCTCGGAGACGCAAAACAATTCTGCTGTGACTTCATAGATAATATTTTCTTTGGCAAAATTGAACAAAAACACACACATATTGTGTTTAAAATCATATTTGCACTCATTCTTCGTAACAAAAGCAGCACTCGCCTGATAATGCTCTTGCTTCTGGTGTGATATCGCTTATCATATGATATAAATATGAGACAAAAACTCATACAGGGTCATTTCTTGCCTCAATATCTTGAATTTTAGGGCATAACTGCATTTATGGAGTTGTTGCCCGGCATAATATTGTCAACAGTCAACTGAATGAAATGTAAGATGATGTACAGGTTTGTGGGCCAGTGTGTTAAAATATTTTAATCGCGTCATTTTTTCATAACTAATTAATTAAGTTGACGCTTCAAACTGACAGCCCTAAAAAAAAATATATAACAAATTATAAAACAAATAAACGAATGCATTTTGAGAGATCATTTTGGGATGTACTTCAGATGCTTTATTCTACTTACCGACTGGAATGACTAGAAACCGAATGTAGCTTAACCAATCGGGCGTCTTGTTGGCGAGCTGCTCCACAAAGCAGCGAAGAACCGTGCTGAGGTAACTCTGATCGCCCGCCACTGCCACTTTAATGGTGGGTGGTGTTTGTGCATTACAGTTACAGCTGACAAACATGAGAGATACAAAAAAATCATATTCAAGTTCTCACAAAAATACCCACTCAATTCATTTTCTCACTTATAAAGCGTGCTAGGGTTTATTGTGAGGAATCTCTGAGGCCAGTCAGGCTTACAATCGTTGAATCCTGGTGACGATGGTGTTGAAGGCGGCCTGAACATCTGCGGGGGAAACGGTGGACACAATAGGCTGCTTGTGCTCCTGAAGAATTTCATTCAAATACTGCCACAGAAACAGAGTTCACGGATCAAAAAGCAGCATGAGGGAATTAGTGTGAGTGCTAAAGAGACAATGTGAATGAAAACAAGTTATGAGGCATGTAATGTATGTAATGGCTAACCCTGCAGGACACATCAGCATCAGACAAACAGACAAGACAAGTGATTAAAACAGTTCGTATCCCCAGGTTAATGAGTCAGTCCTGTTACCATCATAACCGCCTCTTATTAAAATAATGTACTATTTAATAAATCAAGAGAACTCTGAGACAAGTAAATCAAGGACAAGTCTCCTCTTTTCTTTTTATAATTAGACATTTCTTATACGGGGTTTCCGCAGATATGAATAAGTTAAATTTAAGACTTTTAATACCACCTTAAATTAAATTTAAGACCTAAACCCGTAATGAAAATACACATTACATTACATACATATAATATAAGATGTATTTAATGTAAAAAGAAAACAAAATGTAATTGCGGTCATAAATTATATTTATTACAATGATATACTGTTCACTTTTAATATCAGCAGACAATATTCCATACAAAATACCCCCACACAATATATACTGCATCACCGAGATTTTTGGTGGTGTAAACTATTATGTAGCATTATTTTGATCAGTGTTTTATCAGCTTTTACATACTTAAATCTGCACATTTTATTTATCTTTACAAAAGCCTTTTCAACCTTTTTAAATGTATGCATCTTTCATGTCAATTTATTACAATTATTCAATAAATTATATATAAATTATATGGCTGATACCAGTCAGATGAATCATTTTTTTTCTTGGGCTAGGGTTGGCCACCCCATTCACAACTGCTGCATCTGTCTCTTTTTCTTGAAAAGGATTGCGTTTATTTAGATGCAGAATGTCTTTATGACCACATCACTTTCCAGACTTTCAGGTCGCCTCTCGCCAGGCGCGAGTCAAACGAGCACAAAAAGATACTGTGCTCTTCCAATACATGCACAAAGGTGCGCGCTGTAGCCTGTGTATCATTTCATATCAAACAGCGAAAGAAACTACGTGCATGCAATGTCCTAGATATGCCATCAGTTAAGGCATGATACAAAAAGGCGATTAAAGCTGCCTTAAAACTGTGCATGTAATATGTTATTTAGTAGTAGCCCTTTATTGTCACTAGTAACAGGTACCAGCGAAATGTGTCACATTTAAGAACATGTCTCTGAAATGGTTTTAAAAACTGTCTCGAGGCACCCCAGCACTGTCTCCCTCATCTAACACACCCGATTCAACTCGTCCACTCACTAGTAGAGACTTTAAGACCTGAAGTGGGTCAGAAAATGTGAAGAGAGTTGTGAGAAAATAAGATGCGTGTCACGGTCAGCAGCAGCTTTTAAAGCAATAGCAGGCAACAAAATTAAAAAAAGTGGAAATCAATAACTTTTATTGCTTTAAGGGGTTCATCTAGATTTAATTTAGAAATGTAGTGTTTGGTAACTATTCATTTTCTGTTTATTTATGCTGAAGGGCACAGGTAGCTAAATATGTCATTTATTATAATGGGTTCATGGGAAGACTGTTTTAAGTTCACTTAAATTAGCAGTTAGGTCTAATAAATGTTCATATTGATAGCTCTCAGCTATACTGTAATGCTGAACAGTCAATGGTTAAATATTAAGAGGAAAAACTATTTTTATAGATACATATTGATATCAGAGATGCTGGCCTTCAATCATAAAAAAACATGCCATTATAGAAATATAAAAAACAATATACTGTCTTTATGTTGTTTGTACATTTGAAGATTGAATGTGAAATTATTGCATTATAAAAGTATATGTAAAAACTTTAATGTTAGGTGGGATTAATCGTGATAAATCACGATTAATTTGAGAAAAATGCTATTAATTAGTTATTTGTTTTAATCGATTGACAGCACTATTTAATGTATAAACATCAATATTTTTCAGAAATATATACTGTATGTGTGTGTATTTATATATACAGTGCTCAGCGAAATGAGTACACCCCTTTGAAAAGTAACATTTTAAACAATATCTCAATGAACACAAAAACATTTTCCAAAATGTTGACAAGACTATGTTTTATATAACATCTGTTTAACTTATAACATGAAAGTAAGGTTAATAATATAACTTAGAGAACAAAATGTTTAGTTTTACTCAAATTAGTGTGATGCAAAAATGAGTACACCCACAAAGCTACATTTTAGACTACAAATGTCTAATTTAACAATAATTCAACCACAGGTGAGTCTAATTATTCATTACACAGTAGACAGTTGACTATAAAAGTGTGTTACTTAAAGAAAACCCCTTCCCATTTCATGCTGTCAGCAATGGCACCACATGGAAGAGAAAGGTCACAAGACCTGAGAAAGAAAATAATTTCTTTACACAAGAAAGGTGAAGGCTACAAGAAGATCAGCAAAGCTTTACTTATCAGTCAGAATACTGTTCCAAAAGATGGAACTGCAACCATCTCACAGAGATGTTCAGGTCGTCCACGGAAGTTAACATCTCGTCAGGAGCGTCTTCTGATGAGAAGGGTTGAAGAAAATCTACATTCAAGTTCACTGCAGTTATCTAAAGAAGTAGAAAGCCAAACTGAGGTGACTATTTCCCGTGACACAATACGGCGTACACTGCAGAGGAATGGCATGCATGGGTGCCGTCCACGAAAGAAGCCTCTCCTAAAGCCCAGGCACAAAAAAGCCCGCCTAGAGTTTGCCAGGGCCCATGCTGACAAAGATGAAGACTACTGGGACTCTATACTCTGGAGTGATGAGACCAAGATAAATGTTTTTGGAACTGATGGCTTCAAAACTGTATGGCGCAAAGGTGAGGAATACAAAGAAAATGCATGGTGCCTACAGTGAAACATGGTGGTGGCAGTGTCCTTATGTGGGGCTGCATGAGTGCTGCTGGTCGGGGAGCTGCATTTCATTGATGGCATCATGAATTCACAAATGTACTGCTCTATACTGAAAGAGAAGATGCTACCATCACTCCGTGCCCTTGGTCATCGTGCACTTTTCCAACATGACAATGATCCTAAACACACATCTAAGGCCACTGTTGGATTTCTGAAGAAGAACAGGGTGAAAGTGATTCAGTGGCCAAGTATGTCTCCTGATCTGAACCCAATCGAACACCTATGGGGAATTCTGAAGAGACAAGTTGAGCATCACTCTCCATCCAGCATCCAATCTCTAAAAGAGGTCATTCTTGAAGAATGGAAAAGATAGATCTGGCAAAATGTCCAACTTGTTCATTCCATGCCTAGAAGACTTGGTGCTGTCATTAAAAATCATGGAGGCCATACAAAGTACTAGATTTAGTAGTTTTTGTTGTGGGGTGTACTCATTTTTGCATCACCCTAATTTGAGTAAAACTGAAAATGTTGTTCTCTAAGTTATATTATTAACCTTACTTTCATGTTATAAGTTAAACAGATGTTATATAAAACTTAATCTTGTCAACATTTTGGAAAATGTTTTTGTGTTCATTGAGATATTGTTTAAAATGTTAATTTTCAAAGGGGGTGTACTCATTTACGCTGAGCACTGCACATAATACATATACACAGGACACATGCATTTATTATGCAAACAACAACTTTTATTTTGGATGTGATTAATCGTTTTATAGCACTAATAAATACTAACAAACACTAACATCTAACACTAATCCACTAACTTACATATTAAGTTATTTTACTTGACTACAGAATTTGCAAAAAATCTTTAAACTTGACTTTACAAAATCAGCTTTTTGTGGAATAACTAAAATACACACAATACATTTTTTTTCTAAAAATGACAAAACATAATATAAAAACTAGACGGACGGACGGACGGACACACACGCACGCACGCACGCACACACACAGTGTAAAAAACACACCTGTCCCTGCCAGTCTGTAGTGTTAATAAGAATGATATTCTCTGGCAGATGTTCGTCAGAGATCAGGATCTGGTTGAGTTGATCATAAACTGATTTCCTTGGGACCTGCAACAGGAAGGACATCAGGTCAGAAAATGAGCACACGTATACATAAATCAGTCTTCCAATATTTCCTTATTTTTATCCTGGCAGACACAAACACACACTTACACAAACCTGTGTGATGAGTCTGGAGTCTGGAGAGGTTTCGCTCTCGATGCTGCTGGTGCGATCGCTCTGAGCTTTAGAGTTCTGTCTGTCCTTCATGGATGTGCTTCGTGGACGTCGCTGGATCTTACTGTCTGTTTTACTGGCCACCCAACAAGGAGAAAGACATATTAGCCCTCCATGCTGAAAACCAAGTGAAAATCTTCTGATGATAATAGGTGTGTTTTAAAACATTGTAGCTGGTTTCTAGATGGCGATTGACCAGCTGGATTGGATATAAATGTACAATCTTCAACTCCGATAAAGAACACTTCACGGTGGTTATTTCTGTCTGAACTAAGATCTGTAGCACTGTAATAGAGTAGTTCGTGCATCACAATTTGTGGCATCTCCAAGGCGCCACAGAGAAGAGGATAAAAAGAGCGAATTAGCACTGCTGCATTCCACATTTCCAAAAGTTTCTGTGAGCCCATCGCTCTGGACTGGGTCTTAATGAGCTCATTAACCAATGCAAACACACACATACTGTATACTGTCTAGCAGAGGCCCGTGAGAACAACCAACTAGAAAACTACATGGAAGAACAGACGATTTGATGTTGTAATGGGCCACAAGAGAAATATAACAGATGGGTGTTTCTTCAACTGAGCACTTTCGGTCCTGTGGAGTTTTAGAAAATAAACTTACATTTCACACTCGCTGGTTTAAAGTCGGCATGAAATACACATTTAGCTTACTTGGTAAATGCATGATATTAATCTTATTATGAACGCAACTGCATTCAATTTACAGACTTATCTTTGGTGACATATTCTATGCCAGACCTTAGTTTACTTAAAACCCATTTATTTTCTACAATTGACTGCAATCTCGGATTTGGATCCATCTCCATTCAATCAACAACCGATGAATAGAACCAAGTCCCCATCCTGTTTTTTTCAATATCCATTTTACTCTGATGTACATCACAACATTGAAGAAAATCTGTATTACAACTTTCCTATTTTTAGGGCAACATTTTTGTTTAATGCAACAGCACCAGCTCTGGGCATGTGACCAAAAGTGCCAATCTTATTGGATTGTCAGTTTTTCGCAGGGCAAAACAAAAAACGTCAACAACCCTGTTCGTAAATTGTTGGTGTGCAAATATTGGTGCCAGTCTAAACAGATGAATTGACACCAGTTCAATATAACATTTTATCAAGGCAAAATTGTTGGTTGGGATGACAAAACTGCAGTTGTAATTTGTGTAAAAATCTATCTAAAAATAAATATTAAAATGGTTTGTCTATTTCACTGTTTAGCTTATATATATATATTTTTTAAAGATATATTTTCATGTTTTACAGATTTTTAGGAAAATGGTAAAACAATAAAATTCAAGAAAAAATTATAAAAGCATCTTAAAGAAAAATAAGAAAAAAACTTTAAGAAAATTTTGGTCAGACTTTCACATTTATGATGTGTCTGTTCAGACCAGTGCTTAAAAAAACAGCAGACAGGCTGAATGATAATTCAGTTCCACACCCTGACAGTAGGTGGCACTTACATTAAAGTAGAAACATCTCTGTGATGCAAAACATTGCACAACTTTCAGGTTGACATTCATATGTTGCAGGAAGACAAGACAGGGCCAGCTCCAAATTATATTCACTGTCACGTAGCAAAAGAGTCTGTTTCTGAGTGTCACCAAGTCAAAGTTTTATGCAACAGCTGCGGCTCTGATCTTGTAGTGTTAATTTTGTCAGCCAATTTTTACTTAGTCTTAATCCTGTGTCAAATCTACTTTTTAGTTAATTATATTTAGTCAACTTGTCCTGCTTTTGTTCAGTCAAGTTTTAGTCGACAATGGTCTGGTTTCACAGACAGGGCTTAGACTAAGCCAGGATTAGGCCATAGTTTAATTAGGACATTTAAGTAATTTTTCTAAACATGCCTTAGAAAAAATATTACTGGTGTGCATCTTGAGACAAAATAAAGGCACTGATATATTTTAAGATCAGTCAGAGCAAGTTTGATTTAGTTGAAACAGCTCAGACTTAGATTCAAGTCTGGGATTAGGCTTAAGCCTCATCTGTGAAACCGAGGGTAAATGTAAAATGAGCATTTTAGTCTAGTTTTAGTCAATGAAGACTTTTTTTGTCATGCTGTATAATGGTTACACTGATTTAAAAAATATATATTTTGCTTAAAGTTATAATCCCAAAAACTGTTGCCATTTGAGAAATGTATTTTTACATTTACTTAGAAGTATTGCACTTTCACCACTAAGCACAAATCAATAGAATTTGTACACATATACATGGTTTATTTTAGTGTCTAGTGTATTGATTTATTACAGTTTATTTATTATAAAATTAATATCAAATACTTAGATATACACTACATTATGAAAACTTGTAAAACAAACCAAAAGCATTATAACAGAGAAATTCCTAATTACAATATGTCCAAAACAACATGTTTCTCTCTAAAACATCAGTGGTTGGGTAAGTGCATTTATTCAGCATCCACAATCGCAAACAATATAGATGAGACTGGCGAAGGACACTTTCATTTAGCAGACTATCTCACATGGAGATGGCTAAACTCCATCTCACTTATTTGTCTGTTTTTGTTGATTATAGGTGCTTCTGTAATGTAGAGCTAGCGCATGTGCATGGTTGCCAGATTGCAAACATTAAGTAAAAAAAAGTATCCTTTTGACCGAGAAGTTGTGATTTGGGAATTTAAACTCTTGATATCTGGCAACCGCAAAACATGAAAGCTTGTGTAGTAGAGGCCGTACAGCAGTTCGCAATATTTTGCCACCTTGTTTTTTGACCAAAAAACAAAAAACCTTTTAGTCTCATTTTTATCATCAATGATATTGCATGTTGATATTGTCACAGTTATCATTTATTGACCTTATTGTCGTCTCTTTTCATCATGAGAAAAAAGCTTGTCAATGAAAATTTTTCGTCATAGCCTTCGCTGACGAAATTAACATGGGCATGTGACCAAAAGTGCACATTTTATTGGTTGGCCAGAGTTTTCCACATTGCAATGGAAATTGGAAAAAAATTTGAATGTTTACGTCTGTGTGAACAGGTGCATTACCACCAGTTTATTCACATGTTTTTGCACTTAACATTTGTCCTCTGTAGTTAAAGAAACACCCAGATGTGAGAACATCTGCTTTGACTATTATTAAATCTAACAGCAAAAAAACTGCATCTAAGGGGATTGTTCAAACAGAAAAAGGGAGTTTGAGAGAGAGAGGTTGCAAAAGAAAACAGATGGAAAAGAAAAACAGGAAGGCAAGAATAGAAGGTCGTGTGTGTTACCTAGGCGACATGAGAGTCTGCGACTCAGCCTTGCAGAGTTTGCCCACCGTTCCTGATAATTTCTCTGCGCTCACATCCCAGCTCATGCTGGTGTCATTTATTGCCATGCCGCCGCCCGCCTCGTCCTCCACCAGCTCCTGCGTGGAGATAAACATCAGGCGGGAACATGTATCACTCTCTTCAAGGGCTCGCACAGCCGTGAAAATTGTCATGTTGCTGTGGCGACGGCCACTTAGCCACAAAGCAAAATTGCTGTGTGGAGGTGTGGATGTGTCTGAAATAGTATGTGTGTGTGTGTGTGTGTGACTTCAACACACTAGATACTGCTATGACTGATTAAGTGTGCGACACAGACCACAGATTTGAGTTATCAGCATTCAGCTCGCAAAAACAGAAGAACAGGACGGCCCTTATGAAAGAAGGACAGAGCATAATTTTCTAAAGATAAAATAGATTTTTCTTTTGTATGAAGAAAATGTGATGGGTGATTGCTTGCGTGAAACTTGACACCACAATGTTAGGGTGTTCTGAGTGGTACTAAGTGGTTGCTTACTGGCCCAAGTCTCTCAATATGATATTTTGGTCTGTAGATATGAATCTGAATTTTTGGGTAGAAATGGTGCAGGATGAGTTAGATGCAGAAGTTTAAGATTTATTAGTAGTGTTGTTATTGTTTACCAGTGGACATTGGATTTTTAGGTTGTTACCTTAATTAAGTACATTTTAAAGTATCTGTACTGTTATTTTTATTTTTTGGGGAAACCTTTGCTTTATTACATCCCAAAGCATAATATTTTCTCCACTACATTTCATAAAAACATACCGTTCCTCGTTATTTTGAACTGGACAAATCACAACCCCTTTTGAGACGTTGATTCTTTCTAATTATTTCGAATTAACCTGGTGAATTGGTTCAGAGATCGCACTGAACGATGCATTCATGTCTTGAAGCTGTTCGTGACACTCGTTGATTGACCAAAATGGCCAAGAACCGATGGATTGAATGTGCGAGTGACTGATCGAATCACTGATGACGAATTTGAGTCTTGATCATTGTATATGAAAATCATATTTAGATCATGACTGTAAGTTATTTGTGAAGTAAAGGATAACTTTTTAAGAGCATTGAAACCCTTGAATATAGAAATGTCCACATTTGTCACGTCTTTTTACTTTTTTAACTTCACCCAAAAAAGAAAATTCTGTCATCATTTATTCACCCTCAATTATTTCCAAACCTTTATGAATTTCTTTGTTCTGCTGAACCCAAAATACGATATTTTGAAGAAAGTTTGTAACCAGACTGTTTTGGGGCACCATTGACTTCTATAGTAGGAAAAAAAACACTGGTGCCCCAGAACTGCTGTGTTTCCCACATTATTCAGACTATCTTCCTTTGTTTTCAGCAGAACAAACACATTTATACAGGATTGGAAAAACTTATGACGAGTAAATGATGACAGAAATTTATTTTGGGTGAACTATCCCTAAGTACATTGAAATAAAGTACTTTTGTACTTAAGTGAAATTGAAAATAAGTTCTTATACTTTTATTGGAGTAATGATTTGTAAACTAGGTCCACCGCTGTTGTTGGTAAAATATCCTATTTAAATCCTAAATCTTGTTTCAATGTGAGAAACAAGATCAAAAGTATCTAAAAGAATTTGAAAATAGTCTGATTATATTACTGCAATGTAATGGATTACATTACTAACTACCTTTTGTCATGTAATTTGGAATCTGTAACGAATTACAATTTGTAATTAATCTACCCAGCTCTGGTTTTAAATATAGATGTTATTCTTACACAAAAGCATTGAATTCAGAAGGCCTTTATTAACACGGTGGAGCCGTGTAGAGCACTTTTATGATGGATGGATGCACTTTTGGTCTTCAAAATCTCGATCACCATTCACTACCATTATAAAGATCGGAAGAGCCAGGACATTTTTTTTATATAACCCCAACTGCATTAGTCTGAAAAATAAATTAATATTAACCTAGGATGTAATATACACTCTTTAAGTACATTAAAATCAAGTACCTTTGTTATTTTACTTAAGTAAAATTGAAAATGAGTTATAATGTTATAATGACATAATTTTACAGGAGTAATATCTGTATTTTTACTCAATTACTTGATATGTATACCACATACACCACTTTGTTAACTAAAACTACAACTATTAACAAATGTTATTTGGTAATTGAAATAAATCTGAAACAAAATAATATATTGTTATTAGTTGGAAAACGTAAATGAAAATAAGCAACTGAAATAAGTTTAAATACTAAAATTACTAAAACTAAGACTGAAAGAAAGCTACATAGACTTATTTCCGATACTTGATCTGATCCACAGAAAATAGTTAAAAAAGTCAAATAAAAAACATCTACAAAAATGATTCACATAAATATGATATTTGTGTGCATTGCATTATTTTGTCATTATGTCATTGTTTATGAGCTCTAATGCTTGATAGATTTGGTCAAATGTCCAACAGACAGTAAAATGTTTAGAAAAGTCATTATGAAAAATTGTAATAAAGACAAACAGGCCTATAATTCTATCCCAAATACACAGAATAAAAAAGCATGTACCCTACTGCACAACAGTTTAACGTCCCACATGGATGCACTGTATTTGTTGGCTCTATCTCTCCCTGTCTCTCTCTCTCCTCCCATCTCTCTAAAAGTGCCTCATTAGAGCTGTTATTGTGGTGATGCTGGGTAGTAAACACATTTAAACACTCTTCACTTTAAACAGATGTGAACTGATAGGCAAAGAGAGAACCAATAGTAATCAACATAAGAAAACAAAGAAATGTAAATAAACTACATCAACTATATATCTACACAGAAATATTCCACAGTATTCCAGAGAGCCATGTAAAAATAGCTGTATGTTAAATGTATATAAATACAGAAATTGTGAGAAGCCACCACTGTAGAGTCATCGGTTCTGCCACCGCTGCCCTGTTCTTATCCACTGTTAACAAATCGCCACCCTGCAAACACACACACACACACACACACACACACACTGCGCCACCGCTGCACACACACGCACACACACACACACACACATACGCTGCACGCACACGCTGCGCAGCCTACACACTTTACATTGCGCACACACACACACACACACACACACACATACACACACACACACACACACACACACACACACACACACACACACACACACACACACACAGAAACAAAGCACAATATTGAGCATGGGGTTCACGCTTTCGTTCTTCAAGTATTTTACATTTCTTCCAGACCCTTTTGAAATAGAAATACACTAGCAAACGTTTAAAAAACCCAACTTATTTTAGAAGCAATATATTTTAAAAGAACTAAAGTGTGAACTGAATGTAATGTTTTCTGGCACTTAACTGCATGTTAATTGCAATTAAATGAAATTGTATTATAGCTTAAATATATATTAAATTCTATAAGTTGATCTCTGGAGTACTTTTTGGCCCACTTATGTAGAACATAAATAATCTTGATATTTATATGTAATGTCTCTGTAACTTATATGTAATTTCATAATTACTTCTATTGACTTTGAAATATAGTTAAAGCGCTGCTGATTGTACTGACAAACATTTATGGTAAACTAAAATATAAAATGTGTATAAAATAGACTTCTATGCTAAATTGTATGTCATGATTTTAAATGTATTTTAATTACACATTTGTAAAAAATGATGTTGCAGTTTAGTACATTCATATTAACACTAAACATAATATTGAACCACACATTACATTTCAAATTATAATCAAGTGTTTTACATGTGCTATAGCATTTTAGGCAACACATCAGAATAAGTGTGCTTCTTTCAAGATTATTAAAACAATGATTTTTAAAGTGTACTGAGGAATGTTAAGGAACGGTCCTTAAAAGTATACTCTTTTTAAGTACACTTCAGTGGCCTTTTATATCTTTGATATTATATGCAAACATACAGTATATCGTTGAAGGCTTGAAGTATATTACAAGTGCACATGCAATACAATTAAATGCACTTATTTTCTACAAGGGTAGGGGATGCAAATAAATCTTCAATGAAGTGTTGCAAGAAATGAACCAAACAAAGCAGCTCTGAGATGAAACAAATCACAAGCTTAGATTTGATGCAACAAGTACTTGAACATTTGAGGGAAAAAACAAGACTGTGTACTTTATTTTATAAGGGATTGAATTTCTCATCCCATGAAGCATTGTGAATGACATCATGGGATCAAAAAGCACCATGTATTAATTAGGTATAAAATACCACATATTTGAATTTATGTATATTTACAAATAAGAAGTTTGAGAATGTACAGAACCATTTGCAATATTTTATGGGAATATGTGGTCACTCCTGAACTCTTCAGGTTTGGTTCCGCTTCGATGGAAATAGTGAGTTAAACACATTTATTTATAAATTTGAATTTGTACTGACTTGACTGACTGAGTTTTCAGCCTTGGATTCTAGGTCTATATTTAAAAGTTTATACATTATCATAAAAAATAAATTTCCCCTGGAGAGACAATGAATGGGATTACAATATTTTCTGAAAAAGGCAATATTTATGTACTAGTTATTTTGTCAAAACTGATTTTTTAGAGATACTGGGTCTATAAGATTTTGATCTGTCCTGTGACAGATGAGTTTAACTTGACTTTGCTTAGATTTATAAAGAAAATGGTAAACATTTATATTGAATATACAATATATAACTAACATTGGCATGTTTTGTGTTTGCCTTTGTTTAGGCAGAATAATACTGATAACACAAGCATTCAAAATGTTAGACGTACAGTGGAGGTCGGCTCTCTCGGTTGGCTCTTCTGACTGTGCAAACTGCCGATCTCCGTCTGAGCTGGAGTGAGACATTCCCTCAAAGAACGGCCTTGAGTGGAAAACATACACATGTTAAGAATATAAAAAACAGTCTTAGTGCCAAGAGTTGGATTTCATGGTCAGTGATCCAGTATAAGTTAAGTTTTCTTCAGTGTTCATTAAGAGGCGTTTACACTGATTTGCAAAGACAAAGCAACTGGAAGTCATTCACTTTGACTGAGAGTCAAGACAGTGGGTGATGTTGGTAAGGTTCAAGCATTAAAAATTCTTCCTCTTGTTTGTGATTCCTATACAAACACTTTCTCCTCCAGATCTGGAAACAAAGTGAAATATATATCCACAAGGATATCTAGTTGGCTTGCTAGTAATTGTCTCAAACTAAATTCTGAATATCTGTCAAAGATTTAATAACATGAAAGTTGCAACTTTGTCAAATGCATCTGTTCTTCCTTAGAAGTCTTCTTTATAACAGCCAGGGAATCTGCATGATTTTATTTCCCCATGGACTGACAAAAAGCAAGCAAATTGCTTTCAGCCAGCCAATCAGATGTGCTTTTGAAAATGGCTTGCCATTTTTGTATGTAATATGCTTCAGACTAGTGCTATGACTCACGGCTCTTACTTTAATTTGGGTTTGGGAGTGCTGAGTAGACTCTCGTTGTCCTCCATCTCTGGGCCACTGTCACTCTGGTTATAAACCTCCAGACTGTCATACAGAAGATCCAAATCTTCAACCTCCTGCGTCTGATCAACTGGGTCTGAGTCCAAGACCTTTTTTGAGCCAGCAAAATATAAATAAAATGCAGATCTGTATGAAATGTAAATCTAAAAAAAACATGACCTGGTCACATTTCAAACCAAAATCACTTCATGACAATTGAAACACATTTGCCCCCAGTAATTATCATTGCCGTAATTAAATTATTTTTAAATTGCAGTATATGATGTACTGCATTTAATAATGACAAATTACTATAATACCTTAATAATATGATTTGTTTTTGTAAAATGTGATTTGAGCATGATTTGCCCGTTTTAAAAAGCCAACATGTGCTGAAAAAAACAGGTGTTCAGTGCAATCTTTTTCAGGCAGAATATTCACAGGACAGTACAATAACTATTTCATTGTGTAAAAGTAAACAAAAGAGATAAGAGATGGTCTGAAGGTAAAAGGGGCATATGAATAATCATCTTAATAATGAGAATTTATAAGAATTTTCACTATTGTACTTCTTTTCCACGATGATAAAATATACAAATTTCACTCTTTTTACATCTTAAGCGCTGCATTGTGTTCACAGCTGGATCCATCTTTTATAAGTGGACACTGATTTAAAATGTGTCCGCACACAAACAGACTTTGTTAGCATTGTTTTGCTCCACTATTTCCGCTTAAAACTTAGCCAGGACAGAAGACCAGCTAAACCAACTTAAAGAAGCAAAACACCATATTTTTTTGTGATAATACTCAGTTGTACATCAAATAAATGTTATAGTATGTTTTGCATTGCTACGAAAGGTGGTCAATGTTTTCTCAAAAAAAAAAAAAAGAAACCGGAAAGCCGTGATTTAACTGCTGTTGGAATTTCCCAAAAGTATTTTTTTCAGATGTCATTCACAGGTTTATGTCACAGATGTTTTGAAATAGCTACATATTTCAGACACACCCAAGTGAGTTATTGCATTGACAAGTCCATGTTGGCAATGCTACTCATGGGAACAGCCTGCCAATGCAACAAAGCTGTGTCATCACCCTGAATCAGGAAGTTGCTGGACTGATTGCCAAATAAATCTGGAGCATTTCCTGTAGGGTTTGGATAATGGAATGTGGCAGCCAAGGCAAGAGGATGAGGAAGTCAAAGAGTCAAACAGCTATCTAACAAGCTTAGACTCTAACAATGAGACCACAAAGCTACTTAAATCTTGCCTGTAGGCTCTAGAAACATTTATGGCCTAAGTCATGACCCCATAACTTGTCCTCTCAGAGCAAAGCAGTAAGTTTAGTTTTTAAAGAGATATACATCGTATCATACAGTGCATAAATCAAAGCTCCACTCACATTTAAGCTACTAGAAATGTTTTTTTATAAAGGGGCTGTTTTTTATAAAGGTTGAATTTCATGGCTGAAGGGATTTAGTGATTACAAAGCACAGGGCCTCAAAGTAGAGAGTGGAGCATGTAGAACTTCAGGCAAACATGTATTTCTTTCTGTTGTAACTTATGAAAGACAAAGAAAATTCTCACCTCATCAGATACTTTAAATCTCTTCAAGAGAGCGACAAACTTCTGCTTGAAATTGGGTTGCTACAAAGAAATTGAGAGAATATGTCATCGAAGACTTCTGAGTCTCTACTGTTCAATGCGATACATGTTACAATAGCAGTAAAACTATAATACTTTTTTTGTATGTGTTTTAGTTAAAACAGTGAAATAGGTAAAAAGACTAAAAACTGCATTTACCATTCTGGTACCATTTTTTTTAGGAGTCTCCAAAAATTGTTAGGTAAAACAAAAGTATGTTGTATTGCTAAACAATTTAGCTTCTATGAAGGGATACAATTGCAGTTATGGGCAGTTATGTTAATTTTAAGTGTATGTTAAGGAGTAGGGCTAAAGTCAACAGTATAATTACAGTTCCCTATCTGTCGTGACGACATAGGGGATTTACTTGGAAGACCCGATCATCTCTGACTAAAGAGAAAACGCCAATGAAATTGGCTAGTGGATTTGCATACCTGAGCCACTCCCGTGCATACGGGTATAAAAGGCGACAGGTGCATCCACTCATTAGATTTTTGCTCGAGCCGAGTGGATGAGAAAAGTGCTGATCTCCACAAAGCCTTTCATCTTTGTTTTGTTCCTGGTTGGCGTAACGGTGCGATCAGCGGAGTCCCTCTCATCAGCGATTCCCCTGGGCACTTCAACCAAGAGAGCAAATTCTAAAAGAGCAAATCATGGATGATCGCGTCTTTTTCAAGATGCCGTTTCGTCCGTGTCCTTCTGGTTGCGGTCGTTTCCTGTCTGCGGATGACAGACACGATCGTTGTCTTCAGTGTCTGGGCCTCCAACACGCTGAAGATGCGTTCGTGGATGACTCATGCATCTGTTGTGGGCGTATGAGCATGATTTCGCTGCGATCTCGCCTTTCCTTTATGAAAGGATTGGCACCCTCTGCCGTCACCCGTGCTGGTCTCTCTGGCTCGAGCAGAGGATCACCGGCTGACGCTCTGGGAGATTTGAGGGTTACTGTAAGAGCCTCTCCGCCGGGTACATCCCCACGGACCTCTTACTCCTCACGCAGCGAACGTCTCGTCCGGTTCCTGGGTGATTTCGCTGGTCCATCCCATGGGGCGCCCAGCATTTCATTCGGTGCGCCATCTGTGGATAGGATGTCGATTGCAGCATCGGGGGATGGGTTCACGTCCTCCGAGGATGAAGGTGCGGTGGGGCTGCCCCCCTTGGGTGTTGTCACCACCGCCGCACCGGACCCGGAGCTGACGGCCATGCTTACCCGGGCAGCCGTGAGTATCGGGCTGGAGGTCAACAGACCACCCAGTCCCGAGCCCTCGCGGCTGGACGATTGGTTTCTCGGAGCGGGACGCGGCTCACAACCACGCTCTACTCCGGTGCCTGAGGAGCTGACGAAGTCGTGGATGGACCCTTTCACGGCCAGAAGCCGCTCGTCCGCCTCCTCCATCCTCACTACCCTCGACGGCGGAGTGTCCAGGGGGTACGCAGGCATTCCCCAGGTGGAGAGAGCGATCGCGGTGCACCTGTGCCCACGAAACGCCGCCACTTGGAGGAACCGTCCGCATCTCCCGTCCAAGGCCTGTAAACTGACAGCCGCTCTCGCGGCCAAAGCTTACAGTGCTGCGGGCCAGGCACTTCGCCCAGCAGTACTCGGCGGTACAGCAGCAGACCGAGGTGATCCAGCACATCCTGCCCCGACGTGATGCACCATCCACCGCTGCCCCCGGGGCCCCCCTCAGTCTGCCCATCGCCCTCCTGCATCCTCTAGAGCTGCTCCGCCCCAGGCTGAATCGACACATAGACCGCCGCATCGAGCCTCGCGCAGGAGAGCAGGGCCCCCCACGTCCCTGTCAGGCCCCAAGTCGTCCAGGATGTCGACGAAGCGGCCCTGACGCGGGCAACCCGGAGATGTTGGAGTTTGCTCTTTCTCAGGAGACGGCGAGAACAGCGCCGCTCCTTCCCCCGGTGGAGGGCTGGGAGGAGAATCTTCTGTTTCATTTTGTTTCTGTTCCGCCACTTTCTCAAAGAAAGAGCAATTTCCTTTTCCTCCGGGTTCTCAGGTGCATGGGACGACAATGTGCGACGCCCTGCCTCCTCACGACCCATTTTGCCAGTAGCCAAGAGAGTACGGTTCGGGGACGATATCCTCCCCACGCACCTCTGGCCAGTCCCGTTTGGGACCCAGGGAGTTCGGTGAGGATGCCTCAGAACGCACCGCCTTCTGTACCATCCACCCCTACTCCCTTTCGCTGCACCACCACATGTACGTCAATTGTGCCGTTGGAGCCGCTTGCACAGCGTCTGGAGGCGTGGCTCACGCTGCCCAGCCTGTCTCGCTGGCTCACGTGCTGGTCGACTCGGCTCTGTGATTCAGTTCGCCAGGCGACCTCCCAAGTTCAACAGCGTTCTCGAGACGTCGGTGGCAGTCCGGAACGCCCCTGTCTTGCGTCAGGAGATTGCTGTCCTCCTGGCAAAGGATGCAATCGAGCCGGTCCCTCCAGCCGAGATGAGGCAGGGGTTTTACAGCCCTTACTTCATCGTACCCAAGAAAGGTGGTGGCCTTCGGCCAACCCTGGATCTGCAAGTCTTGAACCGGGCATTGCACAAGCTTCCGTTCAAGATGCTGATGCACAGGCGCATGATCAAATGCATTCAGCCCCAGGATTGGTTTGCAGCGATCGAGCTGAAGGACACTTACTTTCACGTTTCGATCCTTCCACGACACAGACCGTTTCTACGGTTTGCGTTCGAAGGTCGGGCATGGCAGTACAGGGTCCTCCCCTTCGGGCTCTCCCTGTCTCCCTGTGTGTTCACGAAGGTCGTAGAAGGCGCCCTTACCCCGTTACGGGAAGTGGGCGTCAGGATCCTCAACTACCTCGACGATTGGCTTATCCTAGCCCAATCCAGAGAGGAGTTGGGTGATCACAGGGACTTGGTGCTCCGGCACCTCAGCCAGTTGGGGCTTCGGGTCAACTGGGAAAAGAGCAAGCTCTCCCCTGTGCAGAGAATCTCTTTTCTCTGTGTGGAGTTAGACTCGGTGAGTATGACAGCACGCCTCACGGAGGAACGTGCCCAAGCAGTGCTGAACTGCCTGAGTTCCTTCAGAGGCAGGAATGTGGTACCACTGAAAACTGTTTCAGAGGCTCCTGGGGCATATGGCATCCGCAGCTGCAGTCACGCCGCTCGGATTACTTCATTTGAGACCACTTCAGCACTGGCTACACTCCCGGGTCCCGAGGTGGGTATGGCGCCGCGGTACACTGCGAGTAGGTATCTCCCAGCAGTGTCGCCGCTCCCTCAGCCCCTGGACAGACCTTGCCTTTCTATGGGCCAGGGTACCCCTAGAACAAGTGTCCCGGCATACTGTTGTCACAACAGATGCCTCCAGCACAGGCTGGGTGCTACATGCAACGGGCAGGCAGCCTCTGGGCTCTGGACAGGGCCCCGACTGCTTTGGCACATCAACTGCCTGGACATCCGGCCACTGCTGTTGGGCAAGCACGCATAGTCACGGACAACACTGCGGCGGTCTCGTACATCAACCGGCTGAGAGGTATACGATCAAACCGCATGTCACAGCTCGCCCGCCATCTCCTCCTCTGGAGTCACACGCAGTTCAAGTCACTGCATGATGTTCACATCCCGGGGCAGCTCAATCGTGCAGCCGACGCGCTCTCACGACAGCTTACATTCCCCGGAGAGTGGCGACTCCATCCCGAGACGATCCGGCTGATCTGGAGTCGATTCGGGGAAGCTCAGGTAGACCTGTTTAGCTCCCCCGAGTCCTCCCACTGCCAGCTGTACTTCTCCCTGACCGAGGGCCCCCTCGGCACAGACGCACTGGCACACAGCTGGCCTCGGGCTTTATGCAAGTATGCGTTTCCCCCAGTGAGCCTACTCGCACAGACACTGTGCAAGCTCAGGGAGGACGAGGAGCAGGTCCTGCTGGTTGCGCCCCAGTGGCCCACCCGGACCTGGTTTCCCGAACTCATTTCCCTCGCGACAGCACCTCCCTGGCCCATTCCTCTGAGGAAGGACCTCCTCTCTCGGCACCATAGGCGTCCAGATCTATGGAACCTCCATGTGTGGCTCCTGGACGGGACGCGGCAGACTTGAGTGGTCTACCACCTGCGGTGGTAGAGACCATCATTCAGGCTAGAGCTTCTTCAACAAGGAAAACCTACGCACTGAAATGGAGTCTGTTCATGAACTGGTGTTCTTCTCACCGAGAAGACCCCGAGGATGCACGATTGGAGTAGTACTTTCTTTCTTGCAAGAAAGGTTGGAGCGTAGGCTGTCACCCTCCACCTTGAAAGTGTATGTAGCCGCTATCGCTGCTCACCACGATGCAGTGGACGGCCGGTCCCTGTGAAAGCATGATCTCATCGTGAGGTTCCTGAAGGAGGATGAATCCCTCCAGGCCTTCCCTTGTGCCCTCTTGGGACCTCTCTATCGTCCTGGCTGGACTTCAGAGGGGCCCCTTTGAGCCGCTGGACTCAGTTGAGCTGAAGTTCCTGTCTCTTAAGACAGCGCTCCTGACCGCGCTCACTTCCATCAAACGGGTCGGGGACCTCCAGGCATTTTCGGTAAGCGAAGAGTGCCTTGTGT
The DNA here is from genome assembly GCA_027564155.1 of Gymnocypris eckloni scoliostomus. Lineage (NCBI taxonomy): Eukaryota > Metazoa > Chordata > Actinopteri > Cypriniformes > Cyprinidae > Gymnocypris > Gymnocypris eckloni. Next base: position 32,829,013 of record CM050418.1, read on the forward strand.
TTGGGCCGGTCTACTCTCACGATGTCTTGAAACCCCGGCCTGGATACGTGCCCAAGGTTCCCACCACGCCCTTCCGCGATCAGGTGGTGAACCTGCAAGCACTGCCCTCGGAGGAGGCAGATCCAGCCTTAGCGTTGCTGTGTCCTGTAAGAGCACTGCGCATATACGTGGACCACACCCGGAGCATCAGAAGCTCTGAGCAGCTCTTTGTCTGCCACGGAGGGCAGCAGAAAGGGAAGGCTGTCTCCAAACAGAGGTTGGCCCACTGGATAGTGGAGGCTGTCCCCTTGGCGTACCAGTCGCAAGGCGAGCCGTGCCCCCTGGGGGTGAGGGCTCACTCCACCAGGAGTGTTGCCTCCTCCCATGCGTTGGTGCACGGCGCCTCTTTGGCAGACATCTGCAGAGCTGCGGGCTGGGCGACACCGAACACCTTCGCAAGATTCTAAAATCTCTGCGTCGATCCAGTTTCTTCCCGTGTGTTGGGTAACAGGTAATGGGCGGGAAGAACTGGCCAGTGTCGCGCTTGCTGCGCCATTCCCCCTCACCCGGGGATACGAGTGCCTTTTTCTCTCCTAGTTCAGTTCCCCGGATGGTGAACCCTGGTAGAATCCTCCAAGCACCCCCGGCAGTCAGACTGGACTGGCGGAGCAGTCTGACGCCAGGCCCAGAACTGGTGTTAGCTCGCCCGGGTCTCCGGGCTAGGTGTCCGTATGGCCTGATTCCCCTTTGGGTAATCCCATATGTGTATTCTTCCATGGTAAGGTTTCCCTCATGGTAAACCCGTGTCTTCCCTTTGACAGAGCTTCTGTCAGGTCATGCTGGCAGCCCTCCTCCCAACTCCTAGGTAGGATCTGCCTCAGAGTCCAGTCGTATGTAGTACTGCCCCAAGCCTGGGCCAGTCCATATCAGTGTCTCCACATGTTACCTCCCTTCGGGCAGGATGTGGCCTCCGTAGCGCCCTTCTCTGAAAGGCTCGCTTCCCTGCCATTACGACAAGCTGTAACAACAAATAGGAAAGACCTGAAGCCGTCTTTCACTGAAGGTCGAAATCCCTTCCGATTTCCGTGGGGAAAGGAACAGCAGCTTGGCTATCTCCAGCAGCAATGTACTCAGTGGGCACCAAGGTTAGCGAATTTGCGCTGGGGCAGTAGGAAGGTTGCAACCTCTTGCATGGCATTTGTCTGTCACGCATTCGCTTGTCAACATCTGCATGCCACAAGTTTGTGACGAGGTTCAGCTTGTGGCGCTTTCCATAGGACCCTATTGTCTTCACGACATAACTCGTAGTGACCGACAGATAGGGAACGTCTAGGTTACGTACGTAACCCCCATTCCCTGATGGAGGGGACGGAGACGTTATGTCCCCATGCCACAATCTCGAACCATCGCTGGTTTGCCAGGGTCTCGTCTCGGCTCCTCAGCGCAAAACCTAATGAGTGGATGCACCTGTCGCCCTTTTATACCGTATGCATGGGGAGTGGCTCAGGTATGCAAAATCCATTAGCCAATTTGATTGGCGTTTTCTCTTTAGTCAGAGATGATCGGGGCTTCCAAGTAAATCCCCTATGTCGTCACGACATAACATCTCCGTTCCCTCCATCAGGGAACATTACGTACGTAACCTAGACGATGCAACTACAGAAATTAATTATATATGTAATAAAATTCAGGAATTTTGTACATAATTGTAGAGTGTGATAACGTATGTACACACTTAGTGCACTGTATCATATAATTAACTTTAAATACTACTACATAGTAGTTAGACATTTAAAAATGTGCTTCAGAAAAGTGTAAGGAAATATATATTAGTGTTGCTCTAGTTTACACATTGATCCTGGGTTAACGTTTGTGTTCCTGATGGTGAGCTTATCTTAAGAGGATTAGAACATCACCTTCTATGAACTAGATAACACTGAACCAAACACCACCTTTAGGACACAAATCCAATATATCTACGTTTCTATCAGGTAGCTGCCTGAAGTGACTTGTATCAAGACAATTAATCTATAACAGACAGGGTCATCTAACTGTACTGCGGTGACAACATGCCTGCATGCAGAAACAAGAACAGGGTGGATTATATTACAGTGGTATATAGTATAATACAATTGAATCATATCAGCTATTGGCACTGTTATCATATAAGTTAGCAAAACTGTATTCTCTGGTATACAAAGACGTTTTACAAATGGTGTTCCCCAGGGCTCGATTATAGGTCCTAACACTTTCTGCAAGTACTCAGATCTTTATTCCTGGCCCCCCAGGATAAATGCAGAGGGAGTATACTTCTACATACCCGGGTCATAGATGTGGTTCTAATCATTTTCCTCCTAGATTTTTTCGGCTTCCGCTGAACATCATCATCCTCATCATAAAGGTCCTAAAACAGAATTTCACGAAATTTGATGCTTTAGATAGGTAAATATACTTTTCTAAAGAAACAGGGGAAATATTAAATTAATATTAAATTAAATTAACCACACAGTGCAAAAAAAAACAGCTTCTTAATCACAACTACCCAAAATCCAGTTTTATCAGCTATTAAACAATGCTATCAGTGAATTGAAGTCTTTATTAGTTAATTCTACCAATACAGTATTGTTTTAAAGTTAATATATGTGCAAACTAACACCAGTATGACCAATGATATTGACAGACTACATTCATAGCAGGAATCAGGGAATTATATTAAAATTTCATTTTTTGAAATTTCATTTTTTAGAGCAAGATAAATAAGACATTTTGGCATGACCTCCTGACCTGGCCTTGAACAGCGTCATCACTCGCCTCTTGCTCTGACGAATAACTATCATCATCATCTTCAGAATAGTTATCCATATCTGGAGAACGGTCTAAAAGAGAAAGAGACATTTAATGACCCCCATGGTACTTGACATTTTAATGCAGCAAAAGCCTCAGGTATACAGTACATCTGACATCTAACATAAAAAAAATAAAAGTATTAAAATTATATATTCAAAACATGTAGCAATTTTATTGCACCAATTTGAGAACACTTGAGCTGCTGAAGCTACTTTCCCTTTTAATGTACCGAAGCATCAGTCACTTTTTCTTTGTGTGTGCACTGAGATTATGGATGGGAGGATGTTTTGTGGTAGAGAGTGTATCCGGGGGACTTTTTATTTTTATTGCTGCTTAATGCACTCAAACTGCCCATTAGCATCTTTAAGTCAATGTAATGACTGTACATTAACAAACCCAATCACTGATGGAATATTGTGGTTTGTACAGTCATGCAATTGCAAGAACGACTGGGTATATGGGGTGGTTTGGTGTAGTGGTTAAAGATTTAGCCAGTAAGTGTTCCCCTCCTTGCATTTAGATGTTGTTACATTTGTGAAATTTCAAAGGCAAAAAACCAACATTGTCTATTTTCAATACTGTAGCAATGTATGGAGCACTGCCTAACTTGATTTGCAATTGTGTGGATTCCAATTGAAATGACTGGACTGCCCACAGAAATTCGCCCAACAACAGTTCTGTAAAGACAACTCTATGAGAGTTTACTATGTAATATACATGGCAATGTTAATGTGTTTGGTCTTGGAATAGATTTGCTTTGTGATGCGGCAAGTACTGAAACTCAGACACGCTGCTGTGTTGCACATATTAACATAAAATAATCCCCATAAATAACATATATGAAATGATCCCATAGCAGATCTATTCAGGTGGAGCTGGGTAAGGTGGAGGATATCTGAGACACACTGTGACTGCTAAAACAAGCACTAGCTGAGTATTTGAATATTGAGCAGCAAGCTCATTGGCTGCTGATGCGAAAGAAACCAATCAGCTGTGCCATGTGAATAATGATGTGATTATATCAGATTTGAGTAAGAACCTATCGGCCTGCGCCAGCTAGAATTTCACAACAGCACTCTGTAATAAATGTGAACACACTTTTCTATTTTATTATATTGAAAAATTTGTGTGAATTACCTGAAGCTTTGGCCTTTGTCTCTGGCTGACCACTGCCGTCCTCTGGGTCAATAGGTTGACTGGACAGTGAATAAACACTCAATTCTGCTGCACGCACCTGTGCTTCCTTCACGTTACTATGGAGACCTAAAATCTGGCCTCCATCTGTTGGGTGCTGCATCACCTTTAAACATAAACACTCAGAAATAAGTAACACATGGACAAAAGAGTCAGAATTCTTCAGACGCCTTCTTCTCCTTTCAGCATAATGACCTTCATCTCAGTCTAAACCTCCTGGACAGATGAATTGTCCCCTATGTTCAGTGTATTCTGTGTTTGAGTCTCTATTGAATATGATTATCTCTGGAATCTCAACAGAGAGGAACTTGGAATTTGCGGGGGTGAAACTACCGAGATTAATTGCAGGCATTTTCAGAAAGCTAAATAGCTGAATAAAATGTACCAGTAGGTCTTCGCTTACACAAAGGCCCCCGACACTCCTAAACACTAGTCCTTTTTAAGAATAATTGTCTTGAAACAAAAAACAAGACATATTAGTCATTAAGTGTTCTAACATTCTAATTATTATTAACATGAGTGACCCCAAATGGAGAAACGCTTACAAATGCAAAAGAGAATGAAAGTTTGGCACTCATTCCATACTTTTAGCAATGCATATCTACCTAATACTTCAGAAAACTCAATCATATTTGCACTCTAATGAGTTTTAGATCAGCTAATTTCTGACACATCGCAATCACTGCTTTGTAGTTAATTTTTTTAATTGGATTTGTAATGACGAAGTTGCCATTTAGTACCTTCAAAATGTATTAACTTGAAAGTACTATTGAATAACACAATAAAGTTCAAATTATAATCAAGAATATATATATATATATATATATATATATATATATATATATATATGAAAAACCTGTGGCAACCAGTGTTGGAACAAACACATTACAAGTAACGCCAGTTACTTAGTTTTCCCATTTATTGGCTGACAGCTTTGCACAAAAGCAGATTCAATATTCCTCAAAATGACCGCTGAACAGTTTTCTGAAAGGTTTGTTTGAGGCAGTAACACAATATTGTAATGCATTACTTTTAAAAATATTTCCCCCAACTCTGGTGGCAACAATAGCCAATCCATCACTATGATATCAATGCATATGGCTCCTTTAATGTGTGACGCGAGAGAACAAGTATTGACATATTGACTTCACATGAAAGCTGTGAATATGAGCTGCTTTGCTATTTGAGAAGGGTGAAATAAAGTGGTCACTGTCAGTCAGGCAGAAGCTTCAATGAACTGGACTCAGGGTTGTGTGATTGATTTGCCCGTACCTCAGCCATATCAATAACACCAACGGCCAGCGTCTTGTAGCCCAGAATAGTTCTATTTTTATAGCGTTTCCTCCTTTGAAGCATGATCTGCAGCCGGTTGGCATCTCTCTTCAGGAAATGTGGGTACTAAAGAAAGGAAGTACGACAGTACAGTGATTTGTGCGTATTGTTGCTTGATATTTCATCATTTTTATCAGCAACATTGTGATATGTTACAACTAGCACAAACACTTTATTTGATGAAATCTTCCCTTCATACTTCCTGTCAAAGCAACTCTTAAAGTGTTGGCTATAAATGCCGGATATCTGACCCAAATCGAGGAAAAACATAGTTCTCAGAAGAAACAAAGGGTAATGTAGTTAACACTCCATGCAAAGAGTGCTAAATCCCTGAAACATGAAAGTTTTAGGTAGTTTTAAGTTACTGATATATTCTCACACACTTTGCGTATAAAATATGCAACTAGATAGGGATGGGTAGTAACAAAAATATCACAATATTTAGAACCTTTGTTCAAAATGCTATATTAAAATGTTTGTTTTATCTTACAGTGTACAATAAATAAATATGAAAATTTAATTTCCAAAGTAAAAGTAATCGTACCACGCATTTGATTAGATTTTTTAATTATTTAATTTACAATCATGTCATTGCAAAGACAAGTGTAATTTTTGTCTACTTTTTAATTTTTTTCCCCTACATCTAACCAATTTTTTGTTTTTCAGTTGTATTTTTATAGGAAATTACAGGGGGAAAAAACACCAGTAAACAATGGCAGATTTAACATTTTTGGGTGAACTATTCCTTCTAAACCCTATTTGGATGGGACTACACTGAAAACATTTTTTAGGCTTTCCTTTGAAACAACTTGCAAATAAATTTCACAAAAAAATTTAAAGAAAGGGAAAGTAACACTTTGAATTATCTACATTTATTACCTAAAATATTCAAATCACATGACCTACCATAATGCCAAGATTCACACAATAGACATTTTCACCTAAGTAACACCTAGTCCCATCCAAATGAACGGATGGATGAAATCACATACGTCTTCTGTTAATAAATGAAACAGTATAGTGCTCAATAGCATATGTTGAGTTACATCTAAGAAGACAGATGTACCTGTAGGGAAAAGGTGAGTTCCAGGTCTGTTTCCATCAGGCCGCTGGGTGGGAGCATGTACTCATTCGACCTCAGGATGCGCTTTGACCCCTGAAGACATGGAAAGACAACTGTCTGATCTCCATCTCTTACAAACACATGTATTCATTAATTATCACAGAAGAAACTTCTGATGCACCCTCAAGCAAATCAAGTCAAATGTTTGAAAATAAACCAACGCAGTCTCAAAACTGAAAGGAATGTCACTAAATACTGACTTATACTTGCAAATTGAAATGTTGTCCGCATGGTTTGACAGCGAAAGCATACAACAAGACAGAAAATTACTCAGTCACACTGAATGTGTTGAATAATATGTGTCCTTGTCCGTTTCGCTTCGCTGCAAGCCACTTGAAGGCACATCTGAGAGGCAAGTCACGGATATGAGCTGTCATACTAACTAGACAACAGAGACCCCTGCTTTAATATTCATCTGACTGCTAATGTGGCGATCCGTCACGGCCCAGCTCATGTGAAATGCACACACACACAAACAGATAATCACTACTGGTTGACCGATAAGGGGTTTTAATGGCAAATGCTCAAATCTTAAAACATTTGTTGAAGACAGCTGTGCTGCCCAATATTTTTGTGAAAACTGTAATTTGGTTTCAGAATCACTTTTTTTGTATTGTTTAATAGGGTGGGGGGGGGGGAATTAATTCACATATGAATTCAGTCTTCAGTCTTCTAGCTATTCGCATTGATCCTCAAATGTCACAAATCGATTTTCTAGTTAATATAATAATAATAATAATAGTAATATGATCGGAAACAAAACAGCAACAGTAGTGGAGGAGGAAAAAAACATACATCCTCAGCCCCAGACTAGCGCAAGAGTTTGGAAAAATAATTGTATTTATATGATTATTGATCTTTTGCCATTTGGGATGCGTAAAATATTTTAGATTTATTAGGAAGTTAATAGTTAATAGGAAACCCTGATTTCTTGAGTCCGGAGTACCCATAATATAGACTGTGCATGTTTTGTTACAAAATACTGGTGCATTTGATGTCAAAACAATTGATAAAAATAGTGAATTTTGATGAAAAAAAAAATCGTCAATAGATTTTTTTAGCGAATTGTGACCCCAAGAATCGATATGAATCGAATCGTGAGGTACTGAAAGATTCCCACCCCTATTGTTTAATACCATTTAATGGTAGCAAATAAAATGTATATAAATATGTACACTTAATTTAAAAGGTACTCAATATTACATAAAAAAATAAATAATAATATATATATATATAGGTATTTCGGTGGCTATAAAATATAAAGACTCTAAAGACTCTAAAATGGAAAAGAGGCTCGAAAAATCTTTGAACTCAATTTAAAAATTACAGACACAGTCAGTCAAGATCAATGGTTCCCAACCTTTTTGATTCCAAGGCACCGCTTTGTCCGAGATATTACCCAAAGGCCTTTCTATTTAAGCTGCTTCCGTTGTAATAAAAACGTTTTATACTCAAAAAATGTGTCTGTTTAATTCTGTACATCTTTAGTGCTTTTATTTTTAGTGTTTTTATTTAGCATTTTTGCCATTTTAATCAAGATGTTATGTTTATATTACTAAATGTAAATACTTTTAAGACTTATTGGGGCCCCTAATGGACCCCGGTCCCCTTGGTTGAATACCACTCGTCTAGATACTGTTTGTTCTTTTGTTTTGTTTGTTGTCACTGCTTTCTGTATATATGACCAAATACCAGTGAGCAATTAATAATTTACTACAGTAGGTAGTAAAGATCAGCAAACTAATTCTCACTGTTGTTTTTTTCTGGTTAATGCAGAAAATGCACGAATGCACGTAAATTAAATACAAAAGATGTCAAATGAACAAATACTGGTAGTGATTTTTCAGTAGGATAATGTCCAAACCCACATCTATGCTCATGCGCAGAACTAACATGAAGAAGCTCTCAGGAAACCACAGAATACATCCATCACGGGTTCTCTGCAAAAGCACATTCAAGCCTTCAGTTTCCCGAGTTCCAAACAAAGAGACAGAATGCTTTGCAAGCTCTGAATGAAAGCAAATGCATGCTCAGTCTGCTTGTGTCCGGCCTGCAGGCTAGCTGTGAATGGTTTGGCCTTCAAAGTGTTGATTCAGGCGGACACTTCAGTGAGCAGAAGAGGAGAAATAATGAGATATCTGTCAGAAACCCATCTTCTGCCCTTTTGAAAAACAGCCATTGTTTTAATCGCTGAGGTGCCGCTTTGGGATTATAACACAAGCTTTATTTTCAGTGTCTGATGAGGACACTGCAAACCTGTTTAAAATCTTCAATGATCCATCTGGAAGTGATGAGTGGGCGAAACAAGTGCACTTCATGTTACCTAAGAGGATGTGCTCTAATCCTCACATAATCATTTCCTGTTGGGAATGAAATCTAAAGGTGTAAGAAACGGCTCTGATCTTTAAATATCACCGACACTCAGTGACATTATTTTCATGACAATTAAGCACATTCCCTCCCTAAACTCTCACTACCGTATAGTAAATGTTTTTTTACTCATGATTTTATGATAATATTTTAATTACTGTATTATGTGACACAATGCAGCAATACAGTGATTTGCATTCGACTTTGCATAAATTAAAAGCAGTACAATAAATACAACCTTGATATATAAGTAATAGTTAAAGTTAATGTGCAAATACAAGCAATTATAATATCTTTGGACATGTAAGATCATATCCATACTGTGAGGAAATATCTAAAAAAGTATCATCATGCTTAATTGTGAATGAAAATTTCATAACCATGATAATTTACATACTTTACAATAATATCAAAATAGAAATTTACCCGAAAAACCCTCTTAATTCTCTTGACTGTTCAAGTTTGTTGGTATTTTTTTCATGGCAAGGTATGGACATGTGTCCAAAAACAAACTCATTGGTTGGCCAGTTTTTTTTTTCAATGTGATGGAAATCTGAAAAATCAATCTGTTGCAGATACGGCATGAAAATGCTAATGTTCAGTCTAAAAAAAGATGTTCATTCAAATAAAAAAATTTTTCGCACAGAATGCATTTTTCCATTCCAATGCACTACTTTTCCATGCATGTTTTTCTATGTAAATGCGTTTTTAATGACATTTTTAAGATGCCGTGCCAAGTTAAAATAATTGTAAATTTTACACGCAGTACTGCTCATCGATGTCAGTTCCAGTGGACCAAGACCCCGCAGGTGGGGCAAGCATTGCATGCTTTTGTTTACACTGGCAAGTTGGCTTTATTTGACACGTTCTGCGTAGGGGTGTGCGATATATATCGTCTGCGATAATATCGTAATATTTGTTTTAATGATGTGCAATTTGACAATATCGAGTATTTTACAAAAACCAAACAAAATGTCGAAGGAGTGCACGCTTACATTAGCCTAACTTACGTGATGAAGCCGGTTAAACAGTGCACGTGCACATTTAGAGTGTGTTCTTTCACTGTATGATTCAGTCTATTAAAATACATTAAAAATGATCGCAAAATTCAAGACATGGGGGCAGAAAATGGATATGTGTTTATGTTTCATGCCGTTTTTTCGATAAAAATAAGCATGATTACAAATGTGATCGATTTTGTTCAATAAGTTCAATAAGCAATACGTTTATATTAAGAGACTTACGTTTTAGACACCATATTGCCTATTTTTGCTCCATTCCGAAAAAAAATCCAAACAGCAAAGTTAACATTCCAGCGCTGTTTTACGTCTCTGAGGAACATGACAGTGATCCGTTCCTGAATTAATCAACCGTTAAATGATTCGGTTCAGTCGCAATGACTCACTTGTTATCAGTAAATTTCTGCCACCTACTGGTGGTTTTAATTTTACATTTAAAGTCGATTTAAATTTTCTTAAATATCAGTATTCAATGTTTTATGTTTAAAATGTTAAAAAAAATTGCATTTCTAACTGTTTAAAGCACTCCATGTCCATCAGAGCTGCCTTCATTAGTGTGTAAATATATCTAAACACCTTCAGATGCAACTTCTGCAAAGAATCATTTTGATGATACTTGTTTCCTTTGTTTGGCAACAGCCTAAATGTGAATTATTTTTAATTGACTGTTTAAATGTAACAATTTGACTCAAAAAGATGTACACTTTTAGAAAAATCTGCTTTATTAAAAGGCAAAAATCAATTTAAACAAATGAAAAGATTAATCAATCACTGATGTGAACTAACCACTCAGAATACGAAGAATATCATAAACTGGAGCTGCCCACGGTAGTCAGATATCAGCACAATAACACACTGCAAAATATTGTCTAATTATTGTTATCGAAAAAAATATAAAGATATAATTTTTTTGCAATATCGCACACCCCTAGTTCTGCGTTGCGATTTTTTTTAAAGCATTCCTGAGTGCTGAGTCTTACATTTTTAGATGCAAAGACAAGTTGTGTGAACATGTTTTTTTGCTATTTCCCTAATAAAATGAATGTTTAGTAATATTTATGATAAAGACGTAAAAATATTTATCTTTTTAAACAGTTAAAGCTTTACAAAAATAGCAAACACAAACCGTGTGACCAAAGCGAACTCTGTGGAATGCTAAGGGCCTCCAAGTGCTCTGAAATGACCCCCTCAGTATATCCCACAATACACCTCTTCAGCCCCCTGCATTCCATCTTATTGCGTTCAATCCTATCTTGCCACTGAGCAAGCTGTCGCCTTGGCAACTGCTCAGTTACCACAGTGTCTTGTGTAAAGCTCTGAGCCCTTGTGATATCCTGAACACCGAGCGATTCAGCAACACTCCACCTTCGATAGACCAGAACATACACAGTAGTAACATAGTAACGGTGTCATTTTACCTGTATCTTGACAGCGATAACAACAGAACTGAGTTCACGGTCCAGCTCTTTCAGAACGATCAGCTTCTTCAGCGTCAGACTGCACAACCTTAGAGACAGAGACAGGATTATTTGGTGCCATTCACAAGTCCTCATGGGTAAATTAATCATTTGACAGCACTAGCTTTTACATATGTATGCCCTTTTCTTGTTTTTTCTATCTGCGCCTTGATTTTTTTCTATAAGTCGTTTGTCCACAAGGTGGCAGCACTGATGAAACAACAAATGATGAGTGTTTGTGCAAATGGATTCAGAGATTCACTCTAGTTTGAACAACATTTTATCGTTCATAAATTCTGGAGAGAAATAGCGTAGAAACTTGACAAAGACAAAACTTTCTAATAATAGTGTTGAGCACCTATGTTCAAACAAGCTATCAAAGAAATTGTACTTTGAAAGGCTATATATTCGGACATATATATTAAGAATCAAAGCTTAAGTATATTTTGGGCACATACTTTACAGTTAAACATACAGTTTGCTTTGCACCTTGATTTTCTTTGCAATAATTAATTTGTCCACAAGGTGGCAACACGTACCAGTGCGCAATGTTTTATAGTTGAAAGAGAAACAGAAGAGATAAAACAGCAAACAAAATTCTACTTGAGACAGTAACAACAACAACAGATGACCATGTTGACGAACCCACGTCAGGAGTTCAGAGTTTCATGCAACTAGTTACTAGTTAAAGAAAAAACGTCTACATTTCTATCATTCATAACTTCTGGAGAGAAATAAAGCAGACACTGGACAAATATGAATGTGTTTTGATTGTTGGTGTTGATGTTATATTGCCATCCTGAAGAATATGGACTCTGTGATGCTTTCAAAACATGGCTCTATTTGTTTGACAGTGACATGTTAAATAGCTCAACCAATGACATGAGTTTGGGGCAGGGCTTCCTGTTTGCCCGACCAATAGTAGACAGGCAGATTGTTGGGGAAACCTGCTTGGAAACATAATTTTTTAACTCCACTGCTAGTGTCATAGAATCTACACACTTGACCTCAAAGGTGTGTTTCTAGCTGCCAAACACTGGCTGGCCTGTCTGTGTGGTGGGTTCAGGTATGAACTGGGAGCTAATTACTCTGCAGAGTGTTTATCTGGATCAATAATGCCTTTGGCCAGACAGGAAGCTGTGCCCTACACATCATTATGCCCTCAGGTAGCACAAAAACAAACGCAGTTGGTTTAGACTGAAATTCATGTTAATCTGTTTAATTACTCCTCACACTTTGAAAATATCAAAATGTGTTTGGATGCTACACTTCAATTTTCTGTTAAATCGGAAATTAACATTTTCGGAAATGAAAATGTAAGGGGCATGTATTTGAAAGGAGCCTTTGAACTTCAAATACCTCCCAGCTGACACTTTCATCCTGGAGATTTCTTCACCTTTACGTTCCAGCAACTGAGAATGAGTCTGTCAGGAGCTTATCCTGAGAACACACACACACACACACACACACACACACACACACACACACACACACACACACACACACACACACACCTCGATTTCTCTGTCCTGTATGACTCACCCTCTCTGAAGACCGAAAAACCTCACTCTTGATTTTTTTCTCTCAGTATTTTCACTCCTTCCATCTCTGTAAACCCAGCTCTGGTCTCTAACTCTACAACAAGGACACAACCACATACACTCAAGACGCTTGAGTCCTACATTACAGAAACATACTACAAGCCATACTTTATGTACTGTGCGTGCTAATGACATCAAAGATGCCATTCACCCTATCATTTCACTTTTGGTCCATTATCCACTTATATCTAGAACAAATTAGGGATAGGCATTTTTGGCAATTTCTTATTTCAATCATCGACAGGTTTCAAAAACGATTAATCAAGTACTCAGGGGCGGGGCGTGAGCAGGGGGGCGGGGCATGGCCATAATGGAGACAATGAAAATATCTGAAATGAAAATGAATGTTACAAAATTAAAATATGACATGAAAACATGTCTATGAAAACATTAACACATGATTAGATGTTACATAATATTTATGATGCAGCAATATTAAAAAAGAAGCATCTAAAAAATAATAGCTGCCTGAGGTGAAGCTGACTTTATGCCAATAAATTGAAAACCGTTCTATGACACATCCTATATTAACCAGATAACTTGGATACATAACATAGACATAACAATACAATTTGTATATGCACAAAAGGATGCATATGCCAGTGAACTTTAAGTTACATGCTATAACGAGAGCGAGCAAGAGAGAGAGAGAGAGAGAGAGAAATGCACGCGCACGCGCGCGAGAGAGAGAGAGAGAGAGCGCTCCTGTCATGATGTGCTTTCAACAACGCATGAGACACGGGCAAGGAGAGGATTTACTATAGATTTCACATCCTAAAAATTTCTCATTATAAAACTTATGTCATTAATGTTTATAGCAGATTTGTGCTATATTTTCATCTACATTATCAAGTGACTCCTAAAATCGCCTGCATGTTTTTGAAGCCATATGAAGTACGAAAACAATTTTAATTGAAGTATGCATATTGTTGAACAAATATGATACAAAAATATTTTTGAAAAAGAAACAATATCTTTTTCAAAGCAATATGACCGTCTCAAATAACAGTCAATATTGGGCATTGCATGAGCATGAAACTAAACACTGGTAACATGCAGCGCATTCAGCATGTTAATAAATGTTAATATCCCAACGCATCCTCTATTAGATGAATCAGATATGTATTAGCTAACCCAGACATCACTATGTGACTTCAAAACCAAGCTTCTCTCTTCTCACGTCTATACTTTGAACGCTTGCATGCGAAACAATCAGAGCTCAGGGTGCCGCAAAATGCTGCTATAACCAATCGGAATAGTTTTTTTTTCCCACGATCATCGTTTTCATGATCGATCATCGCTGTCACCGCCGAGTACTTGATCGCTGTTGCACATCCTTAGAACAAACAGCCATAGTGTAAGTTTTTTTTTTCATTAGCATATTCCATGGTCTCTATTACCTTTAGAATGAAAACAGGTTGTTTTTGCTACTGTACCTTTAAGGCCTTTATATGTAAATGAGCTCTGTTATGATTGGCTAACCCCTTTACCTGTGAAATGAGCAGTAAATCATGAAATGTATAAATAGTGAAGTTTTAACAATAAAGTTTAAAAAAAAATGTGTACAAATTAAAACAAATATAAAACAAACATATTGGGGCATATTCACTATAAAGAACAATTATTTTAAACATCAAGCCTATATGACTTTATTTGAAGGGAAAGTGAAACTAGCAGCCTGTATGAAATGTATTGGTTTTGGACTCGCTCTAGAAAAAGTGGTACATCCCTAGTATTTATATTTTTAACCTGGAGAGTTAGCTTTGAGGTATGAAATGTGTAAGGGTGGGTGATATGTCCAAATCGTATCACAATATACTGTAGTTATTTTTGCTTTTTGATACCATAGAAATTTTATAATTCTTGCCACTGGTCTCAATATCACACACAAAAAAAACTAATACTAATCTAAAAATCAGCAATTAAATAAGAACAAGAAACTAATTACAAGCAATCAGACAAAACTACAGTAGAACAAATAAATAAGAAATGCTACATACATTGTATAAACTAATCAAATGCATAAAACATTGCATATTCTTTACGGTTTGAATATATATTTCTTCGCATTAAAATACTAGTGATTTAGTCAAGAGCAGTGAGAGATTTTCTCTCTTTTGTTGTTTGATTAACATGAATGACAGACTGCAGGAATATTAGACTGCTGTCACTTTAAGAGCTGCACCGATCCAATATACTGTTAGATGTTTTCTTTCTCATCCATTTGCTTTAAGACTTAAATTACAGTGTTTAGGAGGATACTTTCAAAAATGGGCATTTTGACACATACACGTGTGTGCATTTAACCATTCAAGGCCTATAAAGCAGTGAAAATGTACATATCACTGCTGATTATATTCTGTATAATTGAGTATGTGATGAATAAAACCTTGAAATATCTCTGTATTCACATGCGCTCATCTCACGTCTCTCAGACGCATATAGAAAAATGAGTTCTCTTTCGCTGCTGATTGTCTTTTAATGGCTTAAGATTACTTGTTTTTAAACCACAATGCTTAAAAGTGTGTGCAAACGCTAACTTTTTGTGAACACGTTGCATTGCAACTGAAAATTACTAGCAATTTCTCAGTGAAAATGTTTCAATGTAAATCATATTTTTTTCCCCCCAATTTTCTTTGACTATGTGTAAATATCAAGGACATCGTCAAGATTTTCCATAAAGTGACCCATTTAAATGGATGTGCAACTCTATCTGTAGTCTCATCAACCTCTCCTGCTCTTCATTCATGGCTTTGACGGAGAGCAGGCAGAGAAAAGTTTATGCTGGGTCAGCTCAAAACACAACCACCCGACTGAAGCTATTCAGCGCTGGCTATTGAAAGGCCCTGTGGCATGAAAAGCCCCTGGAACGGCCCAAACATTCCATGCCAGAGATCATGAGAAAAAGCACAAACAGAGGCGCATTCACTGTTCTGGCTCAGTCTCTCAGGATCCAGTGTCAGTCTTACATAAGATCCTGACCACGGCTGCTGATCCAGCATCTCCTCAGGACAACTTCCCAGTCAGAATTCTGGCCGGTCACACCAGACGCAAAAACAATGCGAGTCATCACATCTGACCCCAAACAATTATGATTGCACAACATGTCACAGCATGTGAGCTACCAGCCAAGCCACATCTCAAGCCTCCTTCATTTCATTAAAGGCCCTGATATACTTACGGCACACTTTTTAGAGCAAGGATGTCCAATCCTGGTCTTGGAGGGTAGACATCTTGCAGATTTGAGCTCCAACACACTTGACTAGTAAATCTAAAGACCTTGATTAGTTGGGTTAGGTGTTTAATTAGGGCTAGACCTAATCTCTGCAGTACAGTGACCCTCCAGGAGCAGGTTTGGACACCTCTGTTTTAGGGATAGAAAGAAGTTGGAAATACCTGAGCAGTGGTTTACTGTTAGCGACAGTAAACCAGAATTATCTACATGAATATGTAAATATGTGCTGTGTGCTTTCCTCTCAGTAACAAAATAAACACACACCTATAATAACAGTGGTGAGAAAGCATTAGTTAAGACAGCATCTGATCACAGAAATGTAGATATGTTTGCACCGGCTGTGCAATTCGGCACACCAGTCAAATCAAGTCACGACATGTCATTTTGTTATATAGCACTTTATACAGCAGATTGCTTAGAACCAAGCAGTTTACAGTATTAAACATGAAACATACACAAAAAAATTGACTCAGAGTCACATGATCCTCCAGAAATCCTTCTAATATGCTGGTGCACAAGAAACATTTCTGATTATTATTACAGTTGAAAACAGTTGATTAATAGAAGTATAATGTTCCAGAACAACATTTATTTTAAATAGTCATTTATTTGTAGCATTACCAGGGCTCTAGACTAACTTTTTGCACTGGGTGCACTGGTGCGCCTAACTTTTTTTCTTAGGTGCACTGGCACAAAAGTTAGGTGCACCCAAATTTTCATATAGGCAATATTGACTAGTAAACGACTAACTAACAATCTGGTCAACAAAAAGTTCTTTATTTGAAGCACAATTCTACAAGAAAGATAACTTACTGAAAAAGTGTTGATCACATTTCTTGATGGTAATTTCTGGTTAATTTAATGTGCAATTGTTAAATAAAATGATAATTTCTTTCCCCAAAAAATAAATAAATAAATGTACTGACCCCAAACTTGAATGGCATTGTATATTATGAAAGTAATTGTTGTATTGCCTTTCATTTATTATTATAAAAATAAAAATGTATTGCTGCATTTTATTATGGCATATACTATGATATACTAGTTTTTATTAATGGTTTGAATTAGTTTTCATCTTTATATTCTGTTTTTATTTTAATTTATGGCTATAATATTGTATATATCATTATATTTATATATAATAATATTGTTGTGTGCTTCTGTCATTTAATTAATTTTAGTTTTTTATGTATACATTATTATTACTTTTAGTTATTTTAGTACATCAAGTTAAATTAAACGAAAATAAGAAATGTTTCCTAGGGAACTAGCTGTTTATTATAATATTTTATTTCATGTAACAAAAGTTAGGTTACCTATAATAGCCCTGATTAAAATACAATAAAAAAATATAATCTTGGTATAATTGAAATTACAAAGCAATACAAATATGTTTTTGTGGAAATGGGAACTGCGGAACCCTTTGTCCTAAAAATACGGAATATATTAATTCCTTTATGCAAATATATACAGTAGTAATTCATATTTTTAATTTATTTATTGGCACTTTTGATCTAATACAATTATTCAACTTCACAGTAATATCGTACACAAAATGTACAATATACACTTGATTTGTAAAATGTGACCTGCACATGTCCTCATACACTCTGGGCCATGGAGTGTCAAAGCAACCCAATTTAGAGGTGCTGCAGAGCCACATTAGCCAGTGTGAAGACGCCTTTAGCCTTCGGTCGGGGGTTTCATTTTCTGTGTTCGGGGAGGATGTGCTAATCTCAGCAGCATGAATGGAAACAGGTTGCTCCCTAATGATTCCCGACTGTAAGAAGCTTAACAGAGATGGTGTTGCCCGTGGCACACAGGGCCAGACAAGACAGCACACACTGCCTTCAATCACCATTACACACACACACACAGCAGCCAAGGTAGCATTATGAAATACGCTGACATATTCCCACAGTGAACAGAGGATTGTGGGGAGGTTGTTATGATTGTAAATCCATCATGATAAATAGCCTTAAAGTCTTAAAACATGGTCCGCTGACACAGATGATTGAGTATCAGTCTGTACCTGCCCTAAACAACAAACCCGTTTCCAGAGGGAGGAGTGTTGATCTGTTCTGTCTAAGACTCTGATTATGAACGTAATCTCGGCACACCTTTAAGGTCACGCATGTGAAAAATACAGATTGAGGTAAATACGGCTGCAAACACAAATCTGTATCTGCCGTCAAAACACCTTGTTCCTCTGTTTGTGCATGTTGTGCCACAGGATATGAATTATGCAATCGTAAAGTGTGGGCAGAAGGTTATGTGTATTGCAGGGGGGCGCAAGGTCCTTGAAAGCTATTATTTTAAACGATCCAGAGCCTCATTTATTAAGCATTTCTGTGTAAATCCTTCATAAACCATTCTTATAAAAACTGGCAAAGCAACCAATTGCAAGGTTAGCAAAATGTAGCCAAATAAAAAACATATCCATAAACAAGATTATTGCAATAAGCTTATCAGCAAAGTGTGATATTTAATGCAGTGTGAATTTATGCCCAGAACCACAGCTTTGACTTGAAATTATGGCTTGGTGATGTTAACGAACAAATTATTTTGCTACATTCTTAAAATGTAAAGTAATTTATTGGGATTGATGGTTCCATGAAGAACATATAATATCCATGGAATCTTTCCATTCCACAAAATGTTCTTTATAGTGGAAAATGGTTCTTTAGATTATTACAATTCCATTTCAGGTTCCTCAAATAACTTTTCAGTGAACAGAACCGAGAAAAAAACTAAACAAAAAACCCATCACTGATCTAAAGATTTAATGATCTAAAGAATTGCATCACTACAAATACGGCATTTTGGAACCATTAATTTAAGGAGTCTAAACTATACTATTTACCTTAAAATGAGTGACATTTTTGTCAAACTCACACGTGCAAACTGGAATTTAATCAAATGTCTGACTTCTCTTACTTGACCAACATAATGTCAAAAAACGTTTGGTTTCCAAAGTAAAATCCCATTATTTTCTCCATAGTGGAAGTGATTTTTAATCATACCTTATAAATCGTTAAAGACAAGACCGACTGTAAACTATGAAGTTGCTCATAGACAGTTTATTCCCAAGAGACCGACCGTGATACCAAAAGTGGAATTTCTGGTGGAAAAACTACATTACCCAGTCCCTCCAGGATTCTGCGATCTCTGAATTTATCGCAAACTCCGCAATTTTCGCAAGAGCTCGCAAGTTTTCATAATTGTCGCGAATTTTCTACAGTTTTTGATCTTAGACTCATCCCATGACGTCATCCCACCTCGCATTCAGTCGAAGAAAGGTTATTTCTCAGTTTGAAATACGGAATGAGTAGCATTGCATTCTCATCATGACAAGAGCTACATCGGACAAACAAACCGAAAGCGGAACGAATCCGCACTACTCGTTTGGGCTACGCGGCGCAGACCGTTTATCTGCTCGGGCCGGAGCTGCGGGCAGCTCTCGATCACGCGACACTGTTATACACAGTGCTGGGAGATGCAGTGAAGAAAGTAGTCGAATTAGCCACAGAATCAATAACATCTCAGTCAAATCTTGTGAGAAGCTTTCAAATTCAGCGCAGCAATCTGTTAAAGCTACGAATATCAGAACAAACACCACTGATGTGGAAACCAGGAAAAACATTGTTCAATAAACACAAATCTCCACCATTCACCATGGATTTAACATAACTACAGGAACAACTTGTGGCAGAAATGGTCTTAATGTTTTCTGTTTTTAAATGCTCCACTCAACTTTTCCCAGCACTTCAAAGCTTTAAGTATTACAGAATTTGAAAGTTATTTTTAATGTGATGACATTATTTGTTCATCCTTCATAGGTTGCCTCGTTTATAAAAACTGAAAGTTTCATAATGTAGGAAAGCAAACACATTTAAAAAATAAAAAGGACATTACATTTTTTTATTTATGTATTTTTTATTTATCAAATTATATTTAGACATTATAAATGACAGTAATAAAAGTTAATTTTACCTGCAGCTCAACTACCCAGACAGCACAAGTATATCTGTAAGACGTCTGCTAAAGATCTGGGAAACATCTACTGTGTAATTTGATAAACGTCTCAGAAGCAGTTTTATATGCATTCTAATAAAGATCTATTTGACATCTGACAGGAAACGTCCTAAATTTTGAGAAAAGCCACAGCAAAATTAGTAATTTTAGGCTGCAAAAATCAGACAAAATCCCGCAAAATCCTGTAGGGAATGATTACCCATGATTCAGCAGAGAAGCTTTCCAAATCAGAGCCAAAAGAAGCAAGTTACGCCAAAACAACACTCTATTGCGCACAATGACATAACATATTCAGCATCTTTAAATCAATAGATTTATATATATATAAATCATTTTTATGTCATTCACAGTGATTTATGGGATTGTAGTTTACTTTGTCATTAAAACCATTAAATATTAAACCATTAAAACCAAGTCTTGTACCTTTGCCTTATTATTAAATTTTCCAATACTATTTTGTTTCAAATCAAAGTTTGTGGTGTTTTGGTTTACCTCATAGTTGGATTTGGTTTGTTGCTTATAACTCTTCAACTAACACCTTTTCAAATCCAAATGAGAAACAAAATGGGGAAATAAATGTCAGGAACCAAGGCTGCTGAAATGCAATCAATGACACCAGGACTGACCTTCAAACAGCAACTCAAGTTTGTGTCTTTTCCCAAAATGAGTGAATGGCTGTAATTAGCAGTGATTTTTCAGTAGCGCCACGGGCTGTGACACTAAAGGAAATCACATTAGCAGGACAGAAGACCAACAACCATAAATGACCAGGGCTAATCAATGAGCTCCATTAGAACCTGAAGCAGGGACGTCCTGAACCTAAATCATCCTATTCACAGACAAAACCAGCTCAATTTCTGTTGTTCATTTTCTAATAATGAAATACAACCAGCTGACACAAAATGCAATTTAAGAGATTTGTTGCTATTTTTGTATTTAGGGAAATTGACCATTATTTTAATTAAATAAATCTGACAATTGGATTTTTTTTGTATATCCAATTGGATTTATATAACAAAGCTATTATGCAACTTAAGAAGACCTGAAATACAGTTCACAAATTAAACTGTTTTTATGATACTATGAATACATAAATGTGACCCTGGACAACAAAACCAGTCTCAAGTGTCAATTTTGTTAATTGATATGTATACATAATCAAGAAGCTTTCCATTTATGTATGGTTTGTTATGATATGGCAATATTTGGCTGAGATACAACTATTTGAAAATCTGGAATCTGAGGGTGCAAAAAAAATCAAAATACTGAGAAAATCGCCTTTTAAGTTGTCCAAATGAAGTGCTTAGCAATGCATATTACTAAACAAAAATCAAGTTTTGATATATTTACGGTAATAAATGTACTAAATATCTTCATGGAACATGATCTTTACTTAATATCCTAATGATTTTTGGAATAAAAGAAAATCTATAATTTTGACCCATACAATGTATTTTTGGCTATTGCTACAAATATACCCCAGCGACTTAAGACTGCCTTTGTGCTCCAGGGTCACAAATCCGAACGGCTGTTTAAAAACACTAAAATACTGCTTGATTTTCTTTCTTGTCCTTGTCAAATGTGAAAACGGAAATGTTCACACTGTTTTGTGTACACTGAAAAATCTTTAGGATTTACTTTGAAACAATTCTTACTCATAAACTACTATTACATTTCACAAATAATTACAAAGAAATGACAACTAACACATTTATGAAACATGAAATTTTAAAGTACAAAATTTGAAAAAGTAATCCAATAATAATCCAAATAGTAAAATGTAATCCAGTAATCTTTGCTTTATTTACAATATCAAGTGCACCAGGGTAACTGGGGTATTTCTGCTTTTCCATAAGCGCCACCTACAGGGAATTTGCATTTTCATTCTGTATTTTTACACTGGTCTGTGTGCAAAATTAAACCGAAGTTTCATGGGAACATTTGTGTTGGTGTGAACAGACCTTCAGTTGCCATTTACTTTCATTACAAGCAAAAGAGTGGCCAGGAAAATTCTCCTTTTGATTTCCACAATGTAAAAAGTCTGGAAAGGCATGATGGTGAGTAAATGCTGACAGACTTTTCATTCTTCTATTCCTATTACAACACAAACAGCACCCATTTATGATTCTCCTGCATGGCAAGCACGCTTCTGAGCACAGCCATGCCAATGATGTGCACTTTGGCACGTAAACAGCTCTTCTGTTCCCCATTGAGAGGTGGAGATCAAAGAATCGTGTTTTGTCTTGTGACTGCAGCATAATAAACAACAACCTGCAGCATTTGCATAATGAACAACCTCCCAGAAAATCTGCTCATTCAGAGATCAGTCACCAACATTTTTATGAAAAACGGCAATATTTGCAAGACAAATGCGATGTTGGTCTTCCAGCTTTTCTCTCTATACAATGAGGAAATGTTTCAGTAATTTTTTCTGCATCAGACAGAGATATGTAAACTCACGGTCACCAGCAGAGCACCAGAGACCAGCTGCCCTGCTCTACTTTTCTGAAACGAATACACGTCGGTTGACTCAGCAGACAGACTATTTCCTGATCACGCTGAGGGCAAGTTTATGCCCCGTTCTCTGCTGATTCACAGGCCACAGGTTTGCCACCCTGCAGACAGGATCTGAGTCAAACAGGAAATAACTAGCATTGCAAGACATTCTCTTGCCTGTGTGTGCAGTCCAGCTCTCTCTGCTTAAGGGAAAAGGAACAGACAGCCCATATAACCAAAACACTGTTTCTAAATATATTTCCCTGACCTATACTAGAAGAAATGATAAACAAAACCAAGGCTGGGCAATAATAATAATCTATGTTCGAAGTAACATATATAACATTCACAATGAATATGGAGCCTGTCTAAATGTCAGATTTAAACAGTAAATAGTAGTTTAAAGTCTTAAAATGAATGGCTCCCAAAGGAAGATTTTGCAGTGGTGTGAAAGAACCTTTCAGTGAACAGAACATTTTAAACATCCAAAGAACCATGTTCCACTCTGGAACCTTTTATTGCATTGATAAGGATGTTAAATTCCAAAACCAAAATACCTGGATAGCTTCTGTTTGCCAAGACAACATTGTGTGTATCGTTTGTGAAGAACTTAGCAATTTTTTAATAAAACCGTAATTTTTTATCAATACTTGTGTGCTGTGTATTTCTATGTTTATAGGCGCGTTGTGTCATCATTCTAGCAGCATGTTAACATCCCACTTTACTTGAAATCAACTGTGAGCTGATTCCCTCTGTGGTTATTTCAGATCAGCCACTTTCAGGTGTAATATCAGTCAGGATTTTACATTGTTCAAATGGCCAGATAATTGTGTTGCTGTGTGTGTTTTTCACAGCATGTGTAAGTGATCTGTAACTTCACTGTAAATTATCAAAGTTCAGGACTCTCACACTCGCTGCACTGCTAATTGGTCGCCTCAGCTCTCAGCGATGCCCCGCGGACTCATGGGTAATTTTCCACTTGCCGAGGAGTAGATTCAGAGAGAAACCTGTGCTATATCTTCCCAAGTGGCTCTGATAGATAAAGGAAGGAAGAGAGAGAAGCAGATGAAGGGAGAGAAGGTGGGAGAGATTAAAGTCGTGGTAATTACTTGAGAAGCACTGCACTAGAGCATTCCTTCATTCAGACACAGTGGAAGATCTGATAAGAATCAGTGTAGAGGGGGCGAGTCAGGAAGATTTTGATGCTAGAGCGAGTGTGGCCAGCTGGTTTAGTCAAGGCCAAAGATCAAGAAGGACAAACTACAGGAGTTGGCCATCCGAAGGGCATGTGACTGCAATGGAGGATAGTCCATAAGACATTGAGCCATGAGATGTTCGGGTGCACCTAACTTTTGTGCTAGTGCACCTTAGAAAAAAAGTTAGGCGCATGAGTGCAAAAAGTTAGTCTAGAGCCCTGCTTTACTGTATGCCATGCACTGCACTTTAACACAGTTCAACTGGACAACAAGCACACACTGCACTAACACAACAACATATCTGCTACCACTGGATACAATCCAATGCACATCCATGACATTGCGTATCCAGGATTATGTATAATCTGTTGCACCTTTGCATATTATTGTGTGTATATGTGTACATAATGAAGAATGTGTAGTGTATAATGTGTATTGATAACTGTAATTATGTCCAATAGTACACTTTGTGTACTGAGTATATGTATGTGTATTCTGTACATTGTCATCTGTATAAGTCTGTATGTAAGTATGTACTGTCTATATGTAAATTGTTTCTGCATTGTCTGGAGCACACTCTCAAGAATTTCACTCACCAAGCCTCATGTGCTGTGGTGATGTGACAAAAAAAGTGATTTGATTTGATTTGTTTTTAGTTCTAGTTGCTCGACTGTAGCATGTATGAACATACACACCACTAAAGATGCTAAATTGAAATTAAATCAGTCTTATTCTTAGTTGAAAGACGCCTGATACTTAAAACAGTCCAATCAGTGTAAACAGTGCCACTACGCATGATGCAACACACTGCACAGGACAGTCCTGGTGTGTTATTTTTTATATATTCATAATGGTCACTAGAGGAACATCAACAATCTGCTGGAATGAACAAAGGGAAGATAATGCAGTATAAACAACCCGTTAATCTCCTGTTGATCAGTGCATTGTGTTTAATGCACATCACTCACACTCGACCGGCTCAGAACAATGAACGTCTGCTCCTACACACTTTATCCCAGTCCCACAGACATACAGCTTCCTCTTTCAGCTCAGCTCAATCGCTCCGTAGTGTTGTGTGACGGCTGCTTCTCTCTCTCCCTCTCTCTCACACACACACACACACACACACACACGTATCCGTATGCTGTGACACAGATGGTGATTTATGGATCTCACAGATCGGTGTGTTTCAGTGCCGTCTGATGGTATTTGAGCATTGCTCTTTGCGTATTCGGATCTCTCTTGTGTGCAGATAAAATGTAATTCCTTCAACACACACACACACACACACTGGTTTCCATGTTTTACAGGTTCATTCCATAGGTGGTCTTTCTACTGTACAAACTGTATTTTGAGTCTTTATCCAGAGTGCCTCGTCTTGCATTCAAAAACATGTTCTGTTCTCTGAGTCACGGGAATGAGTCTGTGTTGCTCCTCATTTGTTACTGGTGGTGTTTTCTAAAGGTAACATCATTATTCATACCCCTAAACCTGACTTCAGTGTGTAACTTATCCAGCGTTTGTGCCTCAGACCATCAGGCTACTGAACATGCATTAGTCTACTCTTATCTCACACTGTCACTTTTAACTGTCCATTCAGATAAGCTCCTTTGTAATCTATCTGCAGATACACCATAATGCTCTAATGTACTGTGTCTGATTTTAGCAGAACACTTGAGCAGCATTTCAGAGAGGGTTTTATATTCTGTTTTTCATTGTTCAGATGTGTTATTTTTGAATATAATCATCTGTTAAGTGCTAAATCTCACACGTTTATAACACTGACTTAATTATCGTGTATTAATAAATATATAAACTACTGCTGGAATGAATTGAACAGTCACAGGAAGCAGCTGCATGGAGCTCCTTCCTGAAGAGGAAACTCTTCTTATGGAAAATCGAATGCCTCTTCTCTCACACACACCCACACCCACACACACACACACACACACACACACACACACACACACACACACAACAAAGAAACCAGTTAAAAATACTACACAGAGTGTTAATAAAAATGCTCATGTGGCAGAATGCTTAAATTAGGAAGGCATTATAAGTTCATAAACCACACCATCTGTCATCCCTACGACTATATTTGACAAGAATGATGTATTCAGAGTCCAGTGTAGGACTCTCAAGAATCGCTATAATATTGTGTATTTTTAGAGGTGTTTTCTGAGGCAAGCATCCCTACTGCTCCTCATACTTCAGACTGAATCAGCCCTAATTATAAAGAATATCATTTAGTTTTTTTCTCAGCATGTGTAAGTGATCTGTAACTTCACTGTAAATTATCAAAGTTCAGGACTCTCACACTCGCTGCACTGCTAATTGGTCGCCTCAGCTCTCAGCGATGCCCCGTGGACTCATGGGTAATTTTCCACTTGCCGAGGAGTAGATTCAGAGAGAAACCTGTGCTATATCTTCCCGAGTGGCTCTGATAGATAAAGGGAGGAAGAGAGAGAGAAGCAGATGAAGGGAGAGAAAGTGGGAGAGATTAAAGTCGTGGTAATTTCTTCCTGAACGAAATGTCTTCCCTGATGGGACAAATCCTGCTTTTGCTGGTAACTCTGATTTGGACTGTGCTAGCCCTTGTGAATAAGAAGTGTGCTTAAAAATTGAATGTGCACTTGTAGTGTACTTAAAATCTTATAAGTATATTCTAAAAAACTGTATTTGCATATCATATTAATGAAATAATACGGCACTTAAGTGTATGTAAGTGAAAGACGCTATGTTTTTTAATACACGTCAAATTAAAAGTTCTACTTTCATAAATTTTGAAGTGTCAACTAACATAATGCATTGTGTTTTTTAATATTCATTTTAAAGTTAATATATTTTTGCACGTGCTAAATTGCAAATTCATCATTACAAATGCACAAGTTTAAATAGAAATGATAAAATATATAGTTTACCATAAATGCAGTATATTTGGCAGAACACTTTAACCGTTTTTAATTACTCATCCGTTTAAATTATATTAAGCCTTAAAGCGGTCACTTGAGTGACAGGTGGACTTCGCACAGCCATTGAAGAGGAGTGGACCTATGGCGCTTTTCCACTGCATGGTACGGCACGGTACGGTTCACTTTTGGGGGGTTTTCCACTGGGTACTGTACCTGGTACCTGATACTTTTTTAGTACCACTTCGGTCGAGGTTCCATGCAAGCCGTACCGTTACCAAAACATGACGTGTAAACTCTGCTGATCACTGATTGGCCGGAGAAAATCGTCATTACTGCGTCACTGAACTTGCGACACGAGACCCTCCTCTACAGCCCTACCCGCTAGATTTAAATCAGCACAGCCAGCGAAGGATCGGACGCAACTTCTGTTTAAACAAACGCACATTTTTGCATCAACCACAAAATAGCAGTGTCGTTGTCTGTTGAGGAAGTTCAGGCGTTCCTCTCGTTGATAGCCGAGAGCGGATCCAGCGAGAGCTTAATGGCACGACGAAGGAAAAAGCCTTATGTATATAACGTTACTTTTGAACTTGCTATATTTTCAGAGTATGTCTTCTGTTTATATTTTTTACCTCTGTATCTGTGTTTTGCTTCAATTAAAAACAATCTGATCGAATAAGTGTACCTCCAGACTATATTAAATATGTATCATTGTATGAGCACGTAACGAACCTCTTGAAAAAGACAAATGATTAATGCCGCGATTATAAAAACCATCACATAAATAAAAAATAACAAGGGATACATTGTACATTTTGAAATATTCTAAAGTTTATTGATAATTCACTTTACAGAACACGCTGCATGAATAGTTAACTAATCAAGTAACGCAGCACACCTGCACGAACATCCCTGCTCTCCTCCTCTACAGCCCGTGTCACTGCACCACAGTCTCTGCTGCTGGGGGTAAATCCCAAGCATTCTCATAGACCTCTCCATTGCTGTTAAAAACATCCACATGCCGAGAATGAAGAACACTATTCCGTCTCCTTTCTTTGTTGTGAGTTTGTTTGTGGCGCGTTTACGATGATGTCACGGCAGTAGAGGCGGCGCAATTATAACGACGCGTGAATAATCCCGCCCACTCTATAGCGGTACTAAACTGCGGTGGAAATGCAACCGACCCGAACTGAGCCGTACCGTACCGAGCCGTGCCGAACCGTACCGTACCATGCAGTGGAAAAGCGCCACAACATTACACAGGCCACAATCAACAACCTGATCAATGCGAAATGCGAAAGAGGTGTGTTGCACTA
Organism: Gymnocypris eckloni scoliostomus; assembly: GCA_027564155.1. Lineage (NCBI taxonomy): Eukaryota > Metazoa > Chordata > Actinopteri > Cypriniformes > Cyprinidae > Gymnocypris > Gymnocypris eckloni. Next base: position 32,857,128 of record CM050418.1, read on the forward strand.
CGTGAGGCAATTGGTGGTCACACCAGATACTGACTGGTTGTGATACTGACCCCCCAATACAGTAAAACTGCACATTTTAGAGTGGCCTTTTATTGTGGCCCGCCTAACGCCCATTTCACACTGCAAGCGTGAGCGGCGCAGAAGCGGTGCGTATGCAGAGCAGAAGCAGACTACCTCCAGACTATATTAAATATGTATTATTGTATGAGCACGTAATGAACCTCTTGAAAAAGACAAATGATTAATGCCGCGATTATAAAAACCATCACATAAATAAAAAAACAAGGGATTCATTGTAAATTTTGAAATATTCTAAAGTTTATTGATAATTCACTTTACAGAAGACGCTGCATGAATAGTTAACTAATCAAGTAACGCAGCACACCTGCACGAACATCCCTGCTCTCCTCATCTACAACCCGTGTCACTGTCACCACAGTCTCTGCTGCTGGGGGTAAATCACAAGCGTTCTCATACTCATATACCTCTCTATTGCTGTTAAAAACATCCACATGTTGAGAATGAAGAACACTATTCCGTCTCTTTTCTTTGTTGTGAGTTTGTTTGTGGCGCGTTTACGATGATGTCACGGCAGTAGAGGCGGCGCAATTATAACGGCACGTGAGTAATCCCACCCACTCTATAGCGGTACTAAACTGCGGTGGAAACGCAAACCGACCCGAACTGAGCCGTACCGTACCGAGCCGTGCCGAACCGTGCCGTACCATGCAGTGGAAAAGCGCCACAGGTGTACTCTGAAGACTTCCTTTTGGCTACACCGGGCGCTGTCACGTGCGTTTGTTGATGATGCCTGTTGTCAGCATGACATCTGCTTCTATGCCAGCATATAGGCCTATAAACTACACAATTTTATATTACAACTTGCTACGAAATTGTTGAACTTCATGGTAACTGTTTAAAATACATTACATCCCATTTACAAACTTTAAATATGTTTTTTTGTGTGTGCCGATCATAAACAATGTCATGTCACTTTAATTCAGCGTTAGCGGCACAGCAAAAATAGACTCGGTGCCGAAACGATCACGGCACTGCTGCTCACACGACGCTCCTGCTCACGCGACGCTCCTGCTTGACGCACACGCACTGCTCCTACTCCCGGTGTGAATGCACGCATTTGTTAACATGCACGCCGAAAAAAAGACGCGCTGCTGACACTCTGCTCACGATTGCGGTGTGAAACGGGCGTCAGGCACACCTGTGCAATAATCATGCTGTCTAATCAGCATCTTGATATGCCACACCTGTGAGGTGGATGGATTATCTCGGCAAAAGAGAAGTGCTCACTAACACAGATTTGTGAACAATATTTGAAAGAAATAGGCCTTTTGTGTACATAGAACAAGTCTTAGATCTTTGAGTTCAGCTCATGAAAAATGGGGGCAAAAACAAAAGTGTTGTTTATAATTTAGTTAACTACCAACTAGTTAATGGTGAATAGTGTTCCCTAATCTAAAGTGTTAACACCATATGAATGTTTGTACAATTTTTGGAAAGTCTGTTATGTTCACCAAGGCTATATTTATTTGATACTGAAAAATACTATAAACAAGTAATATTTTAAAATAATTTTAAATAACTGTTTTCTATGTGAATATCTGTTAACATGTAATTTATTTCTGTGATCAAAGCTGGATTTTCAGCATCATTACTCCAGTCTTCAGTATCACATTATCTTCAGAAATCATTTTGATATGACAAATTACTGTTAAATAAACATTTATCATTATTATTATTATCAATGTTGAAAACAGTTGTGCTGTTGAATATTTTTCTGAAAAGTAATTTTTTCAGGTGTTGCTTTGTTTTTCACCAGAATTTGTATTATTTAACAAAGTAACTAATATGAAAAAGTAACTTTATTGTAAATAATGAAAAAGTGTTACTTTACTAGTTACTTAAAAAGTAATCTGATTACTTAACTCACTTGAAAAGCGTTAAAAAAATTCAGGATTATTTGATAAACAGAATGTCTTAGATGAATCAAAATATTTGTTGTCTTGTAATTTTTTAACAATTTAACACATCCTTGCTGACTAATATATATATATAAATATATATATATATATAAAAAAAAAACTACTAACCTCAAGCTTTTGAACAGTAAGTACATACATTCTGTGCCTTCGTGTATATATACACTGGAAGAACAAAAGAAGGAAGAGAACAAATGCAGCTTATTCTCACCACATCAGCCACAATCTCTGCAGCTCGATGCATGCAAGCATGAAAACACCAGACCCTACAAAACACATACTGTACGCACATTTGCTGCCCCCCGAGACACATCGCATCTCTTTTTGATTTGCTCAGGAAGTAATCATATGAAAAGACATGATTGTAAAACATTTGGATTTTTTTGTTGCACAATTTATCTAAACTTTTATGTTTTCACATCTCAGTCTCACATAATTACTTTGATCACCCTAGCAATGGCTTAACAACCACTAAAAACAACCTTAAAACCACTTAGAAACAGTCTTGCTAAGTTACTATCACCAATAATACACCAGAAACTACATATAAATGCCCTAGCAACCACCCACACCACCCTAGCAACTGCTCAGTAATGTATTAAAACACTCATAATCTACTTAAACAACCAAAATATGCTTTTTAACTTAAAATGTAGGCTACCACTAACCCCCATGATAACACAGATAGCAAATTCAGAGTTAATTTTAAGTGTCCTGTCCATAAACACAACCAGTACTCATACAAAGTCATACACACAATTACAAAACACAACCATGTTAACACAAAACACTAAAATAATGCAATAAACATGAACAAAATAACGAAAATGCAACACAAATCACCCCATGTACTGATTACTGATAACAGTTATGTAAAATATAATAAGTAGTGCTGTCAAACCAAACGATTAATTGCAATTAATCACATCCAAAATAAGATTTTGTTCATATAACATACGTGTGTGTACTGTGTTTATTTATTACATCTATAATGTTGATTACATCTACATGATAATATTTAAGGAAAATATGTTGTGTCTATATATTTAAAATATGTATCTGTAATATATATATATATACACATGTAAATACATGTAAATTTTTTACTAAATATATACTTTGTGTGTTTATATATATATATATATATATATATATATATATATATAATAAATATACACAGTACACAAATATATTATGAGAACAAAAACTATTTTGGATGCGATTAATCGTTTGACAGCACTAATAATAAGGAATGCCCTTTAGCTGTTTTTTCACTGTAAATTATATCTAATTCATATTTTTCACTTGAGCAACCCATATTATGGTGTTATTCTGTTGTAATATGATATATGTCTGCCTTAATAAATAGACTGTATGATGTTTTAGCAGGACACTAGAAACAAATGCCGCTTTATATCTCAATTCCAGGGCAGATCATGCCAAATTTCACCAAAAACATGCACCAACCTATCAGCGCTATCCAGTGATAGCTGCTCTAACACTGTCTGAGCTCGACGAGGGGGAGAGAAGCGCAAAACGACACAGCCGAGGTCCTGAGGCGCTCCGAAATTAATTAAAATACCTCCCGTCAAGCAGACAGAAACCGAAGATGACCTCTTAAGAAAGAGTACCGTGAAAAAGACATCAAACCATCAAATAGCGGGAAACTACATGGTTAATCACAGATCCGATGCTAAACAGCTTTGGAACCAATTGGTTCCTTCAAGTTTGCAATAAAAGGAGTACAAACTGGCCTATTGCTTCTTATATACGAGGTATATGAATGTTTAGTAAGGATGGGAATCACAAAGAATTGTGCAATTATTGGCCCCTTTATAGTTATATCAATGACTAATAAAAATCTATAGAGCAATCAACAGAAAAAAGTTATCGTTAGTAGCATCCTAAGATAATTCACCCAAAAATGAAAATGTTCTCATCATTGACCATTATGTTCCAAACCTGTATGACTTTCTTTCTTCTGCAGAACTCAAAATCATTTAGTTTCATATTTCAACAGCTTACGGTTATTCATCTATGGATGAAATAAACACTGAAACATTTCTGCTGACATTTACTGATGCCCCAAAGTCCCTTTAGAGTGTATCAGTGGTTTAAAACAGAAAATGAGCCTGAACTGTGGAGCTAATTTCCCGAGGGACCCTTGAGAAACAGAAACCAATGGTTTTCAAGAGGTACAGAGATGCATGCATTTCCACCGCATGGATCTCTGGGAAAGGACAACATCATGTATCTTGCCGACATCAGCTGGCGTTTCGTCAGAAATAATGACCCTACACAGAGTCCCACACCAATTAAGGCCCAATGAACGAGCATGAATAATTGACATGCTACTGGCTGTATAAACGGATTGGAGCCGCATGTTTAATTACGGCAGCCTGATCTATGCCTGGTTGGGTTTACACTCATTTGTCTTTGCAGGGACAAGAGGAAGGAGGGGAGGAATCTATAAATCACTTCCAGCAGCCTTCGTTATTTGCACACCTATAGTGTCATTCTAGAGACTGGGGCTGGGTACTGCTAGCTATTTTATGAAACAGTAAACATCGTGATACAAGACGAGATCAGAAACACTGCAATGACAATAGCATTAGATTGTGCCTGGAGTAATTCAGAGTTCGGCTTATTTAAATAAACTGCTTCTTCATTAAATTGATTAAAATCTGGGCATGATTGTAATGTTTTGCTTAAAAAAATCATACTTTTAACATTAAAACTTAACTCCCAGATTACAAAAAAAAACAATTAAACACGAAGATGCGAGTACATCTAATATCTAATTACGTCACCAAAATAATGTTACCACATCGCTTCTCAATATCAGTTCATCTCTAAAAGTTGGGATGTCAACTTATTATCTTTGTTTTTAGTGTCTTGTTACTTTATTAACTGACACATTAATTAAACTGAGGGTCTTGAACATACAGTATGTCCTAGTTCTTGATTCCCTGTACCGATTCTTGATCGGTACAGAGACTCAGCTGTAGTTCCTCTGGACGTCCAGACATAATGTATGAAGCTTTGGCATTTGAGCATAATTCACATTTGCCCTTTCTTTGAGAGGACTCGGGGTCGGCCCGCGGCGTCAGATCTAGAGCTATGAACTGCTGAGGTCCAGATACTTGAGGGACGCCCCGAGTCTCAGGAAGCATCCTGTTCTTATTATCAAAGCCATCGAGACACATCTGGGCCGAGCTGATTAATCTGGTCCCACGAGTTCTCACAGCTCTCTATGGAGCTTAATGTGCCACCAGGTTTGCTTTTAGTCAGACAATAACTCGCTGTACTGAACCATCATCCAAAATAACAGAAAAACAACAGAGAGGTGGCACACATCCACACCTGCTACATTAATAAATAAAAAAATGTGTGATACATTGCAAATATAGTAACAACCAAAGGACGTTTTTAGACAAAATGCACATTTACTACATAGATATTAGACATTTACATTACATTAAGTCATTTAGCAGATGCTTTTATCCAAAGCGATTTACAAATGAGGACAATAGAAGAAATCAAAATCAACAAAAGAGCAATGATATGCAAGTGCTATAACAAGTCTCAGTTAGCTTAACAAGTAGCAATGTTTTTTTGAATGTTTTATTATACAATAAAAAGAATACAGATAGAATAGAGCAAGCTAGTGTTTGAGGCCTTTTGCTTTTGTTAATTGTATAATAAATTAAAATAAAACAAATATATAGAGTACAAAAAGTTTAGAAAAACTAGTGTTAGTTTTTTTTTGAATAAAATTATAATAGAGAGTGCTAGAGTTAGAGGGTCAAATAAAGATGGAAAATATGTGTTTTTAGCCGTTCTTGAAGATGGCCGAGGACTCAGCTGCTCGGATTGAGTTGGGAAGGTCATTCCACCAGGAGGCAACATTTAATTTAAAAGTCTGTGAAAGTGATTTTGTGCTTCTTAGGGATAGTACAATAATGCGTCGTTCTCTTGCAGAACGTAAGCTTCTAGAGAGCATATAAGTCTGATGTAATGAATTTAGGTAAAGGGGTGCAGAGCCAGAGGTGGTTTTGTAGACAAACATTAATGCTTTAAATTTTATGCGAGCAGCTATTGGTAGCCAGTGCAAATTGATAAACAGATGTGACTTGCATTCTTTTTGGCTCATTAAAAATTAATATTGCTACCACATTCTGGATTAATTGTAAATGTATGATAGAACTGGCTGGAAGGCCTGCCAAGAGAGCATTGCAACAGTCCAGCCTGGACAGAACAAGGAGTTGTGATGCATGTTCCGAAAGAAAGGGCCTCATCTTCTTGATGTTGAATAAAGCAAATCTGCAGGACTGGGACATTTTAGCAATGTGGTCTGAGAAAGTCAGCTGATCATCAAGCATAACCCCAAGGTGTATGGCTATTTTTGAAGGAGTTATGGTCGATGTGTATAATTGGAAGGTGAAATTGTAATGAAATGATGGGTTTGCTGGAACCACAAGCAGTTCTGTCTTGACAAGGTTGAGTTGAAGTTGATGGTCCTTCATCCAGCAAGAAATGCCTGCTAGACATGCTGAGATGCGAGCAGCTATCGTCAGATCATCAGGATGGAATGAAAGATAGAGTTGAGTGTCATCAGCATAGCAGTGATATGAAAAGCCATGTTTCTGAATGTCAGAACCTAGTGATGCCACGTAGACAGAAAAGAGAAGTGGTCCAAGAACTGAGCCCTGTGGCACCCAATACCTCACCTTTCCAAGATAACTTGAAGGACCTATTTGAGAGGTAAGACTCAAACCACTGGAGTGCGGTTCCTGAGATACCCTTTACCAATAGGTTTGACAGGAGGATCTGGTGGTTAACCATGTCAAAAGCATGATAAGTATTGAAGATTTGGAATCCGACACAAAATATAATTAAGCAAATTCATTAGCTTAATTAATTTTAGTACGAATTAAACACTGTATTGACAAATGAGCATCCATGACCAGCTTTTTGTATAAACTGCCTTATTTAGTAATACTGATGTTACAATTAAATCAATGTATTATGTTTTAGATTCTCAGATTGTGAACTTTAATACCCATGCCATAACTGTTTTTTTTTATCTTGCTGTCTTTAAGATCCCTTATTGTGCTAAGACTGCATCTGAAGATAGCAGAAAACACCCTGCCCTTTAAAACAACAAACCAGGGAAGTGCTTGCTTTAACTTTATAATGTTTGACTACTGCAAAATTCAATCTGACATAGAAGACACACTAGATTTTCTCTGATGTATGATGTATGATTTATTTGAAAAAATAAATAAAATAGAAATAGAAATTCGCAACCAATTTGCAAATTAGATTTTTTTCCCATTGTGCAATACCCTCATGGCAATTCAAGAGAATGAAGCAAATACTTTAGTTCAAGAAGGCATTAATGGAAATCAAATACTAGCCTTGAATCTGTAAAGCATCTCGCCAATCTTTTAAGTTCACTCTCATGGAAATGTTTCACAAAGAACTGGGTTTTCTTTGGAAAACCCATATTTACCCATATGTAAATTCATATTACAGGATGTGGTTTAGGTCATTTGGACAAAATGCATCATGTGTAACACATTAATTATTTGGGCAAAGAGGAAAGGGAATAACATACTGATATTCTAAATATTGAGATGATGCTTTCTCTTAAGTGATTTTATCAAACCCTAAGAGATACGCTGGTTTTTATATAATCAACAACAGCTATAATCATGTAATGCAGCATTATTTAAAACTGTTAATGACTTATAATAACAGAATCATACTTGAAAACTGAATAACTGAAAATAGCAGACATTAACTGTGACTGACTTCATTCAAAATCCTGAATATGATTATTTTTAATTTATAAACAAATGACACTCATGGTCATTACAACAAGTTAAAAACTATTTGTTTTTTTGCATTGATTTGACTGTAATGAATACAAAGGGGCTTTTGAGACCACCAATTGCTTCAGACTTAAAAAGCTTCCATGCAATTAACACAGGCTTTTTAAAAACATGCTCATCCTCATTTTGAAACCAAAACAAGACAACATTTCAGTAAATATATGCAAAGTTGCACTTAAATGATATTAATTCACTATAACATCAGAATGGCATGTTGATGGCATATATCAGAAGAAATATATCGAAATGAGGCACACACATAAAAAAGTTCCTAAATATATATAGTTGTTGATCACAGGCTCTGAAAGTCAATTTGTCCATGTTTAGCACATCTAAGCATGATCCAAACCCACTGTCCTGTCTTGCAATGCTTTAACTTTAGTGGGTGTGTTTATAATATGACACCAAAAACATGTTGACTAATTGTGGTTTTCTGTGTATATAAACCAAACTAAACACACAAGAAATGCACCTATATAAAGCACTTTGACATATGTTTCCAAATATTTCGTTTTTTAGCATCACAACATTGCATGAATCTGATTTGTTGTGACCCGCTTTACGAAACATGCCCATTAATCCGGTCAACTATTGATGTTTTCTGTGTTCATATAATGACTTGCCAACATAAATGTCCATACAATTAACATAATGTTTCCATGTGTCATATAACAAAACACCATGCAACACTGAATGAACGAGTTTTGTTTTGACCTCCTTCAGCACAACATGCGCAAGTTAAAGCCCATGTTGCATGCACAGAAAAGCATGCAAGCAACGAAATGCATTAGTGTCCAGAAGCTTTATTTACACACATGAACAATAGCATTAGGTTTGATGTACCTCGGAACACAGCTCGGAGATGAGCGGTCAATCTCCCACGTAGCGAATAAATTCATAGGCACAGGCATGATGGGACCCAAACCCGCCGCACCCGAGCCCCCAGCTCCGGCCATGGCTGATCCTCCGGGCGCAGCGGCGACGGCGGGTACGGGAGCGGGTGCACCGATCCCCGGGTTCATGAAGGCGGCCCGGACCCCTCCTCTCTCCACAGCCGTGGCCATCACCGATCCGAAACGACGTTCAAGCTGGACTGCGATGGTCGAGGACCTTACTGCTCACGCACAAGGTCCAGACGGCTTTCTACTGCAGCTCATCTCTCATATACACAGATTTGCGATGGTCAGAGGCGGAGCTTCGCTTCAGAAGAGAATGTGGAGCAAATGCGATCTGTGGTCGGCCTACAGGCGGCGCTGAATCACGGGCTCCATTTACAGTTCAGTAGGCCACTCGTTAAAGAGACGTTCTTTCGAGTGATTTAGTCAAACCAATTCGCGAACTGTTCGTACATAAATGTATTGTTTGTTTGTAAGAGAGAACATCTGTTTAGGAATAAACCTGTAAGGTCAGCCACATGCTTGAGCTTATTACCATAAACAGCGCATCGTTTGACAATATAATAGCAGGCCTATCAAGAATAAATCAGTTATTTCGTCTGCACTGGAAGCTGTACTCAAATTCCTTTCGAGTGTAAACATACTTGGTAATAAAGCTCTTTCTGATTTTCTGTAGCATTTATAAGGAAAAACACAATTAGACTCTCAGACAATATTAGACCATTGATGGAATCAAATACGAAAACATACATTCTGAAAAACATACAAAATGCTTATTTCTAAAAGTTAAAACATAATGCTAAAAGTTGTGTAGTATAACCAGATAAATATAAATACAAAATATATATATATTTTTTAAATATACAAAAAATGAAAATTCTAAGCAAAATGTTAACATTGAAGTCTTAATTATGAATTTTCTTCTCTGTGTTCTAATGGGTTCAGGATCAAACCTGGCCTTTATCTGTTGTGCTGTATGTTTGGTTAAATTGTACTTGTGCACAGTGTCGGGATAAAATAATCAGAGGGCAGTTAGCCTTTATCCTTCAATAATCAAAGCAACTGTGTTTTAATTTTAGAATTTAAAGACTATCATGTGTAAAGTGGCATACTTTGGTTATGTGTAAAGTCATGCGTAAAGTGGCATAATTTATACTAGAAGCACAATGACTCATATATTTGTGCATCATGAATAGTGATCGACCGATATTGATTTTCTTTATAACCGATACTGATTATTTGCATGTTTATACCCGATAACCGATATGCAAAACCGATATTTATTTACTGTTATAAAGTAAATAAATAACAGAGTGAAGTAAGTCCATTTTTCGCTTTGGTTTTTGCTCCTTTCAGTCATCTTAACAACAACAAAAAACTATTGAAAATAACAATTTTCATGTAAAATTTAATCTTCAAATTACAACAATAAAAACATTTTATTTATAAAAAGCATCATCAGCAACTGATATTAATAATAAGCAAAAATGTCCAATGTTTTCAAATGGAGAAAATAAAGGACAGAATTCATATCAACTTTTTTAACTCATTTTAAACTACAGTTTTAGGTTTAAATGCTGTTTAATAGACTAAAGAGTGGAGAATAATTCACTGGATAATATTCACTGGAATATTGAAATAAGCTATAACAAACAAAACATCGTATTTTATTGCATTTCTTAACTGGCACGTTTTATCAGAATTATTAAAATGTTTTTTGTCATTCTAGATTATGAAAACTGCTGACAGCGCGGTTTATCTATTTACACAGAACTATACTCAAACTGCGATCGCTTGCGGAGATAATAAATCATTAATTTCTATAGAGATGTATTTATCTAGATGTTTATTGGCAAAATAATGGTTCTATAGTAAATGTTAATATAATTCAGCGTGTTTCAAACAAGTGAATCTTGTTAAAAGTTAAATGCGGTGGCCGTGCTGGAGCATTTCCTGAGTGAACAGTGCTCACTGCTCCAAGTGTGTCCAAGTGGTTATACTCTGTATAATCATGTATGTGAAAATTTTTTTTTTGCATTTTTAGTTTTTTTCAAAGCCGATATCCGATAATGGTAAAATGCTTAAATATCGGGAAAAATATCGGTAAACCGATATATCGGTCGATCTCTAATCATGAACAAACCCTGGCATTTTGCTTCAATGTTTATGATAAGCTGAGATGCATCACATATCGTTTAGTTCACAGATAAATGTAATGAGTTGCAAATGAAGAGCTCTTTTCCAAAACGCTATAAATCCATTTTAATAGTTTTCATGAAATTGACATTTTTTTACCTAGACCCATACATTTTGTTAATATTCAATTTATCCTGTTAAAATGGTCTGTTGGCTCAGTCTGAACATGTTAAACAATGATTGTTAAATGAAACAACAATATTGTCGATTATAAATTCAAAGTTTGTTTTTTGATTTTTTCAAAACGCTACAAATACATCCTTTTTTTTTTTAAATGTTGGTTTATGTAAAAAAAAAAAAAAAAAAAAGAACATGCGACACATGATATCAGGGACTCATACTATAAACCGGTCGCACCAGCCTTGTGTTGATGTAACCTCCCCGGGTCCACACCATCACACCGAGCAGGTCTCGAACCCAGGTTTCCGGCGCGGGAGGTGGGCGCTCTAACAAGGAACGCCAAAGGCTACAGCCTCTAGTGTCAGTCGCTAGAGCGCCTCTTTTTGAGGTCAGGAGAGTGAGGTTTACACACCGCCTTTACTGGCATACACATCTGTTACATTGACATCCCACAGTGGGTATTAACGCGCCACCTGAGTGACGAACCACCTGAGTGAGTGCATATCGCATTTAGGCTAAAAACAGGTTCGCCGCTTATAGCGGTTTGGAAAGGAACTGCATCTTGCAGTACATTTTAAACAAGGAAATATAGCGATTTGGCATGAAACATTGATGGAGCAGTGAATAGGTTCAGTAGACAGCAAAATGGCATGACGAACTCATTTTTTTTTTATTTGGCATTTATCGCCTTTTGGAAAAGAGCTCTTCAAATTATTGCTTACGTTTTGACTTCCCAGTCAAACTACTCTTCCATTACCTGCATATTAATGCTGCAGAATGTTATCTTACTGTTAACATTCACATACTGAAGAAACTGTTGTAGGATTGTGGGATCCGGTGATATTTGTAGATATATTAATATCACTAATTTTATGTATTCATCTTTTTCAGACGTGACTTTTTCACACATACGCTGTATTTATGACCATCATGGGGCAAAGTGATGGGTAAACCCAAGCCCCCTGGCCCCTTATCACAAACATGTGTGTGTTTGTTTTGTAACAAATGGTAGGGATGTAAATGTTGGGTTAAATGTGGCGTGTTTGAGCGCTAACAGTGTGTGTGCACGGTGCACCCACATCTCCTTAACAGGTAGGGAAACTGAAATGATAAGGATGTATGTAAACCAGTGCTGCTCTGTCACACAACCCGTACAATACGTTGGTCATTTTATGCAACACTTTTATGCAAAGATTCACAACCCCATGCAAGGAAAATAATTCAGCAAAAACTTTAATTCCAGGTTTTCAAACAGAGATGGCGAGGCAAAACTTACGAACTGCAGATTTAATAATAATAATAAAAAAAACATATCTGTATGATATTATGCTGTACCCACATTGGACCAGCAGTTTGGAAAATGGATGAATGGATGATTCAGCTGCAGGCGCCGTCTTCTGGCGGGAGTTCATACAGCCCGACCCGCACAGTGCATTTTGGGAATTATCTTGCCATTGAGTGTACATCGGTTGTATGCTCATTATTGTGGTGAATGAGTGCACTCAATAATGTCCACTATGGTCTCGGTTATGTTTAATTCCAATTCAGCCCTCTAGCTCCAACCCTAATCAAACAAACCTGAACAAGTTAATCAAGGCATTTAGGACTACTAGAAAGTTACTGGCAGGTGAGTTTGATCAAGGCTGTAACTAAGTGGACCACGAAGGCCAGCAAGCAGGGGTGTGCAGTTCTGCTCCTGCAGCGCCACCTTCCAGTAAACAGACCAGAACCAGCTAACCAAGGTCTTCAGGATCAGTAGAAACTTCCAGTCAGTTTGACAGGAGTCCAGGCCCGCCATTCCTCCCTCTCACCACCAGAGGTCGCCATCTCCCTTCCCCCTGGAATAATTTTCCCTTCATTCCACACACCTGTCACTAAGTACATCCTCAGCTGTTCCCCATTTCACAGTCTTTATATTCCGTCCTCACGCACCACCCTGTCTGGCGAGATTGTTTATGCATATGTGTACGTATGCATAGGTTTAACTGTGTTCCTGTTACTGCTACCTGTTACCGAGTATGTTCTGGGTTTGCGCTCGGGACACCAGCCGTTTGCTGTTGCCGTTTGTGGTGTCCCGTTTTTGTAAATTATTTTGTTTTTTGCCTATTGGCCATTTTGTTATATTAAAAACTTGCTTACCTGCATCTGGACTCAGACATCTGTTCATCCTCGGTGCCTTCTCTCACCACCCGTGACAGAATCTCGCCAGCAGACATGGGTTCCAGCCGGGAAGCTCATTAACCTCCGTCAGGGGGATGGGAGCATTTAGGAGTACGCCGGGCACTTCTGGGAAGTCGCTCGTCAGTCGGTGACAGAGAAGACTTGCCTCCTGGTCTTCTTCTGGGGGGGGGGGGGGATTCGCTGGAGAACTATCTCAACCTGGCTCTGCATCTGAGCGGCTCGGCCTTCAGGGTGGAGTTAGCTGCAGAGCCCACTCGCGATTCCTCCGAGGCGGCTGCGGGCCCTCACGAAGCGGCGGAGCTCACTCAAAGTGCTCCTGAAGCGAGTGTCCATGGAGGTCTCATCCGAGATAGCGGAGCTCACTTTAGACCTTCGCGAAGCGGCGGAGCCTGCGGATGTTTCCTCCGAGGTGGCGTAGCTCGCTTCAGGCCCTCTGAAAGCGGTGGAGCCCGCTGGTGTTTCCTCAGAGGTGGCAGAGCTCACTTCAGGCCCTCTGCAAGCGGTGGAGCCGGCTGATGTCTCCTCCGAGGTGCCTGGGCTCACTTTGGGCTTTCTCGAAGCGGTGGAGCTCGCTGGTGTTTCCTCCGAGGCGGCGGCGTCCTCTCACGAAGCTCCCGAAGTGGTGGTGCCTGTTCACGCAGTTCCCGGGGCGACAGTGCCCACTCACGATTCCTCCGAAGCGGAGGTGCCTGCCCACTTTCTCCCAGACTCAGAGCCCGCTCCATTCCATGAGCCCATAGAGTCTGCTCCAGAGCCTGCTCCATTTTGTGAGCCCACAGAGTCCGCTCCAGAGCCCACTCCGTTCTGGGAGCCCATATCATATCGATCACAAGTGCAGTAAGGAGTACCTCAAGGCTCAGTACTAGGGCCATTACTTTTCAAGCTTTACATGTTACCCTTGGGAAATATTATCAAAAAATATGGGGTCAGCTTTCACTGTTATGCTGATGATACTCAGCTCTATATTCCTTTACGGCCTGGTGAAATACACCAAATTGCGAAACTTTATGGAATGCATAGTTGATATAAAAAATTGGATGACGAGTAATTTCTTACTGCTAAATTCGAAAAAATCAGAGGTTGTTAATTATCGGACCTAAAACACCCACAAGTAATAACCTAGAACACTATCTAACACTTGATGGCTGCTTTGTCGATTCTTCGTCATCAGTCAGGAACCTACTTGAGTAAGCTCTTATCGCATTATAGTCTTCCAGAGAAAGATCCCCAGTGAGGACCCCTGTCACCATACAGTCATCGGGAAAAGACCACTGGAACCAGTTGAGCCCTTACAATCTGACTTTGCTACAGTTGGAACAAACTCCTGGTTCGTCTGGCCAGAGGGTAAATGGCCCACCGACTGAGCCTGGTTTCTCCCAATGCTTTTTCTTCGTCCTCAGTCAGGAACCTAGGTGTGCTATTTGATAGCAATATCTCCTTTAACAGCCATGTTTTAGCATTTGTAAAACTGACTTTTTTCATCTTAAAAATATATCTAAACTGATACCTATGCTCTCAATGTCAAATGCAGAAATGTTAATGCATGCGTTTATGACCTCAAGGTTAGATTATTGTAATGCTTTTTGGGTGGATGTTCTGCATGCTTAATAAACAAACTACAGATGATTCAAAATGCAGCAGCTAGAGTCCTTACTAGAACCAGGAAGTAGGACTACATTAGCCCGGTTCTGTCAACACTGCACTGGCTCCCTATTAAAGATCGTATAGAGCTTAAAATCTAGTTAATTACTTATAAAGTATTTAACAAGTTTAGCTCCTCAGTACTTGAGTGAGCTCTTATAGTATTATAGTCTTCCACGTCCACTGCGTTCTCAAAACTCTGGCCATTTGATAATATCTAGAATATCAAAATAAACTGCGGGCGGCAGATCCTTTTTCTATTTAGCGCCCAACTCTGGCAGTGGCGGCTGCTGTGCTTTCAAAGAGGGGAAGCTCATTTTCGGCCAACATCAAAAAATCGTCCATTTATTTATACGTAAATTCTGTAAAATACGTAAATAATACGTAAATGTTCCTTTTCAAGAAAATGCTCTAGTCTAGCCTACTGTATGAATGAACAAACGATCTAAAAAAAGATATTAAACTCGACGGAGGAAATGTGGGAATTAGGTTCAACTGAAACAAGGAATGTGGTGTATAACTGTGAAATGTATGATGAAAATTGGCTAGCAATTTCGCCAAGCAAATACCATGAAATAGGTTGCAGCAGTTTGCCTTTCGACTACACTTGCAAAATCCGCGATGGGACTAAGCTCGGATAGCTTCAGCGTCAGCGACTTTTATAGTACAAAATCGCTGTCAATCAAAAGGAGACGCGGTCTTCGACAGACCCTCAATCATCACGCAGACGCTCGGAGTCCGGGCCAGCCCACTCCTCCATTCATCCCAGAGGCGCTGAGCGTCCGTGGGCGGGACATAATCGCAGCATTATCCAATGACCGTCTTGTTTCTAAGCACTGAAAAAACAGTTTAAAGCAGCCCCATTGAAGTCAATGGACGCTGGGCTTCAACAGAGTAATGCACTGTACGCTACGGGAATGAATGAGAAGGAAATCGAGTCAGCCGACCTAAGTAGCTGATTCTGAACGAAATTGTTTTCGTTCGAGATGAACGTGTTTAACGCATTTTAGTCAATAAAATGTTAACATAATAGTAAATATATTTGACCATTCATTTTTTGACAATTATAGGGGAAGTTGAGCTTCCCTTGCAGTCTTAAAGAAATCGCGGCTGAACTCTGGAACAATCTACCTACAAATGTTCGGGAGGCAGACACACTCTGTCAGTTTAAATCTAGATTAAAGACCCATCTCTTTAACCTGGCGTACACATAACACACTAATACAAATACAAACTGTTCATTCTCATGTAAAAATGGCCCTGGTTAATGCCAGGTCTGTGTCTAATAAGACTTTTATTTTGAATGACTTTTTTACGAGTCGTGGCTTAGACTTTTTATTTTTAACTGAGACATGGACTGGAGCTGATGAGTCATCTATCTTTGGTGAACTATGTCCATTAAATTTTAGCTTTATTAGCACACCAAGATGTGTTCGAAGAGGAGGTGGGGTGGCTTTGGTTTTTAGGAACCAGTACAAAATACAGACAATTTTTTTTGCTGAGAACTTTTCTACATTCGAATCACAATGTGTTTCTAGCATCCAAACAATTATCAATTTCTGCTTAGTCTCTGGCACTGTCCCTGCATTTTTAAAGCATGCAGTTGTCCACCCACTGCTTAAAAAGCCCAATGTTGATGTAAAATGTTTGAATAATTATCGTCCTATCTCAAAATTGCCTTTTTTTTCAAAGGTTATGGAAAAAGTTGTCCAATCACAGTTACTTCTGTTTTTAAATTCGACTATGATATTTGAACCATTTCAATCAGGTTTTGCAACCTATCATAGCACTGAAACGGCTTTGCTAAAAGTGATGAATGATTTGCTACTTGCGGTTGACTCCGGTGAAAATGCAGTTTTGATTTTATTGGACTTAAGTGCCGCTTTTGACACAGTTGATCATGACATCCTTTTGTCACACCTTGAACATTGGGTAGGTATTAAGGATACAGCATTATCGTGGTTTAAGTCATATCTTAAATCCAGGACACTTTCAGTGGCTATCGGCCAGTTTTCCTCATCATCAGTTTCTCTCCCTTATGAGGTACCTCAAGGGTCCATTCTGGGGCCCCTAGTTTTTAATCTGTACATGCTTCCACTTGGTAATATAATTAGGAAATATTAAATCTCTTTTAATTTCTACGCTGATGATTCTCAGTTATACGTTCCATTGCACATTCTCTGCAGCCTCTTATGGACTGTTTGAAGGACATTAAAATCTGGATGGCGAATAATTTCCTCCAGTTAAATAATGAAAAAACTGAGGTGATTATTTTTGGTCCCTTTAAAATCAGAAATTCTATAGTTAGTAACTTAGACAGTCTCACTCCATATGTTACGTCACATGCAAGAAATTTAGGTGTTATTTTTGACTCTGAGCTTTGCCTTGAAAAGCAAATTAGCTCAGTTGTTAAAAACAGCTACTATCAATTGAGAATCATTTCTAGACTTAAATCAACACTTTCCTTTCAAGACTTGGAAAAAGTTATTCATGCATTTATTAACTCACGATTGGACTACTGTAATTCCTTATACCTAGGTCTTCCCAAATCTTTACTGGCTCGTTTGCAGATGGTCCAGAATGCAGCAGCCAGATTGTTAACTGGTGCAAAAAAAACATGATCACATCACTCCAATTTTAGCGTCGCTCCACTGGCTTCCTGTCTCCTTTAGAATTCAATTCAAAATTTTGTTGATTATTTTTAAGGCTCTTAATGGACAAGCCCCATCTTACATTTCGGATCTTATCTCGTTTAAATCTACTTCTAAGCCCCTCAGATCTGCTAATAAAGCTCTTTCATATGTCCCACGGTCACGACTTAAGTTTAAAGGGGACAGAGCCTTTGCAGTAGCTGCTCCACGGCTATGGAATCAGTTGCCACCTGACATTAAGAGTGCTCCGTCTATTTCTGTTTTTAAGTCTAGACTTAAAACGTATCTTTATTCTATGGCCTTTCCTGAATTTTAATTTGTGGATTAGCATTGTTATCTTGGATTTTAACTTGTATTTTATTTTATACTTTACTGTATTTTATGATTGTTTTGTACAGCACTTTGGTCAGTGTAAGCTGAATTTAAATGTGCTCTATAAATAAAATTGACTTACTTACTAATACACTTCGAATATTCAAATTTAGTTAGTCTACATTAATTAGGTCAACCGGAACCGGAAACACTTCCCATAAAACACGAAGTACTTGCTACATCATTAGAAGATTGACATCTACGCTAATATAAGTCTGTTTCTTTCTTATTCCGAGGTCACCGCAGCCTCCCGATCTGGTCCTTATCCAGCCCAAATTGTCACTGCAGTCTCCAGTCTAGGACACCTAGATGAGCCCCAGAGACAGATCCCCAGTGAGGACCCTGTCACCTAGACAGCCATCGGGAAAAGACCACTGGAACCAGTTGAGCCCTTACTATCAGACTTTTGGCGCTTTTCCACTGCATGGTATGGTACGGTTCGGCACAGCTCGGTACGGTACGGTACGGCTCAGTTCGGGTCGGTTTGCGTTTCCACCACAGTTTAGTACCGCTATAGAGTGGGCGGGATTACTCACGTGCCGTTATAATTGCGCCGCCTCTACTGCTGTGACATCATAACGCGCCACAAACAAACTCACAACAAAGAAAGGAGACGGAATAGTGTTCTTCACTCTCGGCATGTGGATGTTTTTAACAGCAATGGAGAGGTCTATGAGAATGCTTGTGATTTACCCCCAGCAGCAGAGACTGTGGCAGTGCCACGGGCTGTAGAGGAGGAGAGCAGGGATGTTCGTGCAGGTGTGCTGCGTTACTTGATTAGTTAACTATTCATGCAGCGTGTTCTGTAAAGTGAATTATCAATAAACTTTTGAATATTTCAAAATGTACAATGTATCCCTTGTTATTTTTTATTTATGTGATGGTTTTTATAATCGCATTAATCATTTGTCTTTTCAAGAGGTTCATTACGTGCTCATACAATAATACATATTTAATATAGTCTGGAGGTACACTTATTCGATCAGATTGTTTTAATTGAAGCAAAACACAGATACAGAGGTAAAAATATAAACAGAAAACATACTCTGAAAATATAGCAAGTTCAAAAGTAACGACATAAGGCTTTTTCCTTCGGCCGTGCCATCAAGCTCTCACTGGATCCGCCTCCTCGGCTATCAACGAGAAGAACATCTGAACTTCCTCAACAGACAACGACACTGCTATTTGTGGTTGATGCAAAATGTGCGTTTGTTTAAGCAGAAGTTGCGTCCGATCCTTCGCTGGCTGTGCTGATTTAAATCTAGCGGGTAGGGCGGTAGAGGAGGGTCTCGTGTCGCAAGTTCAGTGACGCAGTAATGACGATTTTATCCGCCAATCAGTGATCAGCGGAGTTTACACGTCCACGTTTTGGTAACGTGCGGCTCGATGGAACCTCGACAAGTGGTACTAAAAGTATCAGGTACCAGGTACAGTACCCAGTGGAAAACCCCCCAAAAGTGAACCGTACCGTACCGTGCCGTACCATGCAGTGGAAAAGCGCCATTAGCAACAGTTGGAACAAACTGCTGGTTCGTCTGGCCGGAGGGTAAATGGCCCACCGACTGAGCCTGGTTTCTCCCAATGTTTTTTCTCCATTCTGTCACCGATGGAGTTTTGGTTCCTTGCTGCTGTCGCCTCTGGCTTGCTTAGTTGGGGACACTTAATTTCCAGCAATATCATCGACTTGATTGCAAAGATACTATTTAAACTGAACTGATCTGGACAATGCCATCACTAAATTCCATAATTAAATGCCTTCAATTGAAAATTGAGTGTTAAATCTTGTCATTTTACATTATTGACACTTTTTTCCTATTTTCCTATTTTGATATTGTGCAGTTGCTTTTTTCCAATTTGTATCGTTAAAAGCGCTATATAAATAAAGGTGACTTTACTTGCCACTGCTCATACCGTGCTGTGCTTAAAGGATGAGAATGTTCACTACGTCGCTGATTACCTTTATAGTCCACTTCAAAATCATCAAAGTAGGCAGGGTGACGTGTCTGACGTTTTGGCCGTACATATTCTAGAACAGTTTTCTCTGATGCTCATCATGCTCATCAAGCATACTGTCACTGTAGCAAATCACATCCGTCTTGAAGGACCACAATGTTCAGAAGAAATAGGGATGACGTAGTTATCAAACACATTCAAATGATATTAGAATAATATCTATTTTATGGCCTTTTATTGTGGCCAGCCTAAGGCACACCTGTGCAATAATCATGCTGTCTAAATCAGCATCTGATATGCCACACCTGTGAGGTGGATGGATTATCTCGGCAAAGGATAAGTGCTCACTAACACAGATTAGACAGATCAGTGAACAATATTTGAGAGAAATAGGCCTTTTGTGTACATCTACAAAAGTCTTAGATCTTTGAGTTCAGCTTATGAAAAATGGGGGCAAAAACAAAAGTGTTGCGTTTATAATTTTGTTCAGTGTAATAAACGGAGCACTTACATATCATCAATGATGCACACCAACTAAAACCACTCGGGAATCATCAGAACAGGTGAAATTTAACAGAAACCAAGCATTAACAGTTCACACCTGACCGGAGCTTCAGGCAATTTCCTCATAACGCAATCGATGCTATGGCTGATGCAATACTTCCAATGAACTTAACTGAGGGTATGCTGCAACGCACTGGACAGAATAGATAATTCTTCCAAATTAACTATATACATACTTGAGTCATTGAGGGCCTTTTGTACAAGTTCTTACTAGAACCAGGAAATATGACCATATTAGCCCGGTTAACACTGCACTGGCTCCCTATTAAACATCATATATATTTTAAGATCTTGCTAATTACCTATAAGGCCCTGAATGATTTGGCACCTCCGTATTTGAGTGAACTCTTATCACACTATAGTCCTTCACGTCTTCACGTCACGTCACTGCGATCTCAAAACACTTGCCATTTGATAATACCTAGAATATCAAAATCAACTGCGGGCAGGAGATAATTTTCCTATTTAGTGCCAACACTCTGGAACAATCTTCCTAATGGTGTCCGGGTAGCGGAAAAACTCTGCCAGTTTAAATCTAGATTAAAGACCCATCTCTTTAACCTGGCTTACACATAATACACTATCACATTTTTATAATTAAAATCCGTTAAAGGATTGTTAGGCTGCAATAATTAGGTCAACCGGGACTCAGAAGACTTCCCAAAACACCCGATGTACTTTTTACATCGTTAGAAGAATGGCATCTAAGCTAATATTAGTCTGTTTCTTTCTTATTCCGAGGTTATCATAGCCACCCGGTTCCAGTCCGTATCAAGATCAGATGGTGGATAAGCTCCTAGAGAGGACCTCTACAGCTCTGAACGTCAGCGGAGACCAGGACAACTAGATGAGCCCCAGAGACAGATCCCCAGTGAAGACCCTGTCTCCTAGACGGCCATCGGGACAAGACCACAGGAACCAGATGAGTCCTTTGCACTATTTGACTCTGCTGCAGCCTAGATTTAAACTGCTGATTTTGTCTTGCCAGAGGAGAATGTCACTATTTCGACATACTATTTGTCTAAATACTACACGTCTAAATGCTGTAAAGCTGATATATAGCCACCCAGCTTTATATCAAGCTGATGTAAAGCTGATTTGACACAATTTGTATTGTTAAAAGCACTATACAAACAATAGTTGCTTGACTTGACTGGAGATACTCACCAGGAGCAGAATTGGACACCCCTGCATTAGATACATCAAACCTGGACTTACTGTGCACCTTCCCTTTCATAATCCAGAGATTCATTTTGTGTCAAATAAGGGTGCAATTTTGGTGGAATTTAAGTTATGTCAACATCTTATTCTTTTAGACATCTAAGAATAAATAGACTCTCCACTTCCAGTTTTCATACAGAATGAATGCTCTGTTTTGTGTGCAGTTTGCTTGGAGCAGGGGTTCTCAACCTTTTGCAAGCTGGGCCCCACCCAAAGCTGGTTCATTGCAGTTGGCCCTCCCCCACCCCCCACATCACCCACACCACCTTGCATAGATAGATAGATAGATAGATAGATAGATAGATAGATAGATAGATAGATAGATAGATAGATAGATAGATAGATAGCCCTAGGCTATTATTTTTAGGCCCACATTATTATTATTATTATCATCATCAGTAGCGGTAGGTAGGCCTATTATCATTACTAGGCTATTGTTATAATTGACAGTAGCACCAGACTTCTAATGTGAGCTTGCAGACATTATTATTATTATTATTATTATTATTATTATTATGAGTAGTAGGCCTATCATCATTACTAGGCTATTGCTATATAATTATATGAGGTTACATGCTTTATTGTTGTTGTTGTTGTTATTATTATTATTATCATCAGCATAGGCCTATTATCATTACTAGGCTATTGCTATAATTGGGAATTGGCACCAGACCTCTGATATAAATTTATGCTTTATTATTACTAGGCCTAATAGTAGGCATCATTTGCATTTTTTTACAGAAGCTTGCAGGTAGGTGATGTTAATGTGAGACCTGAGCCTGCTTTGCCTTGCAAAGATCCTCAATTATTGGCTCAATGTTTGATAAACATAGCCTCAAATCATCCTCGATTTGTGCACGATTGCGGTATTTCGTTTTGAGTGCAGTCATTTTTGAGAATCCTGCCTCACACAAATATGTCGACGCGAAAGGAAGGAGAATCTTCAAGGCGACGTCACAGAGTTCAGGATATTCCTGCATCAATGCTGCCCAGAATGACAAAAGAGGGCAGGAGCTAAAGAGTTCCTTCAGTCTACTGTCACTCCTTAGCTCAATAAGCTGTTCCTGCATATCAATTGATAGCTCGTTTGCTGTGCACACAAACGGATCTCGAACCCACGCAAAAGAGTGATAATCCTCTTTAAAGTACATCGCAAATTGTTTTCTCATTGCTGACAGGTGCTCAGACGCTGATTGAAATAGGGAGGAGAAATCGTGTGACGTGCCTGCATCAGTGATAAAGTCTGCAAGGCTGGGGAACATGTCGCAGTTCCCTCGACTAATGCGGCCATGCCAGAGATCTAGTTTTTGTGTGAAGGCGTGCACTTTGTCTGCAAGGAGCAAAATATGAGTTTCGCTGCCTTGCAAAGACAGGTTGAGGCCGTTCAAGCGGTCAAATATATCGACCAAATAGGACAGAGATGCAAGCCACATAGTGTCATCCAGATGCTTCGCCAGATCTGATTTGATTTCTGTCAAAAACCACTTCACCTCCTCTCGCAGCTCATACAACCGCTGTAACACCCGCCCCCTGGAGAGCCAGCGAACTTCAGTGTGCAGAAGCAGCTGTTCGTGCCCTGACCCCATCTCCTGGCAGAGGACCCCAAACAAGCGAGAGTTTAGCGGCCGTGATTTGATGAGATTTATCATTTTCACGGATTGGTTCAGCAGCTAGTGCTTCACGATGGACTATGCAATGTGTCCATTTCACAAGTGGAGCTACTTGCTGAACGCGAGCAGCTAGGCCACGCTCACACCCCGTCATTGCCTGCGCACCATACGTGCATAGGCCAACGCATCGGTCCCAGGCCAAACCATTTTCTCGGATAAAAATTTTAAGGACATTGAAAATGGCTTCTCCTGTAGTGTGCGACTGAAGAGGCCGGCAAAACAGGACATCCTCCTCAATCGCCTTGTCCCGCAGATACCTGACATAGCTGAGGAGCTGTGCCTGCCCAGCAATATCAGTGAATTCGTCCAGCTGCAGCGCGTAGTAAGGACTCTTTTTTTACGAACTCTATCAGTTGCTCTCTGATATCATTGGACATGTCTTCAATTCTCCTAGCGACTGTGTCATTGGACAGTGGTACTGCACCGAGTTTGGCTGCTGCACTATCGCCTATCATTATTCTGCACATGTCTTGCGCTGCCGGTGTCCTGACGGAACACCATACCCATCAGAATGGCATACCTTCGGTTAATGCGCATGCGCAGCAGTGAAATTTGAGGAATTGCGCATGCGTTAAATTTAAACCGTCATTTCAGCATACCAAGATTACAAGCGGTAAGTGTTGGTGTAATATATTGCATATTATATACACATTACCTAATTGCATGCCTTGTACAATCACAAGAAATGTTGACAGACGTTTTCAATATATTATTTTTAGCAAGTGGGGTCGTAAAGTCGCGATTTTGACCGAGATTAAACACATCGACTAATGTGTTGCTTTTAAATGATTAATGCTTATTTTTCTGCTAACTGTAGTTTAACCATGGAAAATAAGTGGGAGGAAATGTTCAATTACCTTTCAAAGGGTTCATACCCTCTTGAACTAAATAAAGGGCAGAAGCAAAGCCTAAGGAAATACTCCTCCAAATTCAGGATTCACGGTCAGTATTTACGTCAAAATACATCTTACTGACAGGAATATGCACGTGTTCATATTTTGTATTATTAATTATTGGTAATGTCAATATTCCTTAAAGATGGAGAACTACTCTTTGGCAGTGACAGAAGAGTCATAAAGACAAAGGAGGAGGCTATGAATTTATTTAAAGAATTTCATGCCTCACCTATTGGAGGACATACAGGAACCGTAAAAACACGAGCTGCCTTGTGTTCACGGTTCTACTGGTATGGCATGACAGTGGACATTGACAAATGGGTATGTAGCTTATCTGTTCATCCATAAGCCAAAATCAAGCCAGGTCTCCGGTCCCAGCTCAAGCCAGCTCTCAGGTCCCAGCTCAAGCCAGGTCTAAGGTCCCAGCTCAAGCCAGGTCTCAGGTCCCAGCTCAAGCCAGGTCCCAGCTAAAGGTCCCAGCTCAAGCCAGGTCTCAGGTCCCAGCTCAAGCCAGGTCTCAGGTCCCAGCTCAAGCCAGGTCTCAGGTCCCAGCTCAAGCCAGCTCTCAGGTCCCAGCTCAAGCCAGGTCTAAGGTCCCAGCTCAAGCCAGGTCTAAGGTCCCAGCTCAAGCCAGGTCTCAGGTCCCAGCTCAAGCCAGGTCTAAGGTCCCAGCTCAAGCCAGCTCTCTGGTACCTGTTTGGGGTAGTACTCAAGAACAAGGTGCAATAGAAACTCATAAGTTAGTTACGACCTGTTGGTCGTTGGTTTAGACCAGTTGGTCATCAAGTTGCATGTTTCTCCCATGCATGATTGCATGTGTTCTTTGTTGAAAATGTAAATGGTACAGTTTTTCATCTAAATATTAACAAGACTAATTTGAAATGTTCTGTGTTGCAGTCCAAAAACTTTGGTCTTCTAAAGATACAGGACAAGTGGAAGCGGTCGTGGGACCATACAAAATTTATGATACCTCTTTTAGAACACTATCGGGACACGGCTGGCTTTCTGATGAGGTGAAGTATACAAGTTTAATGTTTCAGTGCTGTATCAAATTAAATTACTAACAACTTTTTTTGTTTACACAGATCATTGATGCATACCTGCACTGCATTATGAAATTAGCCAAGGTAATAAATGAAATTCAATTCTACTGAAAACTGTGTTTTCATTCTATTGTTAGAAATACTGGATTTTAACAGACCAATACTGTTACAGATACCTGTGCATCGGTTGGACGCTGTACTTGGGTCCTCTGTCTTTCATCGTGGCCAGTTCAGAGTTGTTCAAAAGGTAATATGGTTTTTATTACAGACTATGCAACCTTATACACATGCATGTTGGAACTTTGGATTTTAAGTGCTCTCTTCTATTTTTAGATGAAGTTACCCACAGCCTCAACTTGGATTTGTCCTGTAAACGTTGGACGTCACTGGATTTTAGTGGTACTTTTCTTGATTCTGTATTTACCACAAACTTTATTGGTAGTTTTTGGTGTGTCTGTAAAATCTTTAGGGATTGTTTTAGGATTAAATAATATTTTTTTTTTAATTTCAACAGATTGTTAAAATGGATGAAAAATCCTCCTTGTGATAGACCCCTTAATGAAAAATATGTACCAGAGAAAATTCTTGAATTGAGGTGATGTAAAACAAGCCTTTCTTACTGTGTTTGCAGACTTATGTATTTGAATATGTTTCTGAACTTATGACTTGTACAATAACAGAAATTTTTTGAAGACAATAAATGTCAGCGAAGGCCTGTGGACGATCCAAACTGAAAAACACAATCTTCAGCAGGACGGCTCTAGTTGTGGAGTCTTAATTTTGATGGTATGGATATTATTGATATATGTTATTGGGGTGAATGTGTGTTACTTTACACCTACACTGACTCTTTGTAGTTTGCAGAGCTCAATCTCTAAGGTAGAAGTATCTGCGTTGCTCAAACAGATACAGAGGTCTCAGCCGCAAGAGTCAAAATTGCAGCAACTCTTCTGGAATACAAAGGTATCCATTAATTATCCTGAATTTCAATGTAGAATGCGGTCTGTTATTTCTTGATAACAGACCGCTGCGAATTAGAACAGACCGTTACCATGAAAACAGTGCATTGCTATGCAGGATTCTAACCGTAGAGACGGAACGGACTATTTTCTTTAGCGGAGGCAATATAATCGTTTTAAAACAATAAACTCCTTTTTAAATCACTATTTTGTGTCAAATTATTGATTTATTTGGTAGGTAGCCATGTAATAAGCGGGGTTGTTATAGCAAATACAACACCTTCAGGCTGATTCAAGATCCCTCCGCTCGTGTCGGGCTCGATCAGCCTGTCGGGTTGTATTTCGCTATCACAACCGCCTCGCTATACATTATCCTTACATGTCTGACTTGTCCTTTGACAAGAGACTATATTCAGGATAAATTGTGCTGAAGTTTTGCAGCAAATTTCTTTAAATTAAAATTGCTTGCATTGCACTATTTTTGTTTTTCATTTAAGATGGTGTGGAAGATCTCTGTGTTTCCTGCAACATGTTGCAGTTTGATGCTGAGGAGGATTTCACAGAGATGGTAATAAGACAATAGGTTATATACTGGCAAACTGGCAACTTTCACTATCCATCCACTCAGCTTTTTGTCTTTATCTGATGTAAATCAATTCTGATACACCCGACAATTACAGAGTCGTCTGAGTATTTCTGCAGATGACAGGTCTCTGACTTAAACTGCAAGTCTGAGGTGTACAGAGTGAAAAGGAATGGTGAAAGTACGGTCCCATGTGGTGCTCCTGTGCTGCTGACCACCTGGTTTGACACACAATTCTTCAGTCTCACAAACTGTGGTCTGTTTGTCAGGTAGTCATTGATCCAGGTGATTGTTGAGGGCTTCACCTGTGTCTTCTGGAGATTCTGACAAAGCAAATCAGGCTGAATTGTGTTAAATGCACTGGAGAAATCCAACAACATGATCCTCGCAGTGCTGCCTGCTTTGTCCAGATGACAGTGGGTTGGTTGAAGCAGGTGGATGATGGCGTCTTCTTCTCCTAACTGCTTTCACTAAAGCAGGCAATACAGCAATCCTTGAAAACATTTACATGACAATAGTATTAACTATGGCTATTTAAGGCTCTTGTAGCAGTAAGAAGAAATGTATTTCTTCTTATTGCTAGTACAGCTGAAAAAGTTTGTAACAATTCTTCAATGCTTCATTGATTATATATTGCACTTCTAAAGTGAATTTTTTTAATTTTGTCTTTAAAGGTGCAGTGTGACATATGCTCAAGATGGACGACAAGGAGTGTACCCTGCAACCCTTGCCTCAGAGCATTTCAAGTGTAAAAAGTGTGTTAAATGCATAATGTTTGCTTCAAACTGTGTCGAAAGTTCTATGTTGTACATATTGTACAATATGTACCTATTTGAAATTTGTATTAAAATATTTTCAACCAGTCTATAAATAATGAATGTTTTTATAATTTATTTTCTTTTAGTAAGACACACAGACATAGGTTATGAAGGTATGCTGGTAAGTGTGAAAAGTAACAAAAAAGGATACCCCAACACTTAATTTTCTATGAAGCAAGACCTATCGAAACAGGGGCTATCAAAACAGCATACCCCTTTATAAACTGTATTTTTTTATTAACACAGGGGCTATCAAAACAGCATACCCCGTTATTAACTGTATTTTTATTAACACAGGGGCTATCAAAACAGCATACCCCGTTATTAACTGTATTTTTATTAACACAGGGGCTATCAAAACAGCATACCCCTTTATAAACTGTATTTTTTATTAAACCAGGGGCTATCAAAACAGCATACCCCTGTATTAACTGTATTTTTATTAAACCAGGGGCTATCAAAACAGCATACCCCTTTATAAACTGTATTTTTTATTAAACCAGGGGCTATCAAAACAGCATACCCCTTTATAAACTGTATTTTTATTAAACCAGGGGCTATCAAAACAGCATACCCCGTTATTAACTGTATTTTTATTAAACCAGGGGCTATCAAAACAGCATACCCCTTTATAAACTGTATTTTTATTAAACCAGGGGCTATCAAAGCAGCATACCCCGTTATAAACTGTATTTTTATTAAACCAGGGGCTATCAAAACAGCATACCCCGTTATAAACTGTATTTTTATTAAACCAGGGGCTATCAAAACAGCATACCCGTTATAAACTGTATTTTTATTAAACCAGGGGCTATCAAAACAGCATACCCGTTATTAACTGTATTTTTATTAAACCAGGGGCTATCAAAGCAGCATACCCGTTATAAACTGTATTTTTATTAAACCAGGGGCTATCAAAGCAGCATACCCCTTTATAAACTGTATTTTTATTAAACCAGGGGCTATCAAAACAGCATACCCCTTTATAAACTGTATTTTTATTAAACCAGGGGCTATCAAAGCAGCATACCCCTTTATAAACTGTATTTTTATTAAACCAGGGGCTATCAAAACAGCATACCCCGTTATAAACTGTATTTTTATTAAACCAGGGGCTATCAAAACAGCATACCCCGTTATTAACTGTATTTTTTTATTAACACAGGGGCTATCAAAGCAGCATACCCCTTTATAAACTGTATTTTATTAAACCAGGGCTATCAAAACAGCATACCCGTTATAAACTGTATTTTTATTAAACCAGGGCTATCAAAACAGCATACCCCTTTATAAACTGTATTTTTATTAACACAGGGCTATCAAAACAGCATACCCGTTATAAACTGTATTTTTTTATTAACACAGGGGCTATCAAAACAGCATACCCGTTATTAACTGTATTTTTATTAAACCAGGGGCTATCAAAACAGCATACCCGTTATTAACTGTATTTTTATTAACACAGGGGCTATCAAAACAGCATACCCCTTTATAAACTGTATTTTTATTAAACCAGGGGCTATCAAAACAGCATACCCCTTTATAAACTGTATTTTTATTAAACCAGGGGCTATCAAAGCAGCATACCCCTTTATAAACTGTATTTTTATTAAACCAGGGGCTATCAAAACAGCATACCCCGTTATAAACTGTATTTTTATTAAACCAGGGGCTATCAAAACAGCATACCCCGTTATAAACTGTATTTTTATTAAACCAGGGGCTATCAAAACAGCATACCCCTTTATAAACTGTATTTTTTTATTAACACAGGGGCTATCAAAACAGCATACCCCGTTATAAACTGTATTTTTTTATTAACACAGGGGCTATCAAAACAGCATACCCCGTTATTAACTGTA
Organism: Gymnocypris eckloni scoliostomus; assembly: GCA_027564155.1. Taxonomy (NCBI): domain Eukaryota; kingdom Metazoa; phylum Chordata; class Actinopteri; order Cypriniformes; family Cyprinidae; genus Gymnocypris; species Gymnocypris eckloni. The sequence goes on from CM050418.1 coordinate 32,886,648, forward strand.
TTTTTATTAAACCAGGGGCTATCAAAACAGCATACCCCGTTATTAACTGTATTTTTATTAACACAGGGGCTATCAAAACAGCATACCCCTTTATAAACTGTATTTTTTATTAAACCAGGGGCTATCAAAACAGCATACCCCGTTATTAACTGTATTTTTATTAACACAGGGGCTATCAAAACAGCATACCCCTTTATAAACTGTATTTTTTATTAAATCAGGGGCCATCAAAACAGCATACCCCGTTATTAACTGTATTTTTATTAAACCAGGGGCTATCAAAACAGCATACCCTTTATAAACTGTATTTTTTATTAAATCAGGGCTATCAAAACAGCATACCCGTTATTAACTGTATTTTTATTAAACCAGGGCTATCAAAACAGCATACCCTTTATAAACTGTATTTTTATTAAACCAGGGCTATCAAAACAGCATACCCCTGTATTAACTGTATTTTTATTAAACACAGGGGCTATCAAAACAGCATACCCGTTATAAACTGTATTTTTATTAAACCAGGGCTATCAAAACAGCATACCCGTTATAAACTATATTTTTATTAAACCAGGGGCTATCAAAACAGCATACCCCTTTATAAACTGTATTTTTATTAAACCAGGGGCTATCAAAACAGCATACCCCGTTATAAACTGTATTTTTATTAAACCAGGGGCTATCAAAACAGCATACCCCTTTATTAACTGTATTTTTATTAAACCAGGGCTATCAAAACAGCATACCCCGTTATAAACTGTATTTTTTTATTAAATCAGGGGCTATCAAAACAGCATACCCCTTTATTAACTGTATTTTTATTAAACCAGGGGCTATCAAAACAGCATACCCCGTTATTAACTGTATTTTTATTAAACCAGGGGCTATCAAAACAGCATACCCCGTTATAAACTGTATTTTTATTAAACCAGGGGCTATCAAAACAGCATACCCCGTTATAAACTGTATTTTTATTAAACCAGGGGCTATCAAAACAGCATACCCTTCACAAACACTGGTATGCTGTTTTGACAAAGTATGCTACATCGACAGACCCCGCTATAAAACTCAACTTCCGGTATGCTATTCTGACAAAGTATGCTACATCGACAGAACACCGGCAAAATGAGAGTCTCGGCGATTGTATGCGGTTTACCCAGTTTACTGATTCTTTTGGCCACTAAATATGATGCCTCCAAACACTGTTTAGACAGAGTACTGTGCACTGAAATGGTTGCCTGTTGCTGATGGAGGCCATCAAGCTTTCTTTTAAAATATTCAGCCGGTTTATTTTTAATGCCAGCATGCTTTGTTTCGAGGTGCCTTTTTAATTTTGCAGGGCTTCATACTGTCGTTTGCCAGCACCTCGGCACACACGACACACTGAGGTCTCAGATCAGCCGTGACTGTAAACCCAAACTGCAGGTATGCTTCATCGTACATTCAAACCTTTTTTGCAGCTGGTGGTGCGTCGGTTGGTTTGTTGGTCCTCACAATATATTTCTCAATTTTTGTTATGTTTTCAATAAAGTTTAGGCAATATGTAACTGTGTGTGTGGCTATGTTGAGAGACGTATCAGGGGCTAATCAGTCGGGACTTAGGCACGATCTTTAATTAAACGAACAAAATAATTATTTTGCAGACAATTCAGATTTTATTTTAATACTTAACGATTGTAGTGTGTGTGTGTGTGTGTGTGTCTTAGTCGCGTGGGTAGTTTTAGCTAAGTGTAGCTACTGCCTAGCAGTTAAAAGAAATTACTGACTAGGGCTGAGATTTGATCTAATCTTTAACAAGAATGTTTGTGGGTTCAGTCTTTAAAAAGACTGTTGGGGTTTTGTAGTAAAGGCCTATGTAAATCGAGATTGATAACAGGCTAGCGATAGCTGGCACAAGCGAACTTGGCAAGAGACTAGACTAGAGTGAATGGAGAGCTATGTCGCGAGTCAATTTAAATGCAGTGATTTATTTTTGTGTGAGAGTGAGTGAACATTTACATTTACACCCCGCTCTGTAAGCCAGGGCGGAAACGGCGGCAGCCATGCGCATGCGCGATTCATTTGCAGCCTGGACGCGGAGGGGTGTCTCCTCTCTGCTCTGACTGCTGCGCGAGGCTACTGAGAGACTGACCGCCTGTGAGTGCTTTTGGACGGGAGAGGGGCTCACGGCAGCACCCGCTGCTCGTTGAGCACAGTAGGCCTAACTGCAGAGTGATTCGTGCTTTCGAGTCTCCAAACACCACAAAAGTCTCCAAAAACACCAGTAAAGTCGCTGGATTTGTCGCTTTGACAAAAAAAAGTCGCCAGGAGGATGATTTGTTTGTGTTATAATCAGTGCTTGAAGTGGGGAAAAAGGTGGCGGTACTCTCTTTGCATTGGCAAATCATTACATTTTACAGTGAAAACAAAACTTGGAGATATTGCTGTTACAACAATTTATTGTTATTTATTAACAACATAAATGTATTTAAATGCGTGGCTGCGTGCGTGCATGTATTTCACAAAAACTAAAGGAAATCTTTAACTGTAGCCTATATTCTGACTAGTTTATTCGTTTTATATATATATATATATATATATATTACCCTCTGCACCACCAGAGGGAGCCATCCCCTGAGTACTAGTTCACATTCGGACTCAGTTTCCCATCATTCCTCATACCTGGGCCTGATTGATCTGCCACACCTGCACATCATTCCCACTCACACATATAAGCAGCACACTTCCACACACTCACTGCGAAGTCTTGATTTGCCCCGGCTGTCACTTCTGAGCGTTTCTACCCGTGTTTGTGTTTCCCGTTATTACCTGTGCCTTGTTCCTCGACTCTGTGATCCTTCTCTGGTTGCCCCGACTCGGACTGTTTCCCTGGACTCTGATATCCGCCGCCTGCCCTGATTATTCAGCCTGTTTACAGACCACGCCTCTGCCCTGTCTACGCTGTTGCTATTTCTGGTGATTGACCCTGTTCTGTTCGACTATTCTAATAAACATTAAGCTGCAAATGGATCCCGCTCCGTCTGATGCTTTGTTACAATATATATATATATAAAACGAATAAACTAATATTTAATAATAAACAAATAATGAATAAATGAATAATAAACGAAAAACGAATATATATATATATATATATATATATAACTAAATACGACCTCACATTTTATACGTTTGCAGCCTCTGAAACTTCCGTCTGTCATAAAAATGTATGACGAAACTTACCAAATGACGAATATGAAAAAACGAATACGACAGTTTCGGACTCAGTCAGGGTGCAAGGACCTTAAACTTTTGAGGCTTGCGCAGCTTCTCGAGGAGAAATCAAACAAATGAGCGCCGTTTTCTAAAGTCTATGAGCGCAGCACACACAAATAAACTAAATTGAGATACTGCAGTTAAATTTCAAAATGTGGTGTTTTTATATTTATAACATTTGAATACAGTTCAGAAACATGCATCACACGACCTGACGACCAAGAGAGCTGACAATTGACCATCACTTAATTTACCATCACCTCACGATTGAAAATGTGACACTGATTTCATATGACAGTTCAGCAAACATGTTAATAATATTAAGTCACTTACATTTTAGACGAAATAATGACTGTTTTGGTCTATTTTAGCAGTGAAAATAGATCCGATGAATCCAAACAAAGATCACAGCATAGCGCATCTCACAGCGACACTCAATGGTGTTTTGAATGATTCAGTGTTTTGAACGAATCGGTTGAGTCAAAGATTCAATGACCCATGCACAAACATCTGTCTCATTCTTGATGAATCGGCTGTTTGAACGAATCGTTTGAATGAACGAATCGTTTGAATGAACGACTCAATGACTCGCTTAATAAAACCGCTTATCACCTGCATTTGCGCTCACTATCGACAAACCAATCAAATTTGTTCAAAACTCTTTTTTTAAATCAGTCCAAACACATTTTAATTTTTATTCAGGAGTTATGTATATACAAAACTATAACTTTTTATGACAGTAGTTTAGTGATAAAAAAAATGTGCAAATTGTTTTTTTTCAGTTTTTTTTCCTCCCATCCTGTAGCCTACTCGCGCCGGGAGAGTGTCCGCGCCCCACCGGTTGAGAACCACTGGCCTGGAGGATTGTGACTTGCAGAAGGTACATAATAGTTTTTATGGCAAACTGACCACCTTCCTGTCTTCCAAAACATACCAATCGAGGAGGTAGCGTGGCGAGATACAACCTCCCAGAGGACGTCTACTTGATAAACCTGAGTGTTTTCCTTTTTCTTGCAGCTGACAGCTCCACATTTTGCTGACTGCTCACCGTTTGTGTTTTACCGGTGGATTTCCTTGTACAAGATTAACCTGGTTTTCATGCAGCTCAGATGACCTTCAAATAAAAAAAGTTCTAGTGAAGCCAGGACTTCCTGAGGAGGCAGTTAAGGCTGACCAGCTTCTCCTAAATAACTATTTCCAAGAGACCTGGAAGTCAACGGACTTACCTGAATGTCTGACATTTACCAGCATCAGTAACCTACATATAAGTGGTCAACCACTCAAGTCTGAGTGTCATTTTGTGGATTTGTTTGTTGCTATCTGTGTACTGTTGCTTCTCTGTTGCTCTCTTTCTAGATGAGGGACATCCACAATCCTGAAAATGTTTACATCACCCCAAAAGAAAAACAGAATAATGAGTTTCTTATCACTGTAATCAATTGCGTTGTAAAATAACGGTAATAAACTGGCAGCTGTGGTTGCCAGCATTGTACTGTTAATTTATGGCTCTCTAAAGTTCATTTACAGCTCTTCATTTTTACAGCGTGTTACCGTTATTATACCATATGGTAACTCATTTAATTGGTAAACCAATTGCTTCAAACCATTTGAGTTTAAAAAAGTTAGTTTCTATAGTGTTAATAGAGTGAACTTATTTCATTTGAGTCCACTAAGAAGAAATGTTTCTTAATGTAAAACTGCAAACACTTGCAGGTGAAACAATAAAGCAACCACAAAATGATTTTTACTCAAAGAACACGAGTATATACAATATAGAAAAAAGAAACCTAGTGTAAAGGTCCTTTCACACGGGACGCGGCAGTCCCTAGTGTTTTGTTCATTTTCAATGGGAGACATGCGGAAAGCGGCAAACCGCGAGCGGTTTTGCTGGCGGTGTGGAGGCGGAGTGCAAGCGGTGCTCGTTCACCCAAAACCCTGCCGCTTCCACGAGCACGGTGCTTCGCGGCAGGCGAAGAGATAGGCAGAAAAATATTTTCCTTGTGAAATATTTCATCCCGTGTGAAAGGGCCTTTTGTTTTACAAGAAAAGCTAGCAGTTAGAGAATAAATATGCAATTGATAGAGGGTCAAATGTGTGTGTGTGTTTTTAAATAAAAAGACAGATTAGATAAAATACAATTATAATAGGGAGTGCTAGAGTTAGAGGGTCAAATAAAGAAGGAAGAGATGTGTTTTTAGCCGTTTCTTGAAGATGGGTAAGGGTTCAGCTGCTCGGATTGAGTTAGGCAGGTCATTCCACCAGATGGGAACAGTTAATAAAAAAGTCTGTGAAAGTGATTTTGTGCCTCTTAGGGATGGTACAATAATATGTTGTTCACTTGCAGAACGCAAGCTTCTAGAGGGCATACACGTCTGAAGTAATGCATTTAGGCAAAGGGGTGCAGAGCTAGTGGTGGTTTTGAAGGCAAACATTATTAATGCCTTGAATTTAATGCGACCAGCTATTGGTAGTCAGTACAAATTGATAAAAAGAGGTGTGACGATGCGTTTATTTTGGCTCATTAAAGAGTAATCTTGCAGCAGCATTTTGGATTAATTGTAGAGGTTTGATGGAACTGGCTGGAAGACCTGCCAAGAGAGCATTGTAATAGTCATGTCTGGACAGAACAAGAGCCTGAACAAGGAAGGAGTTGTGTTGCATGTTCCCAAAGAAAGGGTCTGATCTTCTTAATATTACATAATGCAAATCTGCAAGACCAGGCAGTTTTAGCAATGTGATTTAAGAGATTTAGCTTATCATCAATCACAACTCCCAAGATTTCTGGCTGTTTTTGAAGGAGTTATGGTTGATGAGCCTAATTGGAAGGTGAAATTGTGATGAAATAATGGGTTTGGTGAAACCACAAGCAGTTCTGTCTTAGCTAGGTTGAGATGAAGGTGATGGTCCTTCATCCAGCAAGAAATGTCTGCTAGACATGCTGAGATGCGAGCAGCTATCGTTAGATCATCAGGATGGAATGAGAGGTAGAGTTGAGTGTCATCAGCATAGCAGTGATATGAAAATACATGTTTCTGAATGACAGAACCTAGTGAAGCAATGTAGACAGAAAAGAGAAGTGGTCCAAGAACTGAGCCCTGTGGCACCCCAGTAGCTAGGTATTGCGACTTGGATACCTCACCTCTCCAAGATACTTTGAAGGACCTAACTGAGAGTATTATTACTCTATAATTTATTACTCTTAAATTATGTATCATTCTGTTTTTAAATGTCTGACAGAAATAAAGCCATTCTGGTTTGGAATGCGTGAAGCTGATTAAATTATTTGTAGAGTTGTTTGAATCTTCAGTTGATTTATCTAAGTCTGTTGCTGAGATCAGTTGTAGTTCTTGTCTTGTTTCTCTTTTCTTTAGTGAATCTGCTTGTTAACAACAGCTGTTCATCATTGGCTGAATTCACTAATTTTTATGAATCACAACTCTGTCAAGTTGACTGTATTATTAAACTCATGAAGGGTATAGTGAATGAGGGTGTAGGGTGTGATTTGAAACACAGCCTCTGAGTGTCGACTATGAATGCTGTTTATTCACGGCGTTTTAATGGAAAACAGCATGTTACTGTCCACATTTGGATGTTTTTTTACAGCGTTTTTTAACAGTGAGTGTACATTGGAAGAAAGCTTGGCAATAAATATTAAAAGCAAAGATTTATCAAGATTTGTGAAATCCCAAAGGGGTCATAGTTGGATCTATTTTAAAACAGAGATCTATTTTAAAATTCTTAACATTTCACTTATTTAATTTAATTTATTTAGTTTATTTATTACAGTATGTTTTATGTCAAACCCTCTTTCACACAGAAATTCTGGAAAATACATGGATAATGTGTGCCGTGATTTGTCCTGGGATAGTTTGATTGTGGTTCATTCACACTTCCAGTGATTTCACGGAATCTGTGTGTGTTCACACACATCCCATAAAGATCCCGTAAAGACACGTGACATTATGATGTGACGTATCATGTGACGCATTCAGTTTCACAAGCTGGCGAATTATCTCAGCTTCAGCGTAGTAAGGAGCTCCCTGATCTCTGCTTCATTACAGTTTGCATATATTTTTTGTCGTGAAAGTTGATCTACTTTCAAAACACCTGGTAAAAGAGTCGCATGATAATGTACACCATCACTACTACACACCCTTTACGGCATTGGTTCTGGCTTTTGTTCACACAGAGGACTGAACCCAGCAGTGTTACTAGGTCCCCAAGGCACTCCGCCAATTTTCCTGGACCAACATGCAAAGGGGTTCTTGAGACTCGAGCACTCTGCTGGTAAACTGTGATCATATCTCATGACTCCCTCTTGAGGCTGCATTAGGACTTAAACTATACCATGACACTGTCATATACTATTTTTTTTAATTAAATTAAATTAATTTTCTTATCATCTTCAGGCTTATATTATAATGTACTGTAGAAATATATATATTTTTTAAAACCACTTAAGTAAAAATGTCAATCTATCTATCTATCTATCTATCTATCTATCTATCTATAGTTATTTTCCGGACTTTAGGATAGTCAAACAAATTTTTGCATAAACATGAAGATTTTATTTTAGCATTATTAAAGCAAGAAGATTAATCAATAGCTTGTTTCATATTCATTTACATTTAAATTTTAGTAATTTAGCAGATGCTTTTATCCAAAGCGACTTACAAATGAGGACAATAGAAGCAATCAAAACCAACAAAAGAGCAACAACATGCAAGTGCAATGACAAGTCTCAGTTAGCCTAACGCAGTACACATTGCTAGGTAGCCTTTAAAAAAACAATATATATACAGGTGCTGGTCATATAATTAGAATATAATCAAAAAGTTGATTTATTTCACTAATTCCATTCAAAAAGTGAAACTTGTATAATGTATACATTCATTCCACACAGACTGATATATTTCAAGTGTTTATTTCTTTTAATTTTGATGATTATAACTGACAACTAATGAAAACCCCAAATTCAGTATCTCAGAAAATTAGAATATTACTTAAGACCAATACAAAGAAAGGATTTTTAGAAATCTTGGCCAACTGAAAAGTATGAACATGAAAAGTACAATTGGATGGGTTAAATGCAGAGAACACATTTCACTCCTCATTATACTCTGTATAATTGTGTATGTGACAAATAAAGCTCATCCGAGCTTAATTTAAAAAAAAAAAAAAGAAAAAAAAAAGTATGAGCATGTACAGCACTCAATACTTAGTTGGGGCTCCTTTTACCTGAATTACTGCAGCAATGTGGCGTGACATGGAGTCGATCAATCTGTGGCACTGCTCAGGTGTTATGAGAGCCCAGGTTGCTCTGATAGTGGCCTTTAGCTCTTCTGCATTGTTGGGTCTGGTGTCTCTCATCTTCCTCTTGACAATACCCCATAGATTTTCTATGGGGTTAAGGTCAGGCGAGTTTACTGGCCAATTAAGAACAGGGATACCATGGTCCTTAAACCAGGTACTGGTAGCTTTGGCACTGTGTGCAGGTGCCAAGTCCTGTTGGAAAATGAAATCTGCATCTCCATAAATTTGGTCAGCAGCAGGAAGCATGAAGTGCTCTAAAACTTCCTGGTATACGGCTGTGTTGGCCTTGGACCTCAGAAAACACAGTGGACCAACACCAGCAGATGACATGGCACCCCAAACCATCACTGACTGTGGAAACTTTACACTGGACCTCAAGCAACGTGGATTCTATGCCTCTCATCTCTTCCTCCAGACTCTGGGACCCTGATTTCCAAAGGAAATGCAAAATGTACTTTCATCAGAGAACATAACTTAGGACCACTCAGCAGCAGTCCAGTCCTTTTTGTCTTTAGCCCAGGCGAGACGCTTCTGACGCTGTATAATGCTGAGAGACGCTTCTGATGCTGTCTGTTGTTCAAGAGTGGCTTGACACAAGGAATGCGACAGCTGAAACCCATGTCTTGCATACGTCTGTGCGTAGTGGTTCTTGAAGCACTGACTCCAGCTGCAGTCCACTCTTTGTGAATCTCCCCCACATTTTTGAATGGGTTTTGTTTCACAATCCTCTCCAGGGTGCGGTTATCCCTATTGCTTGTACACTTTTTTCTACCACATCTTTTCCTTCCCTTCGCCTCTCTATTAATGTGCTTGGACACAGAGCTCTGTGAACAGCCAGCCTCTTTTGCAATGACCTTTTGTGTCTTGCCCTCCTTGTGCAAGGTGTCAATGGTCGTCTTTTGGACAACTGTCAAGTCAGCAGTCTTCCCATGATTGTGTAGCCTACAGAACTAGACTGAGAGACCATTTAAAGGCCTTTGCAGGTGTTTTGAGTTAATTAGCTGATTAGAGTGTGGCACCAGGTGTCTTCAATATTGAACCTTTTCACAATATTCAAATTTTCTGAGATACTGAATTTGGGGTTTTCATTAGTTGTCAGTTATATTCATCAAAATTAAAAGAAATAAACACTTGAAATATATCAGTCTGTGTGGAATGAATGTATACATTATACAAGTTTCACTTTTTGAATGGAATTAGTGAAATAAATTAACTTGTTGATGATATTCTAATTATATGACCAGCACCTGTATATATAAATATAAATATATATATTATTATATATATTTTTTAAATAGAAAAATAAAATAGAATTAGAATAGAGAGTGCTAGAGTTAGAGGGTCAAATAAAGATGGAAGAGATGTGTTTTTAGCAGTTTCTTAAAGATGGGTAAGGATTCAGCTGCTCGGATTGAGTTAGGCATATAATTCCACCGGGTGGGAACAGTTAATGAAAAAGTCAGTGAAAGTGATTTTGTGCCTCTTTGGGATCGCACAATAAAGTGACGTTCACTTGTAGAATGCAAGCTTCTAGAGGGCACATAGCTATGAAGCACTGAATTTAGGCAAAGGGGTGCAGAGCCAGTGGTGGTTTTGGAGGCAAACATTATTAATGCCTTGAATTTTATGCAAGCAGCTATTGGTAGCCAGTGCAAATTGATGAACAGAGGTGTGTTGTGCGTTCATTTCGGCTCATTAAAGATGAATATTGCAGCGGTATTTTGGATTAATTGTAGAGGTTTGAAGGAATTGGCTGGAAGACCTGCCAAGAAAGCATTGCAATAGTCAAGTCTGGACAGAACAAGATCTTGAACAAGGAGTTGTGAAGCATGTTCCGAAAGAAAGGGCCTGATCTTCCTAATATTGTATAAAGCAAATCTGCAGGACCGGGCAGTTTTAGCAATGTGATCTGAGAAATTTAGCTTATCATCCAACAAAACTCCTCATATATTCATAACTTTTTGTGAAAAGATCTTTCTCAATAGTGAAGGAACTGCTGAGACACGTCTTTGAAAGATGGGACAAAAATACTCGGCACACAAAAAACAACAATGGCAACACTCAACAAATAAAATCCACACTTACAACATAAACCAACATTACAAATTAAACCAATAACACAATCTGCTAAATGTGAACCAAAAACAAGTTAAACAGCACAAATAAAACCAACAAGAATTAAAAAAACAAAATAAAACTTTACAGCATGATCTATCCATGCTGCATTGCATGCTGGGAACCTTTATCGTACATCTGCACTGTAAAAACACAGTAAGGCAAGGCAAGGCAAGGCAAGGCAAGTTTATTTATATAGCACATTTCATACACAGTGGTAATTCAAAGTGCTTTACATAAAATAAAGTGAAATAATCATTCACAGCAATAAAAACAAGGAGTTAAAAATAATAAAACAAGGAATTTTAAAATTATATAGAAATTGATTTAAAATGAAATTTAAAACAGTTAAATAGAAAAGGATTATACATAGAATACAATGCAGTCAGTTCGGACGTAGCACAGCGCTCATTCAACAAATGCACAGCTAAATAGATGAGTTTTGAGACTGGATTTAAATGTGGCTAATGTTTTAGCACATTTGATCTCTTCTGGAAGCTGGTTCCATCTGCGGGCGGCATAATAGCTAAAAGCGGACTCCCCTTGTTTTGTGTGAACCCTTGGTATTTCTAACTGACTCGATCCTAATGATCTGAGTGGTCTGTTAGGTTTATATTTAGTGAGCATATCTGCAATATATTTAGGTCCTAGACCATTGAGTGAATTATAAACGAGTAAAAGTACTTTAAAATCAATCCTAAATGTAACTGGAAGCCAGTGTAAGGACCTGAGGACTGGTGTTATATGCTCAGATTTTCTGGTTCTAGTCAGAATCCTGGCAGCAGCGTTCTTGATGAGCTGCAGCTGTCTAATGGTCTTCTTTGGAAGGCCGGTGAGGAGACCATTACAATAATCCACCCTGCTGGTGAAAAAGGTTTCTCCAAGTCTTGACTGGAAACAAAGCATCTAATTCTTGCAATGTTTTTGAGATGATAGTATGCTGATTTAGTTACTGCTTTGACATGACTACTAAAACTAAGGTCTGTCTCCAGAATCACCCCAAGATTTCTGACTTGATTTTTAGTTGTTTGACCCCTAGAGTCAAGGTATGCATTCACCTTAAGAACTTCATCTTTGTTTCCAAATGCAATGACTTCAGTTTTCTCCTTGTTTAACTGAAGAAAGTTTTGGCACATCCAACTGTTAATTTCATCAATGCATTGGCAGAGGGAGTCAATGGGGCTATAATCATTTGGAGATAAGGCTAGGTAGATCTGGGTATCATCAGCATAGCTGTGATAGGCAATTTGGTTCTTCCTCATTATCTGACTTAGTGGGAGCATATATAGGCTAAACAAGAGCGGTGCAAGAATTGAGCCTTGTGGGACTCCACATGTCATGGACGTCCACTTAGATTTATGCTCTCCTATACTCACATAATAACCTCTCCCTTCTAAGTATGACCTGAACCATTTGAGTGCCATCCCAGAAAGGCCGACCCAGTTTTCCAGTCTCTCTAGAAGTATGTTATGATCGACAGTGTCAAACGCAGCACTAAGATCTAGTAGTACCAGCATTGATATTTTGCCAGAATCAGAATTAAAGCGAATATCATTTATTATCTTAATGAGTGCTGTCTCAGTGCTGTGATGCACGCGGAAACCAGATTGAAAATTATCCAGGTATCCATTTGAGTTTAAGTAGTTGTTCAGCTGATTAAGAACTACCTTTTCAATAATCTTACCTATGAAAGGAAGATTTGATATTGGTCTATAGTTGCTCAACATGGTGTTATCAAGATTGCGCTTTTTCAGAAGGGGCTTAACAACTGCATTTTCAGGAGTTTGAAAAGTCCCAGAAAGAAGTGAGGTGTTCACCACTTCTAAGAGATCTGCTTCTAAACAGTTAAGCACACTTTTGAAGAAAGATGTGGGAAGTGTGTCAAGATAGCAGGTTGACGATTTAAGATGCTGTACTATTTCTTCCAAAATTTTGCTATCAATTGTTTTAAAAACAGACATAGTCACTTCTTTTTGAGATTGCTGTCAAATCTGTGTGACCTCTGTATTACAGGAAGACGTGCAAATCTCCTTCCTGATATTACTGATCTTCTCTGAAAAGAAGGAAGCAAACTCATTGCATTTGCTGTCAGAGAGCATTTCACTGGGAATCTGACTTGGGGGGTTTGTCAGTCTCTCAACAGTAGTAAAAAGAGTGTGAGTGTTGTTTAAGTTACTGTTTATAAGGTTTGAGAAGAAGGTCTGTCTAGCTGTGGCTAGTTCCAAATTGAAAGCATGAAGGCTGTCTTTATAGATGCTATAGTGTATTTCAAGTTTCTTCTTCCGCCACATCTGCTCAGCTTTTCTGCATTGTCTTTTCATATTCTGAACTGCTGTTGATTTTCTCCAAAATGATTTTTGTCTGCCATTCTTCTTGCTGACCTTTATCGGTGCAATATCATCAATAACATTCTTAACTTTTGAGTTAAATGAATCCAGGAGAAGATCAACAGAGTCTGCAGAAATGCTTGGTGTTAAAGATATTGCCTTCATAAATAGCACACTAGTGTTCTCATTAATGCATCTCTTTCTGACAGAGACAGATCTAGATTCAGTGGTGACAGAGATCAATATATCAAAGAAAATACAGAAGTGATCAGACAGAGCTACATCCTTAATGACAATGGATGAAATGTTTAGACCTCTACTGATGAGTAAATCTAGAGTGTGTCCACGTTTGTGTGTGGGTCCGTGCACATGCTGAATCAGGTCAAAAGTGTTTAAAACAGTTATAATTTCTTTTGTAGTTTTGATTTCAGCATTATCTATGTGAATATTAAAATCCCCTGCAATAGCAAAACAGTCAAACTCTGAGGAAATCATTGATAACAGTTCTGTGAACTCTTCAACAAAGGCTGGAGAGTATTTTGGAGGCCTGTAAATGATGATAAACAGAATGCGTGGGGCACCTTTCAGCACAATACCTAGATATTCAAAAGACAAGTACTGACCAAATGACACTTGCTTGCATTGATAAACATCTTTAAACAGAGCAACTACACCTCCACCTCTCCTAACAGTCCTGCAGACACTTATAAAATTAAAGTTAGGAGGGGCTGTTTCAGTGAGGACTGTTGCACTGCAGTTGTCTTCTAGCCATGTTTCAATTAGAAACGTAAAATCCAGGTTGTTTGTGGTTATTAATTCATTGATCACAAATTATTTATTTTTTAGTGAGCGAGTGTTTAAAAATGCTAACTTGAACAGTATGATGCTGTTTGTTTGCAAGACATTTCTGAGAGTGCAGTTAGATACAAGAGAAGTCACACTGTGACATTACTGTGAAACTCATGCAGTTATTAACCTGGAATATGCTTAATGTCACACTATATTTGTATAGTGCAGTTATGTCCAATATACTTATTTTTTTTTTAAAGTTCCCATGAGACTGGAACAATTTCTAGACTAAATTAAAATTAATAACAAAACCCTCCACATGTGAAACTGCTGGATCAGTGCCAGAATTTGTTCAGCTGACAGTCTTGTTCAGGACGTGTTTAAAGGGGGGTAGTGTCAGGAGTCCAGGCCTGGCGTCCTCCCTCTCACCGCCAGAGGGCACCACCTCCTTTCCTCCTGGACTCATCAACTTCACTCCACACACCTGTTTACCCACTCATCACTCCCAGCTGGTCTCAATCTGTGGACTATTTATGCACCTCACCCCCATCCCTCTGCCTGGCGAGATTACCTCTACCCACACTCACATGTGTATGTATGTTCACTGTTTTTCCTGTTCACCGATTACGTTCGGTTTGTGCGCTCGGGACACCAGCACTACGTTGCCGTCTGGGGTGTCCTGTTTCTGATTATTGTTTTATTTTTGCCTGATGGCTTTTTATTTATTAAAGAACCGAAACTTACCTGCATTTGGACCCAGATCTCTGTTTTTCCACGGGCTTCCTAGCTGTCCCGTGACAACACTGAGATCTGGGCCGACAGAGTCCGCTCCAGAGCCCGCTCCGTTCCGGGAGCCGACAGAGTCCGCTCCAGAGCCCGCTCCGTTCCGGGAGGTCGACAGAGTCCGCTCCAGAGCCCGCTCCGTTCCGGGAGCCGACAGAGTCCGCTCCAGAGCCCGCTCCGGTCCGGGAGCCCACGCATTCCGTTCCGGTCCGGGAGCCCACGCATTCCGTTCCGGTGCGGGAGCACACGCATTCCGCTCCAGGGCCCGCTCCGTTCCGGGAGCCCACGCAGTCCGCTCCAGAGCCCGCTCCGTTCCGGGAGCCCACGCAGTCCGCTCCAGAGCCCGCTCCGTTCCGGGAGCCCACGCATTCCTCTCCATTCCAGGAGCCCACGCATTCCGGTCCGGGAGCCCACGCACTCCGCTCCGCCCCGTGAGCCGACAGAGTCCGTCCCAGAGCCCGCTCCGCCCCATGAGCCGACAGAGTCCACTCCAGAGCTTGCTCCACCCTGGTGGCCTCCTGCTCTGGGTGCCCCGCCCTGGCACCCCTGGCTGCCTTTTCCTCTGGGCCCTCTTCCACTACATGGGCCTGGCCCCCCATCCCTTCCCCTACTCCGCCCCCGCTCTGCCGTTCCCTTGGTTGGAGGCTTGGGAACGTCTGGAAGCCGTTCCTTTAAAGGGGGGTAGTGTCAGGAGTCCAGGCCTGGCGTCCTCCCTCTCACCGCCAGAGGGCACCACCTCCTTTCCTCCTGGACTCATCAACTTCACTCCACACACCTGTTTACCCACTCATCACTCCCAGCTGGTCTCAATCTGTGGACTATTTATGCACCTCACCCCCATCCCTCTGGCTGGCGAGATTACCTCTACTCGCACTCACTTGTGTATGCGTTTGTAGTTCACTGTGTTGGTTATTGTACCGATTACATTCGGTTTCGTGCATTCGGGACACCAGCACTACGTTGCCATCTGGGGTGTCCCGTTCCTGATTATTGTTTTGTTTTTGCCTGTTGGCTTTTGATTTAATAAAGAAAGAAAAGCTTACCTGCATTTGGACCCAGATCTCCACTTTTTCCAGACAGAATCTCGCCAGCAAGCATGGGTCCAGCAGGTAAGCTCATCAACAGATTCCTCCCAGAAAGCTCAAGCAGTGGTACCCGCCCACACAGCTCCGTGGCGCACAGCTCAAGATGTCCGCCCACACAGCTGCGGCAGTGCCCGCCCACACAGCTCGCGGCGGTGTCCCTCCAGAGCCCGCTCCGTTCCGGGAGCTGACAGAGTCCGCTCAGAGCGGGAGCCGACAGAGTCCGCTCCAGAGCCCGCTCCAGCAGAGAGAGTCCGCTCCAGAGCCCGCTCCGTTCCGGGAGCCGACGCAGCCCGCTCCAGAGCCCGCTCCGTTCCGGGAGCCGACGCAGCCCGCTCCAGAGCCCGCTCCGTTCCGAAAGCCGACAGAGTCTGCTCTAGAGTGCCCCCTAGTTTCCGCACCTCCCGAGGCAGTCATTCTGCTGCCCTGCTCTCGTCGGAGGAGGAGGAGAAGAGCTCCCTCGGTCCCACATGGCTTGGGAGCCACCCAGGAGCTCGCTTTTGGCCAGGAGACCATTCCAGAGCCCTCTGCTGGCCAGGAGGCCCTGCCGGCACCGCCAAAGCGCCTATCCCTGCCGGCACCGCCCGAGCTCCTCCCTCTGCTGGTGCCACCCAGGCATTCTGTCCTGCTGTGGCCACCCTGGCTGCTAGCCAAGCAACCGGCTCCGCCCCAGCCTCCTGCCCTGCCGGACCCACCCTGGCCTCCTGCTCTGGGTGCCCCGCCCTGGCACCCCTGGCTGCCTTTTTCTCTGGGCCCTCTTCCACTACATGGGCCTGGCCCCCCCATCCCTTCCCCTACTCCGCCCCCGCTCTGCCGTTCCCCTGGTTGGAGGCTTGGGAACGTCTGGAAGCCGTTCCTTTAAAGGGGGGTAGTGTCAGGAATCCAGGCCTGGCGTCCTCCCTCTCACCGCCAGAGGGCACCACCTCCTTTCCTCCTGGACTCATCAACTTCACTCCACACACCTGTTTACCCACTCATCACTCCCAGCTGGTCTCAATCTGTGGACTATTTATGCACCTCACCCCCATCCCTCTGCCTGGCGAGATTACCTCTACCCACACTCACATGTGTATGTATGTTCACTGTTTTTCCTGTTCACCGATTACGTTCGGTTTGTGCGCTCGGGACACCAGCACTACGTTGCCGTCTGGGGTGTCCTGTTTCTGATTATTGTTTTGTTTTTGCCTGTTGGCTTTTTATTTATTAAAGAACCGAAACTTACCTGCATTTGGACCCAGATCTCTGTTTTTCCACGGGCTTCCTAGCTGTCCCGTGACAACACTGAGATCTGCTTTAATACAAGATAATAAATGAAAGCATTGACTCACTAACTTACTGTAGTTTCTTCAGTTTACAGCGTGGATCCTCCAGTAGAGCAGAGAGCAGATTCACTCCTGAATCTCCTGCTTTATTATTGTTCAGATTCAGTTCTGTCAGGTGTGAGGGGTTTGATCTCAGAGCTGAAATCAAAGCAGCACAGCCTTTCTCTCCAATACTGCAGCTCCACAGCCTGCAGAGAGTGAAGAACATTAATGATCTCTGAGATTGTGTTTAAGCTTTAGGATGAAAGTGTGTTTGTGTGAGTTTATATGAGCTCTGCTCATAGCAGTAGGCCCAGAGGTACCTCCCTATCTCCTGTATCTTCCGCTCAGTCTGACCATTGGTCTGGGGTGATATCCAGAGGAGAGGCTAATTGAGATGCCCAGGAGTTTGAGGAAGGCCTTCCATACGTGGTAAATGAACTGTGGCCCAGGATCAGAGAGACTATATCTTTCGGGATTCCATAGTTGTGGAAGACGTGGTGAAAAAGAATAGAATGCAGTTGAATCCATCGGAGTATGGAAGATCTGTGGTAAAGTCCACTCCGACGTGGGACCATGGACAACAGGGGATTGGTAGGGGTACCAATTTTCGGGGGGGGTAGGTGATAAGGAGATGGCACAGACTGAGCATCCATCAGTCTCACTGAGAGTGGCGACACGGATCTGTTCTTCCAGGGCCCTCTGGATGGGGCTCACGAGGACGGCTGGAGGAAGAATTGGTTCTGAAGTGGAGGGCTCTTCAAGAGCATGAATACGGGAGAGGGAGTCCACCTTGATATTCTTGTCTCCTGGTCGATAGGTGATGGCAAATTAAAATCGAGTAAAGAAGAGAGCCCAGCGGGCCCGGCCAGGGTTTAGCCATTTGGCACTCCTGAGATACTCTAGGTTCTTGTGATCTGTAATCACGGAAAAGGGTGTTATGCTCCCTCCAGCCGATGCCGCCACTCCTCAAAAGCCAACTTGATGGTGAGCAGTTCCCGGTTACCGATGTCATAGTTTCGCTCCGCCGGGGAAAGCTTCAGGGAGTAGTAGGTGCAAGGGTGGAGATGAGGAGGCTCTCTGTGGAGTTGGAACAGCACTGCTCCCATGCCGGTGGTGGAGGGGTCCACTTCCACAATGAACGGGAGATGGGGATCTGGATGGGTGAGGATGGGAGCAGCCTTGGATGAATCTGCGATAGAAGCTGGCGAATCCAAGGTAGCGTCAGAGTTCCTTGACTGACTGTAGTTGGGGCTAGTCCCGGATGGCTTGGACCTTCCCCTGGTCCATTTGGATGCATCGGCACTGAGAATGTACCCAAGGAACTGCACTGTGGGGTGGTGGAACTCACACTCCGAATTTCAGGTAGAGGTGGTGTTTACTGAGTTGTTCCAGGACCTGCGTGATGTGTTGGCGATGTTCGGCCAGGTTCCGGGAGTAAATCAGGATGTCATCAATGTACACTATTACAAATCGGTGGAGAAACTCCCGAAACCCCTCGTTCATAAACCCCTGGAAGACGGACGGTGAGTTCGAAAGGCCATTACATGATATTCGTAGTGGCCTGATGGGGTTATGAACGCAGTCTTCCACTCGTCCCCCTCCCGGATACGAATGAGGTTGTACACACTCCACTGGTCCAGTTTGAGAAGATGCGGGCCCCACGGAGTTCCTCGAGGGCAGCCAGGACCAGAGGAAGTATATACGGGAGTTTGACGGTTTGATCATTGAGGGTCCGGTAATCGATGCAGGGCCGTAGGCCTCCATCTTTCTTGCCCACAAAGAAGCTTGAGGTGGCCGGCGAGGTGGAAGGGCGGATGAATACTTGTTGGAGAGCCTCTTTGATGTATTCCTCCATTGCCTTGCGCTCCGGGATGGACAAAGGGTACACTCGACCCTTGGAGAGTGTGTCCCCAGGCAGCAGGTCTATAGCGCAGTCCCATGGCCGGTGAGGGGGGTAACTGTGTGGCTGCCTGTTTGCTGAACACATCCTGGAACGCCGCATAGTCAGATGGGATCGCATGTTACTTGAGGGGTTCGGGGCTCTCAACGAGGGTGGAGTTAACTTGGAGACTGGAAGGAAGTGCCGGAGGTACTGGAACGTTAGAGATACAGTTCTGGAAACAGGATTCACTCCATTGCAGGATCTCGCTGGAATCCCATCTAACCTCTGGTGAATGTTGCGCGAGCCAGCGTCCCAGGATGATGTCGACGGTGGGTCCCTCAAGTACCAGAAAGGAGATGGTTTCACGGTGGAAGCAGCCAACCTGCAGAGTGAGAAGGGGAGATTGATACACCCAAGCGGTTTTCCTTGTATGGTTTCTATCTGCCGCTTGCGGGGTAGGTCGAGACGTGTTAAAATGTTTTGAGAGATGAAATTCCCTGAAGAGCCTCACTCCACAAGGGCAGATACTGTAACGGAATGATGAGGGGTGTTTAGTCGTAATGTCATCAAAGGTAATATGTAGATCTCAGGTTCGATATGGAGGGTACTCACCGCTGGGCATGGGGACGAGAAGGGAACTTTTGGATGAAGTGTCCCGAGGCTCCGGAGTAAAGATAAAGACCTGTGGCGAGACGTCGTGCACGTTCCGTACAAGTGAATCGGTTGGTGTCCACCTGCATAGGATCTGGTACTGGAGAACAGGCAGCGGGTGAGGCTTGAGAATGAGCGGTTTCATCTGGTTGACAGGCGTGAGTCGTTGGGAAATCCTTACAGCCTTTTGCATGAAGCTCTCCAGGCCAACATTGTCATCAGAAATCGCCATTTGGATTTTGATCTGGGGACCTAAGCCTTGGCGGTAGGCAGTTATCAGTGCCATCTCTTTTGTAGAAGATTTGTATTAGTCAAAATCAATTAATTAAGTATAATCAAGGTGAATTTAGCCATTTATGTATCAAGTTATTCTTCCATTTATATATATATATATATATATATATATATATATATATATATATATATATATATATATATATATATATATATATATATGCCTGTGTGTGTCCGAGGCCTGCATAGATGGATTTTGCTGACACTCGAGAGGAAACATCTGTAAAAAACACATCCTGGGGCTCCTTCTCTTTAGGAAGGAAGTGAACTGTATATGTAAGGAAAACGCATATGTATTGTGTTGAACACGACTAGAAGAGACACTATTTTAGGAGGAGACGAAAAACATTCAAGAGATCCTTCCTGCAGGAACATCTTGGCTTTGTTTCTCAGTTTGAAATAAAGTCTATATTCTGGCATCAAAACCCCAAGATTTCAAGAGTGATTCCTCATAGAAAAGGCAGAAGCCACCACATTTTGGTGCCCGAACAGGGACTGGAAAGGAGCAACGACGACCACTTCGGGTGGACTGACGAACAGCATAAACAGTGGCCACTATAAGGTAAGCAGTTTTGCTTAAATTGGTTTGTGCTGTTTGCTGGTCTACCCTTGGTGGTAAGGACACTTGAATTTGCTCTTCCAAATTTAAGGAACATAGATATAAAAGGGGTTTTGATCCCAGAATAACTAATTGCATGCAATGATCTGTGTTTATTGTTAAGTGGGCCTTGACAGATAACAATTAAACGTGAAGCAGATAAAGTATAAGAAAGCGTATACAATGATCTGTGTTTATTGTTAAGTGGGCCTTGAAGGATAACATTAAACGTGAAGCAGATAAAGTATAGGAAAGCGCATGCACTGATCTGTGTTTATTGTTAAGTGGGCCTTGAAGGATAACATTAAACGTGAAGCAGATAAAGTATAGGAAAGCGCGCAAAGTCCTTCGGATACCGCTCTGTTTAAGTTGTAAGAAAAAGAACTGTGTTTATTGTTAAGTGGGCCTTGAAGGATAACATTAAACGTGAAGCAGATAAAGGAAAATACCGAGGTCTGCATGGGAAGGCAAAAATTCCTGCAGGGTGCTGTTTTTTTTTTTTTACTGTGTTGAGGAAGTGTATCAGGGAAAGAACAGTAGAGCTGACAGGTCACTCAGGAAGAGTGTAGTGTAGTCTGTTTTAATGTATGTGTCTGTGTCTGTGTGAATGACTGAGGTTGTATGAGAAAATAAATTCCGTATCAGGTGGGCAAGAGCTGCGTACCCCTCCTGGATCATCCCTTAGGTGGGGCCTGGCAGAGTGTGGACGCAGTTCGTGCCACACCTGAGAGGGATGAATGAGTGAATGAGCCCTATAAATAAACGGACAAAGAATGAAAGAATGAGCCCTGTGTGAATAAAGGGACTAGATGGAGTCAATGTGTATCAATAAAGATTGAACCAAGATCTGTTATATGCTTTTATATATTTTAGAGGTCTATGGTAAGATATTTCTGAGATTAAATCAGCAGAAGTGAGAACAAGGTATTAAGTTAAAAAAGTATATTAAAAATACTTTTGAGGACAGACAAAATTATAAAAAAAATAGAAGAGAAGTAAAAGAAATATAAAAATTATTGTAGTAGTTTTGGTTATTGAGGGATTATAAAATAGAGTTGATAGTATTAATTAATATAGGAAGTTTACATGCATCAGACAGAATACAAAATAAAATTAAATATGTGTAAAGAGGCATGTCACAAAATAAAGACTAAAAATAGGAGAAAATAGGTTAAAATAGTTCAATTAAGTTGGAAAAAATACTAAATTAATTGGCTATAGAAAAATATATATAGACTCTTTAATATTGGATTTTAAGATTATAGGAAAAAGTATGGCTGCCACTACGGTGGATATTCCATATATATATATATATATATATATGTAGTTTTGTTCGCTTGGCTGTTTCCTTATAAAGGTCCAGAATTTTGTCAAGTTTTTTATCAGGTGTCATTTTAATGATATGATGTCATTATGTTGCTGTCTTGCAGCCAGCCAATCACTGCATTGCTGATCGTGGTTTCATGTATCGATACATCTGCCCTTTTCGGGGAACACTAGAACGTGCAGTAATCTTAGACAACTTAATCCAGATATTTTAATCTAATATGCAAATTCATTTTAAGAACCAAATTAGCCAGAGACCAGTTATCACGATTAGAAGAGCTTGCATCTCTTAAATCATCTCAGATGTATTAAGTGAAGTATGAAGAACGAACCCCAGACAGTGACTGTTCAGGAGGAGTGCATTGATATAGTGCTCTTGATGATTGGTGACAGGTGGCGGTGATCAGTAATCAGGTGAGTTGGATCTGGTGTGTGATTGAGTTGATGGATCCCAGATCCCAGATCCCAGAGAGAGAGATAGAGACTTGGAATGCAACCGGACACGCTCTACGCAGATGGGGAGGGGAGCTCACAGATGAGAGGAAGATACAAAACGATCAATAAAATCTACAAAAACATTACTTGATAACGCATTTATATTTTTTTGCCCCGGCCGAACAAAATATCTCAAATCCAGATGATGCCGCTGTTTCATGCTTGCACATCTTCACATCTGGATCTCATTAATGGGTCACAGGGTCAACAGTACGTGGGTGGTCGCGATGTGGGCGAGCCTTGTGGGGGAGGGGAAAGGTCACAAAGGTCAAAGCAATTAATCATCTTGGCATATGCTGGCAGATATTAACTACTAAGGAAGCTTGTAAATTAACAAATTTCTCTATCATGCTGTTACGTCACGTGACAAAAGAACGAACGACTCAAAAGACGAACTAATCAATTCTCTTTCCGTCTCAGACTGCATAGATCACGCGTATGGTGCTGTCACATGACGAACGAACGACTCAAACCCAAAGAATCAAGAGATGAACTACTCAATTCTCTTTCCGGCTCAGACTGCATTGGTTACATGTATAGGGCTGTCAAGTAATGAACGAACGACACAAACCCGAATACTTGATAGATTAACTAATCAATTCTCTTTCCGGCTCAGACTGCATTGTTACATGTATAGGGCTGTCAAGTGATGAACGAACGACACAAACCCGAAGACTCGAGAAATTAACTAATCAATTCTCTTTCTGACTCAGACTGCATTGGTTACGTGTATGGGGCTGTCACATGATGAACGAATGACTCAAAGCCGAAGACTCCAGAGATGAACTACTCAATTCTCTTTCCGGCTCAGACTGCATTGGTTATGCATATGGGGCTGTCACGTGACGAACGAACGACTCAAACCTGAAGACTTGTCAGATAAGAGATGAGGTGACGTGAGCTAATCATAGACTAAAGTCCCAGGTAAACAATTGAATAATATTAGTTTTTTATTGTTTGTATTGTGATCAACGTTGTAACACCTCCTTTCTCTTTAAAATGTTACTCTGAGGGGGTTCAACAGAAATTTGATCGGTACTGAAAGATAGTCACTTCATCAAACAAAAATTCCTTTTTGTTCTTATTTTATTCCCACAAGTGCACGTTTATATAACAATCCTCAAAAAAATAAATAAATAAAGAATATGAATAAACAAGCAGTCTTTGCCTCTGTGTACTGAGACAATATAATAATTGGAACTTATCAGCAATGTCCAGCCTTTAGATGAACTGAAGTGATGAGATGAGTCCACAAGGTTCTTTGAGAGCAATGCAATGATATAATCCAACGATGCTCACAATGAACACGGTGAAGTGAACAACCGGCAAAGTATAGTTGAACAGTGATACACGGGGCCGATACAAGATATGACAAGTCCTTTGTTTGAGCGTAAACTCTACGAGTTCTCAAAACAGGACTTAAAATGTGTAGGCAAGTAGCATGAGGTCAACCATGAGGTTTCCCTCTACCAAACGAACACTCTTGCTCGTGGGTAACCAGGCTTATATCCGGTAACCATTACGCACGAGTGCCCTCAAGTGGCTCATAGTGGTATTACCCTTAAACCAGATACCTCTTTATAAGCAATAACCAGTGCAATATACCATAATAAAAATCAGGTAACGTATAGACTGTTACATACCCTTCCCCCTGGTCTTAAAAAATTTTCCCATGGAAAATTTTTAAATTCTGGGTATGGTAAGTATATATCTGAGTTGGGTCAGCCAATACACTCACCCTGTAGTTTACAGGTCCTAGCTTTTTCACAATCCTAGCTGGGCCCTTCCATTTTGGAGAAAGTTTAGCCATAAAGGCATCATCTGCTCGAGAGAGAGGATGAGTTTTAACCCAAACTAAATCTCCTTCATTGAAGTTCTGAGCCCTTCTTTTAAAGTCATAGTACTTTTGTTGTTTTGTCTGAGCCTTCTCTACATTTTCCTTTACTGACTCACACAGCCTTTTCTGGCGTTCAAGGGTACTATAGGCTGGTTGGTCAGGGACTGGAGGATTCTGCAAGGCTCTCTGCAGAGGTCCTTTCAGCTGTCGACCTAGAGCTATCTCTGCTGGAGAATGACCTATACTTTCGTGCCATGCGGTATTTAGAGCAAATCTGAACTCATAAATCCACTGATCCCAGGTACGGTGGTTCTGCTCAACATATGTGGCAATCATCGTCCTTAGGTTCCGATTGACTCTTTCAGTGAGGTTAGATTGAGGATGGTATGCTGTGGTGAGTTTTTGTGTTACTTGCCATTGCTTACATACTTGGTCAAAGAGGTTGGAGGTAAATTGTGCACCTCTGTCGGAACACAATAAGCTGGAGTTCCCCACCTTGTGAAAATCTCTTCTATTAAAATTGCACAATGGTAGCAGATTTGGCGCTCTCATGGGAAATACTTCTACCCACTTTGAGAAGTAGTCCACTATAACCAGCAGATATTCATTTTGTCGGGTGCTTGGGGAAATGGTCCCATGATGTCCATTCAAGCATATAACCAGGCTCGACGATGGGTACACTTTGTAGTGCGCCTGCGGGTTTTAAGTTTGTTGGCTTGTGTTGCTGACATTTCTGACAATTCCTGCTAGTGATGCACCGATCATGATTTTTCATGGCCGATTCCGATACCGATTTTTTCGAGCAAACTGGCCGATTCGATTCGATACCGATTTTTTTTCCTTTAAGCAACCAACAAGAAATAATGAAAGATTCTAACACAAATAAAGTGGTTATATAGTGAATATAGATTTTAGTTAACATGTATAATATTTAATTGTTTAAAAAATATATATATATTAGAAAAAGTTGCCCCCAAATTCATGTCTGTGGTGTTTTAACAATGGATGTCACCCCTTTAAGAAAAGGGATAATTCTATTTGGACTACTTCCTGTGTGTAACGGTTACTGCAGGTGCTGGTTGATCTGAGGGGTGCATGGAGAGTACATTCTTTCTTATAAATTTTGAAGTTAGCTAAATCTCTGACAATTTCATGTGTTGTCATTAGTGTATGTGGTGTTATGTTGATAACTTGCAGATCTGGCATATTTGATAAAAAATATATAAATACATACTTGTTGATATTTCCAAAATGTCCCCTGATCTTGAAATCATCATGATGGTAGCCTCCATTTTAGAAAAGTCTAAGCTGATTTGTATGTGGTGTTACTGTCTCTGGTGTTAATGTATTTTCTGGTAACACAGAGCCTTTAGTAACTTGCATTATAATCTATTTATTTTAATGGATATAGCATATTAAACTAATTTTAAATGCCTATCAATATATTTTATTAGAAAAAACAAACAAGCATCTTTACAAATTCTGCCTCATTTGCCACCCCAGTTGAAGATGGACCAAGATGGTTTTAAATTGGGTTGAAACTACATAAAACTGGCCTTAAATGAAAACATTAACAGTAACCATGTGAAATTAAAGGCAACATTTGCATAGTTACAATCCAGACAACACATTCAACACTCATTCAACAGTCCAAACAAAGATGTTACTTAATCAACATTTGTTGTCATTTTTAAAATTGGTGTAAAAGAAAAAAGGTATTTACCAGTGAAACTAAATAAAACCAAAGTAGGCTATATAAATAAATTATTCCAAAATGTTAAATCAACTAATGTTTAGTGCAACGAGCAAAAACAAAGATGCTACAGCTCGTGCTTGTTAAATCGAATTAAGTCAATGTAATTTTAAGGTAAAATAAAAATAATAGTCTTGTACAGAACTGACGTTTATACGTTTTGACGTTTTATTCTTTACAAAAAGTAGCATTTCAGCTTTGTCACAAGTTGGTCTGTTTCTTTTCTCATCCAACACGTGAGAAGCTGCGCTGAACAACTGTTCACGGTCTATTCTTGTGCAGGGCGTGGACAGATACGCTCGCGCAAATTCTAGTGATGGGAAGTTCGGATCATTTTACCGACTCGGACCTTTGAGTCTCGTTCAAGATGAACGAACGACTCGAAAAACCCGAAGACTCAAAAAGTGAACTAATCAATTATCTTTCCGGCTCATACTGCATTAGTCACGCGATGAACGAACAACTCGAAAAACCCGAAGACTCGAAACAGGTGAACTAATTCCAGTACAGAACCTTTAGGATGGTGCGCATGCGCGACTGAACGAATCACTCCCCGAAACGACTCGTTCTTCTCGAGTCACATTAAAGATCCGTTCAAAATGAATGAATCGTTCAAGACCGACCCATCACTAGCAACTTCAGCTAGAGCAGCAAAGGAAAGCGGGGCTCTTATTTGTGTGCCAGTAATGTTACACCAACGGCAGTTCGCTTCATTGTATCTGTTTTTCTGTGTGTGTTGTGCTCCTGCCGAATGTCTTCCACACAAATGACATGTTCGCACTTTCGGAAAAATCGGCCGAAAAAAAGACAAAAACCGGCCGGTTGCCGATCGCGCATTATAAGCAAAAACCGGCCGGTTCCGATCTTTGGCCGGTCAACCGGTGCATCCCTAATTCCTGCAGTGTTGCCATACATCTGCGCGAATTGAGAGCCAATAAGCAAACTCTAAAAGTCTCATCAGTGTTTTAAATTTACCCAAATGACCACTCAGGGGATTGTCATGTGCATAAGTTAAGATTGCTTCCTTTAACTTTGCAGGAATGACAATTTGAAGTCTCTGGCCTTCTTTGGAATCTGGTACACTCCTAAATAAAACCTCGTTTTTGAAAACATAGTGCGTTCTCTTAATGTCTGTGGTTTTCTGATTCTCTAGTTTAACCATCACTTCTTGGCACACTGGGTCTAGTTTCTGTTCTGCTGCGATTTGTGACAAATCCACTGGCAGATCATAAGTGACAGGATTAAAACCACTCTTAGCTGGTGTGTGCAACAACACTGCTGGTGACTCGACTGCATACCTTCTGGACAACACGTCCGGCACTACATTGCATTGTCCTCTTCTGTACCGTACAACAAACTGATATCCCTGCAGCCTTATAGTCCATCTTTCCAGTCTAGATGAAGGTTTGGGATGCTGGAATAGCCAAACTAGGGATGCATGATCAGTGATCACTTCAAATGCTCTGCCCTCCAGGTAATGGTGCCACTTCTCTACAGCCCATACCACTGCGAGACACTCTTTTTCCGATGCTGAATATGATTTCTCCGCACCTCTGAGCAAACGAGATGCGTAGGCAATTACTCTCTCCTGGCCATCCACCTCCTGTGTTAAAACAGCTCCCAAGCCCACATCACTCGCGTCAGTCTGTACTTTAAAAGAAGATTCAAAGTTAGGTGTATTTAAAACAGGTGCTCTAGTGAGTTCGTCTTTGATAAGATCAAATGAACATTGGCACTCTTCAGTCCACTTCCACTTTGCTTCTTTCTTCTTCAGTGCGTGCAATGGTGCTGTTTTACTAGAAAACTCTGGGATAAAGCGATGGTACCAAGCTGCTAGCCCCAGAAACCGCTGTACCTCTTTTAAGGTCTTGGGAGTAGGAAATGTCTTGATCGCATCCACCTTGTCTGCATTCATCTTGACTCCGTCTGCTGTGATAGTGTGTCCTAGGTAGTCGAGTGAAGAACAGATGAACTTACATTTCTTAAGGTTAAGCGTGAGACCAGCCTTGTGCAAACTCTGGAACACTTGCTTGAGATGGTGCAGGTGAGACTGGATGTCTATAGAGTATACAATGATGTCATCAATATAGACCATGCAACATTTGTTCTTGTGCTCTCTTAAGACCTGTTCCATCAGCCGTTGGAATGATGCTGCTGCATTTTTAAGGCCAAAAGGAAGACATAAGAATTCATATAGCCCTGACGCAGTAACAAAAGCTGTCTTTTGTACACTTGCAGGATCCATTTCAACCTGCCAGTAACCGCTCTTTAAGTCCAATGTGCTAAACACCTTGGCTTTTTGCAGAGAATCTAGAATGTCTGTGATTTGCGGCATCGGGTATGCGTCAAGGTGAGTCTTTGCATTCAGACCACGGTAATCAATGCATAACCTAGATCCTCCATCCCTTTTGTCTACGACTACCACCGGTGAGGCCCACGGAGACGTAGAATGTTTGATGATCTCTAATTGAAGCAACTCCTCAATTTGCTCTTCAATAAAATCATTCTTAACTTTAGAAACTCTGTAGGGTCTCTTTCTTAACGGAAGTTCGTCAGTTGTTTTGATCTCGTGCTTGATCAAACTTGTACGTCCTAGATTTGTGGTGCATACAGAAGGCCAATCATACAAGAGAGCTTTCAACTGACTCTTTACCTTGTCTGCCGCATGTGAGTTTCCCACGACTTGGTCAATCAGCTTCGACTTCTTATCGTGAAACCCCTCGACTTCTCCTTGTGCAGCATAAAAGCGTACAGCAGGGTGCTTGTGCGTTTTATTAAAACACATGGGATGACTAGAGTTAGTATCAGGCAAGGATATACATGAAACATTAAAATCGATGGTGATTTTGGCTTCTCTAAGGAAATCCAAACCTAGGATGATGGGAACGGCCAAATCCTTGTCATCCATCACATGGAATGTGATCTCATGTTTCGCTCCGTACATCTCACATTCCCAGAGTACCTTACCCTGAGTTTTTTTACTCTGACCATTGGCAAGCATGAACGTCTGAGCGCTTCTGGTCAAATTTTCATCCTTCCTCTTTAGTCGCTGCCATACTTCCTGCTGCATCAAAGAAAAAGTGCTTCCCGTATCAATCACAGCATTGAAGAATGAGTGATTTAAAACAATGGGCGCTTGCAGTACACTATTACACTCAGAGTTAGAATTGGGATCCAGAAGCATCAGGCGATTAGGTTGATTTTTTCCCCCAGAAGAATTATTCTTCCGTTCCTCACCTTTCTCTTGACTCCATCCTTTTTACTCTCAGCCCAGTCCTTCTCTATTTGTGTGCCGAGACGCATAGCTCATCAATCGTTTTCACCGTTCCTCAACAGTGAAGCCAACCGCGGATTGCAGTTTCTTAACGTTGCCTGCACTAATTCGGCTTCAGACAACAAAGGGTTAATCTTTACTGACATTGCTCTATAATTAAAAGCAAAGTCTCTCACACATTCATTGACCCTCTGTCGGTAACTTGCCAACTTCTGTGCAGCAACTTCCTTGTGATCTTCATTCAAAAACGAGAATAGGAATTTCTCTTTAAATGAGTCCCAGTCTCTAATACTCGGTTTCTCTGCTCTCCACCAGCTCTTAGCGGTTCCCTTCAGACTCACGGATACCGCCGCCAATAACTCTTCGTGGAGCAGAGGTCTCAATTCAATATACTCTTCAAAACGATCGATGAATTCAATGGGATCTTCTGAATTCAAATTACTAAATGTAGGTAAATCCATTTTAACAGAAGGTGGGTGAGATGCTGAAGAAAGGTATGTTACTTGCCTCGTTGTGTCTTGTGGAATTGAAGTAATCATAGAAGGTGTTTGAGATATCTTGTGAGAAGTCGTGGTGTTGGAATGGACAGGAGTTGACATGATTGGTTTGATAGCCTTGAACTGTTGCTCCAGCTGTTTATCACGCCGTTTCAAACAATCCACAATACTCTTACTCAGTTCATCGACTCTTGCATAACATTGTTGCTGAACACGATCTAGCTCTCTCTGAAGACGATAATTTATCCGGTCTTCATGAGCTCTTAATTTTGTGCTCAATGTCTCTGTGGTAACGAAGTCGCTGATTCTGTGCTCAAGATCAACAAGGTGCTCTTCGATACTACACATTCGTTGGGCACTATCGTCACTGCCAAATTGCAGCTCATCTTCTTGAAAATCAAGAGGCGGAGGAGGTAAGGGTAAGTCGTCAGGTTTATCAACTTGCTCAACTCTCTGATCTGGGTACACATCTCTATCTTCTCTTTCTTCCTCTGAATCTAAGTACAACTCACTAAAGGTATCAGTCAAATGTGTTACAGGGTCTCTACGATGAATAAAAGCTTCATCTGAATAATCAGCAATAGGCTCTCTCTCTTCCATAGCAGCTGATTGTTTGAGATGTTTGTTTGTGAAGGTTTTCAGTACCGTCAAAATTTATTTTTAAATACAGGGGATTCCACAAAAGCTCAAGTGGGTCCTTGTTCGGGCGCCATTCTGTAACACCTCCTTTCTCTTTAAAATGTTACTCTGAGGGGGTTCAACAGAAATTTGATCGGTACTGAAAGATAGTCACTTCATCAAACAAAAATTCCTTTTTGTTCTTATTTTATTCCCACAAGTGCACGTTTATATAACAATCCTCAAAAAATAAATAAATAAAGAATATGAATAAACAAGCAGTCTTTGCCTCTGTGTACTGAGACAATATAATAATTGGAACTTATCAGCAATGTCCAGCCTTTAGATGAACTGAAGTGATGAGATGAGTCCACAAGGTTCTTTGAGAGCAATGCAATGATATAATCCAACGATGCTCACAATGAACACGGTGAAGTGAACAACCGGCAAAGTATAGTTGAACAGTGATACACGGGGCCGATACAAGATATGACAAGTCCTTTGTTTGAGCGTAAACTCTACGAGTTCTCAAAACAGGACTTAAAATGTGTAGGCAAGTAGCATGAGGTCAACCATGAGGTTTCCCTCTACCAAACGAACACTCTTGCTCGTGGGTAACCAGGCTTATATCCGGTAACCACTACGCACTAGTGCCCTCAAGTGGCTCATAGTGGTATTACCCTTAAACCAGATACCTCTTTATAAGCAATAACCAGTGCAATATACCATAATAAAAATCAGGTAACGTATAGACTGTTACAACGTTTGCATTAGTATATGTGTAACATCAGTAACATTGTTTTCTCTGTGGCCCAGATGATGCAGGCAGTGTCTGTGAAGTGTGTTGAATGCAGTATTCTCTGCAAGGGTCTCAAACTCTGCTCCTGGAGGCCCACTGTCCCGCAGAGTTTAGAACCAGCCAGTTCCAGCACACCTGCATTAAAGTTTCTAGCTCTATCAAAGAGCCATTTTAGTGGTCAGTGTTTACTTTAGTTGGGCTCTTGACCCTTAGTTTTTAGATTTTATTTGGCTGCTATAATTGATTTATAACAGCTAAACTTTTACAAAAAGCAAAAGTCATCAAGTTTTATAGGTTTATATGTTCTAACATAATATTTTTTTGGCCCGAATCATTTAATTCAATTCAATTCAATTCAAGATTATTTGTTTAGCGCTTTTTACGATACAATCGTTGCAAAGCAATTTCACAGGAAATTAAGTTTCTAAAATAGATTTATATTGTAGAAACTCAATATAATTAACTTATGGCAAATTTGGTTAATTCAATATAATCGCTGATGGTTGGCTTCCTCTGAGGTCCTCTGAGGGGGTTGACATCATCTCTTCTCAGGTGTTCGGTCATCTCAGATCATTTAAGGGTTGGATCCAGACTGAATCTTGTGTAATTCCTAGTTACCAGAAATTGGGATTGTAGCGTGATAGAAGATTAGTTAGGTAAGCAGGGGCTAAATCATTTAGGGCCTTATAGGCAAGTAATAATATTTTGTAACTGATACGGAACTTAATTGGTAGCCAGTGCAGTGACTGTAAAATTGGAGTAATATGATCATATTTTCTTGACCTGGTAAGGACTCTTGCCGCAGCATTTTGTACTATCTATAGCTTGTTTATTGAAGATGCAGGACAACCACATAACAGTGCATTACAATAGTCCAGTCTAGAGATCACAAATGCATGAACTAACCTTTCTACATCAGAAACAGTTAACATGTTCTGTAGCTTGGCAATGTTTCTAAGATGGAAAAATGCTGTTTTTGTAAGATTGGAAATATGATTTTCAAAAGATAGGTTGCTGTCTAATATAACACCCAGATTTTTGACTGTAGAGGAAGTAAAAGTACATCCGTCTATTTTCAAATTGTGATCCAAGAGATTCTGAGTACTGTTTTTAGGTCCGATAAGTAATATCTCTGTCTTATCTGAATTTAATAGGAGAACATTATTGGTCATCCAATCTTTATATTTTAACACACTCCGTTAGCTTAGATATATAGCTTGTTGAGATATATTTGAGTGTCATCAGCATAACAATGGAAACTAATCCCGTATTTTCTAATAATATTACCAAGGGGCAACATGTATAATGAAAACAGCAGAGGACCTAGGACAGATCCTTGTGGTACTCCATACTTTACTGTTGATAATTGAGATGCCTCCCCGTTTAAATAAACAAAGTGGTAGACAAGTAGGATCTAAACCATCTTAGAGCCTGCCCTTGAATACCTGTATAGTTTTGTAATCGATCTATGAGTATGTCATGATCTATAGTGTCGAACGCAGCACTAAGATCAAGTAAAACTAGCAATGAGATGCAGCCTTGGTCTGACGCAAGAAGCAAGTCATTTGTAATTTTAACAAGTGCAGTTTCTGTGCTATGGCGGGGCCTAAAACCTGACTGAAATTCTTCATAGATATCAATTTTTTGCAAGAAGGAGCACAATTGAGCAGACACAACTTTTTCTAATATTTTGACATAAACGGAAGATTTGAAATGGGCCTGTAATTTGCCAGTTCACAAGGATCTAGTTTTGGTTTCTTAATAAGAGGCTTAATAACCGCCAGCTTGAATGGTTTTGGGACGTGACCTAAAGATAACGAGGAGTTAATAATATTGAGAAGCGGTTCTTCTGCTACAGGTAACAACTCTTTCAATAGTTTAGTGGGTACAGGATCTAATAAACATGTTGTTGGTTTAGATGCAGTGATAAGTTTATTTAGCTCATCCTGTCCTATAGTTGTAAAGCAATGCAGTTTTTCTTTGGGTGCGATGAATGAAGCTGAAGTACTAGACGCTGTAGAATCTACATTTGTTATTGTATTTCTGATGTTATGTATTTTTTCAATAAAGAAATTCATAAAGTCATTACAGTTAAACTGTGAGGGAATATGTATATCGGGTGACATTTGTTTATTTGCTAATCTAGCCACTGTGCTAAATAAAATCCTTGGATTGTTTTGGTGATTATCTATGAGTTTGCGGATATACTCGGTTCTTGCAGTTTTTAGAGCCTGTCTATAGCTGGACATACTGTTTTTCCACGCAATTCTAAAGACTTCCAAGTTAGTTTTTCTCCATTTGCGCTCAAGATTAAGAGAAAGAACGAGTTTCTTTCTTGAGAGAATGGGTATAACTGTTGTACCATGGCGCAGCACGTTTTTCT
Organism: Gymnocypris eckloni scoliostomus; assembly: GCA_027564155.1. Classification (NCBI taxonomy): domain Eukaryota; kingdom Metazoa; phylum Chordata; class Actinopteri; order Cypriniformes; family Cyprinidae; genus Gymnocypris; species Gymnocypris eckloni. The sequence continues at coordinate 32,920,020 of CM050418.1, forward strand.
CTAACCTTTTTTAATTTGATGGGGGCAACAGTTTCTAACGTATTAGAGAAGATAGTTCCCATGTTGCTAGTAAATTTGTCTAGTTTTGGGCACACAGAGCAGTTGAGATAAATCCGTCAGGTTATTGGTAAATCTGTCTTTAGTGGCTGGAACAATAGTTCTGCCTGGATGATAATGCGGAGCCATATAGTTAATATCAGTAATATGCAGCATGCATGATACAAGGAAATGGTCAGTAACATCATCACTTTGAGGTACGGTATCTATATCAGTAAGATCAATTTCTTGCGATATAATTAAATCTAGCGTATGATTAAAACGCTGCGTGGGCCCGGTGACATTTTGCTTGACACCAAAAGAGTTTATTAGGTCAGTAAACGCAAGTCCTAGCGCATCATTTGTATTATCAACGTGAATGTTAAAATCTCCAACAATTAGTGCTTTATCAACATTAACCAATAGGTCTGAGAGGAAATCTGCAAATTCTTTTAGAAAATCTGTATATGGCCCTGGCGGTCTGTACACAGTAGCCAGAGCAAGCGATAGGACAGATTTATTTTGCTTATCTGACAGTTTAACATTAAGCATAAGTATTTCGAATGAGTTGAACCTGTATCCTGTTTTCTGAGTAACATTGAGAATATCTCTATATATTGTTGTGACACCGCCGCCACGACCAGTCTCACGAGGCTCATTCTTATAACAGTAGCTTGGTGGAGTATATTCATTTAGACCAAAATAATCATGTTTTAAGCCAGGTTTCAGTCAGACAGAGTACATCAAAACTATTATCTGTGATCATTTCATTTACAATAACTGCTTTGGGTGTGAGTGACCGAATATTTAGGAGCCCAAGCTTCAAAAATAGCTTTTGTTCATTTATTTTGCATTTTTCTGGTTTAATCACGATCAGATTTGTTCTAGATCCTGCATTAAATTTATATTTTGACCTCACTATTCGGGGAACAGACACAGTCTGTATAGATTAGACACTGCAAGTACCTTTATCATTTAAGTGGGTAGAACAAAAGTCATCATAGCAGTTATTTGAGGATTGGTTTACTAGTCAGATAGAGCATAGCGTCCTGGTGATGTTGTCCGACAGGAGTTCCGCTCCGACTCTGCTGGAGTGCAGGCCATCAGCACGAAATAGCCTAGGACGCTCCCAGAAAAGATTCCAATTATTAACACAGAGCAGTTTCTGATCTTTACACCATGAAAACAACCATTCATTTAAAGCAAACAGTCTACTGAACCGTTCGTGTCCTCGTCGATACGTAGGAAGAGGTCCTGACACGAAGATCGTCGTCGCGGGCGATGTGCTACATACTGTCTCGATCAGGCTCCTGAAGTCCCTCTTCAGTTTTTAACTCCTTTAGATTCTAATATTTGAGTTCAATTTCCTTTACTGATTACAACAGCCATGTGATTCCACAGTGAAAATGTCTGTATTTTCTATAAATCTTAATCTATGAGCTGTTCTGTTGCAAAAACAACAACGAAAAGTCTTTCTTTTAGGCACACACAAACATCAAGAATCAGCGTATGAATCTCAACGACAGTGACAAACAGCAGATTCAGATAAAAAGATAAACTCTGAACATCACAAAACAAATAGTAAAAAGACACATAAAAACAGCAAATATAAAATAGTAAGAATAAAATAAATTACAAATACAATTCAGCTCATAATTTATTCATGCCACAATGCATGATGGTAGCCATGAATGAGTTTTTATTGGCTTCAACATGCTTTTTTGATGATCATCGTTGTGATTCTCACGCTGATTCTTGATGTCTGTGTGTTTAAATTAAAGACCACTTTTAAGTTGTTGATCAAAGCAAGTTTTAAAAACATCTGTTTGCTTATACTGAAAATTCCAGATATTATATTGTTCACATTGTTGACATAATCAACAAAGAAAACCTAACTCAGTTATTCAGGTCACTACAGGACGATCATGTCAAAATATAACCATCACCACCCAAAAACAGCTCTTTGCTCATCTTGCTGCTATAATTTAGTTGTAACAGCCAAACAAAATGTAATGCTAAAAAGTCAAGGGTCAAGAGCCCAACTAAAGTAAACACTGACCAGTATAATTGTGACTTTAAAAAACGTGATTTTCTTCTTTGGTGATTCTGTTTGTTAACATCAGGTGTGTTCAATAATGCCCAATCATCACTCATTTAATCTCTTAATTACCTAATTGATTTGAACACTGTTTCAGTTTGACTTTTAACACTCTGTAGAGTGGACAGATATAGACACCCAGCAGTGTTAATTTGACACCGGAGATTTTGCTGTGTACCATAAATGTAGTCTCAGTAGTCTTAATGAAACTGTGTATGTTTAAGAATCATAAAATGATTGTTGATCGTTAAACAACATTGATAAATATCATAGGGGTCTACAGTGGTCGTTTTAAGCCCTATTTCTCACCTTCTGTGCCCCGTGATGACACTTAGGGTGCTTTCACACCTGCCTCATTTAATTCGGTTGAATCGCACTAGAGTTTGTTTTCCCTCTTGGTGCGGTTCGTTAGGGCAGGTGAGAATGCAGCAATCGCACTCAGCTGCGCACCAAAAGTGGACCAAACAAGCGTACCGAGACCTTCTTGAAGAGGTGGCCTCAGTATGCATTCAAGCGAACCCTGGAGCGGTGCGTTTGTAGTGAGAACGCGATCCAACATATGAATTAATTGTACAGGTAATTAATACGGAAATACCCAAAATAGTATTATAACAGTTATAATTGAGCATGGGTGACACCCGGTGGATTTCTTTGGTATTACACCAAGCGTATTTCTTAGTCTCTTAGGGGTCCTCAGTACAAGTACTCCAGAGTGCAATCTGGATGATTGGGAGCAACACGTGTCGCTCCACCCACCCCCAATTCCATTGGTTTATAACACAGCACATTGGTGTATTATTGGTGTATTATTGGTGTAGACCCGAGCATGCATTCCTCTGTGTACGTGTAATTGATTTGGCCATATTACAGAAATATTATGTGTTAACTCTAGAATTATAAGCCTATCTTATTTATTATCTGTTTAGTCACCATGCTAATTTTACTCAGATGAAGTCATTGTTTACAAATAAACACTTGATGACAGTACCGGGTTCTTCAGGCTGAATAAGCTTCATTCATATTTCCTTGAGGATCGGCAGGCCACGGATCAGCACTAAATTGGGATTTTATCCGCAAATGATGATAATTTACTGTATTTTAGAGATGGACAAACACGAACATAAGCGCCTAATTTTATGTTTTAAAGCACAACCGTTATTTGTTGTTGTTTAAAGAGATGAGTTATAGCCTACATTGCTCAATGCGTCACACACTTGTATGTTATAAAGTGCTAATACAATGTTTTCATGGCAAGCTCAATGTTTCCTTGTTTATATCTTAATAAAATATTTGAGCCTATATTGATTCTCTTACAGCTTTTAAAAGTTCCTATCTTATAGTAAATAAGTGTCCGTGACATCAGATATTAAAAATCCAATGATTTATGTATCCACACCTCCTTGTGTGTGCATGTTATAATCTGTGTACGGGATGAATTTAGATTCAGTTATTAACACTCGATCATTGTAGCCATATAGACCTGCATAAGTATCGAATATTAAATCACTCAGAGCTGTAAATCTATGCAATAGGTACGTGAGCACGGCGGTAGCCAGCTATGAGGTCACCGAGGTCCGGACCTCGGTCATTTTTTTATATTCAAAAATAAAATGTCAAGCTCTCTGAATGATTATTTTGCCATTTAAACCACCCCATATCATATGAGTGTTTGCAATTCATCATGTTGCTGCGAGAAGCTAGCGCAGTGAACGGGGCTTGAGAGCGCGTTGAGTGAGAGCGCGGGTATGCCTCCATTTGTTGCCAGATGCACCTATTATACGTGTTTTTTTACTCGTTTTTCCAATTTATTGTGACACTTTGGGAGTCTTTGGACGTTTATAAAGTGTAAAGTTGAACGTTAGTATTAGTGATATATTAATCTTATTCACAAAACACAAGCTTTGAACTTATTTCGGATATCTTTTTCTTTCTTTTTGAAATTGCTTGTTTTTCATAGCAATATCTGGCAACATTGTACATTAATAAAAAAAAGCTTACAGACAAACTGTAACTTAATTGCTGACAGGAAGATACCACCATTGGTAAGACAAACGCAGTGATCATCGTTAATATCTGAAATAAATGATTAACACCAACAAAAACAATAGCATAATACAAATATGTTTGTTACAGAATGAAATAGGCTATGCCAAATAACGTTACTGACCAGCAGGATGACGTCTCATGCTCTTTAGTTAACCTTAAGTCATCAAAAAACATAAATTAAAGCAGTGTTTTCAACTGGTGGGTCGCAAAAACGTTTTGAGTGGGTTGCGGAGTGTGCATTCAAAGAAACAACAAACGTAATTCTGTTTTTTTCTGACGCTAGACTTTTATTTTGACAGACGTGCGTGAAAGCGGTTGACTATCAAAAACGCTTTTTCCTCATTCAGTATTTACGGTCAAATGAGATGTTGTCAAGTTTTATATCGGTGTCATTATTCTAACGTTTTTATAACTTGTTATAAAATAAAAATTCCCTCACCTAAAAAAAAACGAACTTTCCAGTCCTGTCAGTCATAGGCTACTGTGCTCGTTGCGCGCAAATTTACCATGGTAACAGACCTTAACCCTCAAAATGCTACTTTATTTTCACTGTGTTTTTGTAATGTATTTCTAAATGACTGTGGTCTCGTCACACATACCAACTATTAACAAAAACTATTTTGGAACTGCTACCTTACCTAACGTTACTTATACGGTACCTCATATTCATACAGTGTATCTATCTATCTATCTATCTATCTATCTATCTATCTATCTATCTATCTATCTATCTATCTATCTATCTACTTATATATATATATAAATGACTGAACTTAAATATACGAGCTTGATAAAAATGACCACTCTAGAAGAAATTTTCAGATGGCACATATATATATATATATATATATATATATATATATATATATATATATATATATATATATATATATATTATATATATTAGTCAATTTCCACAAAAAAAGGGTCGCAGCTTAATGTCCATGGTAAAATGTGGGTTCAATGGCCTAACCAGTTGACAATCACTGCATTAGAGCACAGACAAAGTTATTATTACTTATCCATATAGCAATGTTTATTATGGAAATCTATTACAGTAATCAGTATTGTTACATAAACCATTGTGATGCAATAAAGAAGGTCTAATTTAACAATGTTTATCCTCCAAAACAGACAGAACAGAGAGAGTGTAGAATGGCAAAAGGTTCCGCAAAATACGTTAGATGTATTTCTTAAAAAAGCCTAAATTGAAAGATCAGGAAGATGGATATGAGAACAAAGAGGAGAGCAACAGAGAGGAGGATAGAGATCAGGAGACAGAGGAGAGCAACAGAGAGGAGGATAGAGATCAAAACAAGATGGAGGAGAGCAACAGTGAGAAGGATAGAGATCAGGAGACAGAGGAGAGCACAGAGAGGAGGATAGAGATCAAAACAAGATGGAGAGAGCAACAGTGAGAAGGATAGAGATCAGGAGACAGAGGAGAGCAACAGAGAGGATGATAGAGATCAAAACAAGATGGAGGAGAGCAACAGAGAGGAGGATAGAGATCAGGAGACAGAGGAGAGCAACAGAGAGGATGATAGAGATCAGGAGACAGAGGAGAGCAACAGAGAGGATGATAGAGATCAGGAGACAGAGGAGAGCAACAGAGAGGAGGATAGAGATCAAAACAAGATGGAGGAGAGCAACAGTGAGAAGGATAGAGATCAGGAGACAGAGGAGAGCAACAGAGAGGATGATAGAGATCAAAACAAGATGGAGGAGAGCAACAGAGAGGAGGATAGAGATCAGGAGACAGAGGAGAGCAACAGAGAGGATGATAGAGATCAGGAGACAGAGGAGAGCAACAGAGAGGATGCTAGAGATCAGGAGACAGAGGAGAGCAACAGAGAGGAGGATAGAGATCAAAACAAGATGGAGGAGAGCAACAGTGAGAAGGATAGAGATCAGGAGACAGAGGAGAGCAACAGAGAGGATGATAGAGATCAAAACAAGATGGAGGAGAGCAACAGAGAGGAGGATAGAGATCAAAACAAGATGGAGGAGAGCAACAGTGAGAATGATAGAGATCAGGAGACAGAGGAGAGCAACAGAGAGGAAGATAGAGATCAGGAGACAGAGGAGGAGGACAGAGAGCAGAGGAACTTAGATGAGGATGACATCAGTGATGAGCAGGGCAGCGAGAACACTGATGAAGGGACTCTTCATCCCTTTGACCCTGTGAGAATGAAGAAAAAATAAATAAGGGCGAGAGCCTCTCAGATGGAGATAAAACCTGTTTGCTCCAAAATAGATGGATACCACCAGAGCAGCATAGCTATCCCTATCGGAAATTTGGCGCAAAACAACTAAAATACAATGTCCAGTGGGAGAAAAATATGAATGGCTTCATACTCACCATTTGAGGATTCAGCATATTGTGCTCATTGCCTCAGCTTTAATAAGTTAAAGGGCTCAAACTTTAGTTTTCTTACAAAGGGCTTCACTGACTGGAAGAATGCTGTGGGTGAAAAGAGAGTATCATCCCAAGACACAGTTTAACAGAAGGACACCGAAAATCCACAGAAAAGGCAGAAAACTTCCTTTCTGTTGTCCAAAAAAAAGAAAGGACATTAGTTCAATAATCAGCCAGAAATATGAGGAAAAAGTCATTGCGAATCGTAACAGTCTTCTATCTATTATTGACATAATTGTGTGTCTTGGCCAGCGAAATGTAGCATTCCGAGGGAGCTGGGAGGGGGACAGTGAGAATGGAAACTTTAACCACTTTGTTAACTGGAAAGCACAATTTGATGTGGCCTTAAAGCAACACATGCAGACTGCACCCAAAAATGCAATATACCTTTCACCCGCAATTCAGAATGAGCTTATTGAATGTTGTGCAGAGGAAATCAGAGGGACCCTAATCAATAGAATACAGGCAGCCCAGTACTTCACTGTATTAGCTGATGAGTCCATGGATATAAGTGGGACTGAACAGATGTCCTTATGTGTCCGTTACGTCAATGAGGAGGAAGAAAACCTAGAGATAAAGGAGGATTTTCTCGGGTTCTGTCCCTTGCCCAAACAAGATGCGGCAACAATAACCTCAGCCATTCTCAATCAGCTGACAAAGTGGGGTCTTCAAACAACTTTCCTAAGGGGTCAGGGTTATGATGGGGCCTCTACAATGAGTGGCAAAGTGAGTGGGGTACAAAAGAGAGTCAAGGAACTGTACCCCAGGGCAATGTACACCATTGTAGGAGCCATGCACTTAATTTGGTTGTGGTGCATGGTTGTTCTGATCTTCCTTTGGTGAGGAACACAATGTCCATCGTAGAAAAGATTGCAGTGTTCTTCTCAGCCACAGGGGCCAGAAAAGATGCCCTGCGGGCAGAGAGTAGAAGAGAAGGGCAACCAAAAACAGCAGGGATCCCACTGATGTCAGACACTAGATGGGGTAGCAGAGCAAACACACTGAGTGCTTTTGTGGAGCAGTTCACTGCTATACATTCTGTTTTGGAGACCATGGAGGCAGAAGTAACTACCACCTCTGGAAAGGCCAGTACTCTCCGGCATAGTATTGGAACATTTGAGACCATCATTACTGCTGTAATAGCCAACAAAGTGCTGGGTTATATGCTACCTCTAACCAAAAAGCTGCAGTCTACCAACTTGGACATCATCACAGCATACGAGGAGGCAAGAAATGCAAGTCATAGCCAAACAAAGAAATGAGCAAGGATTCAGTCCATGTTTTCAAAAAGCCACAGCATTGGCCAACTCAGTTGATGTGGTCCCAACAAAGCGTAGAATAACAGTAAAACAGAATTACAGAGCAAACATATCTACAGAGTCAGTGGAAGACCACTACCGGGTGAATCTTTTCTATCCCTTCATCGATCACATAACTAGTGAGCTGGATGAGAGATTCTCTGAAAGTAATGAGCCTGCATTACTAGCAGCTTACCTGGTACCAAAATCTTTGAAGAAACTCACAGAAGAAAGAGAGCAAAGAATGGTAAAGTGGTACCATGAGGACCTACCTTATCCAAACACAGTAGAGCAGGAAATAGAATGCTGGAGGCACAAGTTTCACTCTGAAGATGGGGTGCTGCCTGCATCAGCATTGGAAACTCTGAAAACAACACAGATGTCCTTCTTCCCCAACATCCAGTGTATGCTGAAAATTTTTCTTACACTTCCAGTGACAACATGTGAATGTGAACGGTCATTCTCTGCAATGCAAGGCTCAAAACATGGCTCAGATCTTCTATGTCTAGTGAAAGGCTCACAGGACTGGCGTTGATGCATGTTCATCAAAAAGTTAAGCTGGACAAGGAGAGAGTCCTTAGACGGTGGGATGCCTCTGGCCACAGGAGGATACAGCTAGCTTTCAATGGAAAGGTAATGCATGTTGTAAAGAGTATAGTCATCCAACAGTCATTTGCATTTGCATTGATTATAAACTCTCTGTCTGAAGTCTGAATCTGTCTTTTTTTATTTTGTCATTTCAGTGAGCCAAGGAATGAAGAGTAGTACACGCACACGCACGCACACACACACACACACACACACACACACACGTCTGTGAAATGTAAAACATTATTTTGAATAAAAAAACTTTCGCAATCATCAACATGTCTGTCTATTTTGAAGTTTAGGAGTGCATTTGTGGGTGTTATTATAGCACAATTCTTAACACCTTACTTTGGACCTCACTAATTTTCAAACCCTGGTTACGGCCTTGTACGTGAGCACTTTTATTGATTAAAAGAGTGTTTTATTTATTTATTAAAGACTATAATAACTAAATCTAAAATCAGTAGGCCTAATATAGTACAGTGATTCCTGGTTCTTTTTAAAGGATTGAGCCTCAAAACCATTAATTTAATAGGTGCATATAGCCTATATATAAAAGTATTTGAGGTAAACAAAAACATTTAAAATAGGCCTATATGCAACCTTGTTTCAGCAAGGTTTTTATTCCCATTATCCACACATAAAACCCCAGTTCACGCTGATGGGCTAATTATTTTTGTGTTATTTTTCTCCGCAGTTGTTCTTTAAAATGAAACCATTTGTGGGTTTGTCCTATGTTTTACTGAACTACATGTGATTTATCATCATATCCTAAGTTTTTGCTTATCCACGATCCTAAATTAAAGAATACAGGCTACATATAAATATACGTTATACAAAACAGTGGATCATTTTTATCAACATCGCCCAGCTAAAACTGCTCAGTCTGCTTCGTCTACAGTGAAAAGTGCAATAATGTCTGACTTCATTTAACGTGCAACCCACCTGTTGAGATTGAGGACCACTATTTAAGTTCATCACACAGAAAATAATTAATATTTATCATAGATGAGGCTATTTATAGCATAGGTAGGTCTATATCATGGCCATGAATTAAGAATTAGTTCCCCAGACTTAATTTGTGAGCTGCTCATATTACACAGCTCTGTTCTGCCCGAATTAAGTCAAGTCAAGTCAAGTCAAGTCACCTTTATTTATATAGCACTTTTAACAATACAAATTGTAACAAAGCACTGCTCAATATCAAAATATGAAAATTGTGTCAATAATGTAAAATGACAGGATTTAACACTGTCTAACATTCACTATTTAACAGGCTGAAAATTCAAGTAAATTCACGTCTGTATAGTAGAACACAGAAAAGAAGGTTCAACACTCTTCAGCAATAATAATAATAAAAAAAACAATGAAGCACAATTGTTAGTTTATCTAAAGTAATTTTTGTTTATTAGTATGGTTGAACTGGATCATTGTTGAACTGCACATTGGTTTTATTAACCAATGTGCAGCAAACACATTGGTTAATAAAATGAGATTAGATATTTGTATTGTTTAACATATTTAATTATCACATTTTTGCGTCATATTCTGAGTTTGCATTTCACTGTTTTAATTCATTTTGATGAATACTGAATCTGTTTTTTTGCGAGTGGGATGAATTAATACACATTCACATTTAGTCTCTAGAACTACAGTAAGATCATGTTCACACAGCGCACTGTCAGTCAATAAATGGAAAAAAAGTAACTCAGATATTTTCTAGTAAATTAAAAAGTAATGCGTTACTTTACTAGTTACTTGAAAAAAGTTATATTATTACGTAACTCGCTTTACTTGTAATGCGTTACCCCCAACACTGGTTATAATGATGCATGATGGCAGTCAAATACATTTATCTACATTTTTCTTCTTTAGTATAAATACATTATTCATATTTTATCCAGAATTTATAAATAAAATACCAACACCTATTAAAACAACACCGTATATATCGAAAAATGTTTAGTCAGTTAAATTTAGAAAATGTACATCATGTGGTAACATCTAAAATAACTGGTTTAGTTGAATTAAAATAAAGGATTTAAGATTATAACTGAATTCAACCAACCTGAAAAAACAAGTTTTACTGAAGCATAACTGTCAGTAGATATAATCTGATTTCTCCAGTTAGGTAAAATTACTTAAAGGCTACTCGAAGCATCTCCTGTCGTATTTTTTAGAGGGATGGTCAGCATTGCGAGCTTTAGCCTTATGTCTGGTACGGATGGTGTAGGAAACATCAGGATTTTCAGTCTTGTGATCCTTGGCTTTACTACTTTTCTCACTGAGATCATCATCATTGTCGTCATCGTCATCTTCACAGTTATCAATATCCTCACACATCAGATGTTCAAAGCAACTGCTCAGTTCATCTATAGGCTGATTCTTGCCATTGAAGTCTCTCTGTGTTTTCCCAGCAGCTCTGTGCATGAGCCCGGTTCTCATTTTCTTGATGAAGTCTTCACCCACCAAGCTCACAACTGCATCCTTCAGCTGTATGAAGAGCCACTCTGCGTTTGATCCCCTCACCAGCAAAGAGTGCAGAGTGATGCCTCTCCTGAGCTCTTCGACAACATGGTGCACCAGTCTTCCACGGTACAAACTAAACACAACGGCAGAATAACACATTTAGTATTCATGTGCAACAACACCAGTGGACACTTTTAACATGTACATTTAGAAATCTTTAGAAATCATTCTAAAATGCTGATTTGGTAACTTTTCATATTATTATCAATGTTGGAAAAAGTTGTGCTGTGATAAATGTTTTAGGGATTCTTTTATTAATAAAAAGTTAAAAATAACTTATATGTGAATTGAAAAGTATTGTCATTTGAATATTAATGTGTGTGTATATACAGGTGCTGGTCATATAATTAGAATATCATCAAAAAGTTGATTTATTTCACTAATTCCATTCAAAAAGTGAAACTTGTATAATGTATACATTCATTCCGCACAGACTGATATATTTCAAGTGTTTATTTCTTTTAATTTTGATGATTATAACTGACAACTAATGAAAACCCCAAATTCAGTATCTCAGAAAATTAGAATATTGTGAAAAGGTTCAATATTGAAGACACCTGGTACCACACTCTAATCAGCTAATTAACTCAAAACACCTGCAAAGGCCTTTAAATGGTCTCTCAGTCTAGTTCTGTAGGCTACACAATCATGGGGAAGACAGCTGACTTGACAGTTGTCCAAAAGACGACCATTGACACCTTGCAAAAGGAGGGCAAGACACAAAAGGTCATTGCAAAAGAGGCTGGCTGTTCACAGAGCTCTGTGTCCAAGCACATTAATAGAGAGCGAAGGGAAGGAAAAGATGTGGTAGAAAAAGTGTACAAGCAATAGGGATAACCGCACCCTGGAGAGGATTGTGAATCAAAACCCATTCAAAAATGTGGGGGAGATTCACAAAGAGTGGACTGCAGCTGGAGTCAGTGCTTCAAGAACCACTACGCACAGACGTATGCAAGACATGGGTTTCAGCTGTCGCATTCCTTGTGTCAAGCCACTCTTGAACAACAGACAGCGTCAGAAGCGTCTCGCCTGGGCTAAAGACTAAAAGGACTGGACTGCTGCTGAGTGGTCCAAAGTTATGTTCTCTGATGAAAGTACATTTTGCATTTCCTTTGGAAATCAGGGTCCCAGAGTCTGGAGGAAGAGAGGAGAGGAACAGAATCCACGTTGCTTGAGGTCCAGTGTAAAGTTTCCACAGTCAGTGATGGTTTGGGGTGCCATGTCATCTGCTGGTGTTGGTCCATTGTGTTTTCTGAGGTCCAAGGTCAACAAAGCCGTATACCAGTAACTTTTAAAGCACTTCATGCTTCCTGCTGCTGACCAAATTTATGGAGATGCAGATTTCATTTTCCAACAGGACTTGGCACCTGCACACAGTGCCAAAGCTACCAGTACCTGGTTTAAGGACCATGGTATCCCTGTTCTTAATTGGCCAGCAAACTCGCCTGACCTTAACCCCATAGAAAATGTATGGGGTATTGTCAAGAGGAAGATGCGATATGCCAGACCCAACAATGCAGAAGAGCTGAAGGCCACTATCAGAGCAACCTGGGCTCTCATAACACCTGAGCAGTGCCACAGACTGATCGACTCCATGCCACGCCGCATTGCTGCAGTAATTCAGGTAAAAGGAGCCTCAACTAAGTATTGAGTGCTGTACATGCTCATACTTTTCAGTTGGCCAAGATTTCTAAAAATCCTTTCTTTGTATTGGTCTTAAGTAATATTCAAATTTTCTGAGATACTGAATTTGGGGTTTTCATTAGTTGTCAGTTATAATCATCAAAATTAAAAGAAATAAACACTTGAAATATATCAGTCGGAATGAATGTATACATTATACAAGTTTCACTTTTTGAATGGAATTAGTGAAATAAATCAACTTTTTGATGATATTCTAATTATATGACCAGCACCTATATATATATATATATATACATTTGGGAGTTTACAACCAGGAAGCAGGATTGTTAACAATGCAAATCAAAGTGATAATTATTATCAAATAATCAGTGAAAGCTTTCAAGATAGTTTATGAGTAATAAATTGATGTTGTACCATGCAATCTCTGGTTCAGATACGGGAAAAGACAGTAAACGATTGAGACAGAGACTCCACTTCAGGCAGGACTGCCATTGGCTGTATAGATGAGCCGTTTCATGCTCCAGAGAGATCCTTCTTCGACCACTTTGTAGTTTCTTAAGTTTCAGCAGCATGTCTAAATCCCCAAACCAAAAAATAACATGTATTCACACTTTTTTATGTTACAGTACATACTGGCTTAACATACATTTCAAGAAACTCAGATAATGATGTTTGACAATTTCAATACCTCTTTGTGTTTGAGGTGTACTGCTGAAATGTCCATAGACCATTCCCAGAAGCAGCCCCCAAAGATGCACTTTGGATGGTGGAGGCTGTGCATTTACTAGCCAGTAACGTGTAACGAAAAGTTGCAGCTGTAGAGCAGGTTGGATCTCTCTTAACATCGATGACACACCCACAGTGTCCAGAAGCACCCGAAGTCGCACGTTGTGTGGTTCCTAGAAACATTAGAATGACAAATACTGTAAAACTGACAATTTAATTTCACTTCAAAAGAGAGCTAAGACATCTTCATTACCTTCCATAATGTTTCCAGTTGAAGTCCTTCCATCACCCTGGTCTTTATGGCTTCAACTTTCTGACTGCTTAGTTTTGATTGTTGTCTGCCATATTCCTCTACATAATGCTTGCTTGTGTCAGTGAATGTTTTAATGGCTAACTCTAGTTTATCTACAGTCTGTTGTTCTCCCAACAACAGTAACCCGTAAATCACTTGGCGAATGGGACGAGAGGTTTCACTGCAACAGGGGAGTTTAAAGTCTTCAACCTGGATTGTCAAGGTAACCCTTTGATGTACCAGTACATCAATAATGGAGGAGCTCATCTTTCCCTCAAGTAGGAGCCTCAAGGTCCATTTAGGCAGAACTTGCAGTGGACCTGTAGAAGCTGTCAGTGGAACAGTCTTTGAGTGGAAGAACTGGGCGAGATAGCCAGAGATGAGCTTGTACTCTTGGATTCCCTTGGAAAGTGCTTCTTGAACAAGAGGTTTTTCTTTGTTGCGTGTTAGTTTCAGCAAAGCACTTACAGCTGCATCTGGCCCTGGGAACTGGGATAACCAGTTAAGCAAACCATCAATCCGGGCATGCTCCGTGTCAGGCGTTGAATATTTCTCCCAACCCAGGCTTTTGATATTTTGGAGTTTCACATAATCATTACCTAAGATTGTAGCAAAGACTGGGAGTAGCTCAGGGTTCATTCTGAAGGATTCACAGAATTTTCCCACTGTAAAGTGTTTGGCTTGGATGAATTTTTTGTTTGTGCGTCTGTTCACTTTCACGTTTTTCCACCGGAAATGTGTGATTGGCAGGAATCCCGCCCTGAGGTTGAATACATAGAAGTCACTGTCGTTGGACAAAACTGGACAATTCCATTCTTTCGCCAAAGCAGCGATTTCCCAATCAGCCTCTTCAAGACATTGAATCAGTGGTACCTTGAGCTTATGAAGGAGCTGTCTGAAGACATTTTTGACGAGAATAGGAAGGACCTTGGCTCTTTTCCCTGCTGACAGGGTAAAGGCCGCATTTATTTTCTCCTGTTTTCGTTTCCTAAGAGTGTCCCATTTTTTGTCAGTGTGGTCAGCGCCACCATCAAGTACAACATAAGAGTGAATGTCACAGTCTCTGAGGTTCTCAAAAAACAGTATGATCAACTCCTCAAAGGCATCATAGTCTCCTCCATGCATCTGATCCAAATTGCAGTCAAAGTACAGGGTGTAGTATAAGTTACATCCATCAATTATTAATCGATTGTCTCCAAAAGCCCAGCTTCTTAAATCATTTCTTTTGCTACTCTCAATGAAGGTCCTCAGACCTTGGACTCCCATGTTGACAAAGTTATGTCACCAACTCGCAGCAATATTTTGGTTTTTACTTTCTGTAAAAGCATAATAAATAACTTTCTAATTATTGAGATATTGTCATTATTTATTAATTTATCATGCAAATTATATAATGTATAAAACATATTTTGTAATATTAACTTATTATTTAACATGTTATAAAATCATTATATGCATTATATAAAAACGTTATTTTGTGATATAATCTCTGAAAAGTCACTGTCACGATAATGATATGCAGCACGTTGGCAGGCACGGAACTTTATTCAAACAACAACAGCATAAAAAAAATCATAATTCCTCCGCTATCCAATGTCAAATATCATTCTTGATTTGGACAACGTATGTAAGAAATTGCCCTAATGTGTTTAAGTGGAAACATTATTAAAGTAATTAAAAATATCTTACCGAATGTTTAGAAATGTGTGTGAGGCGTCTGCGAGCTGGATGTATCCGAATACATTGTAGATCTTTTTATATAAAGCAGACTGGAAAGCGAAACTGACTCATGTGACATATGGCATTTCCATGGAAGTGAAACTATGGCCTCAGGACCAAAATAAGCACAAGACTGTCATGGATACCTCTAACATAAATATATCCATGACATAGGCGGTTCTAGGGGGGGGGCAGTGCCCCTGTGACAACAAGCTTGGACCCCCTTGTGGCCCCCCTAAATGTAGAGTGTGAAATTATTTTTACAAAACTTTTTTTTCGCGATCGTTTTTTACATCCGTTATTAGACCTATTAGACCGTGGCAACGCGGAACAGAAATGTCACCCACACATTTTCTAGAGGGGCTGTTTAAAGCGGAACACAACAGTGCGTAGAACATGCATCTGCAGGTTTTTTTCTACTCAGAAGTTGGAAGTTTTGCGTGAATATTATAATTGAAGACTTCAAGCAAAGAAGGAAATATAGAGGTAAGTAAAGTTGTTAATATGTTCTATTAATATGTTGCTGCTAATTTTAACCTGGCCGTTTGTTATTTTGTGGCAGAAAAGGGATAAAATATATGATCAACAAACTCATGGTTCTGAGTGTTTTTACTCAGTAAACGAGTTGTAACATTAAACGTTTAGACATAGTTAGTTTCCTAGCAAGTCAGTTATTTTCAGTAAATTAATTCAAAAGCTTCTTGGTCCCCATTGCTTTTGCTCTATAGTTCTCAGCTTCTCACCAAAATGAAGAGAAAGAAGGACATCATGTCGTTCTTCCAAAGAAAAGATAAGGTAGACAGTGAGACAGAGCCAAATGGTTCAGGTGTGGAGAGAGCAAGAGAGAGCAGAGAGCCTGCAGAGAGAGAACAGGAAGAGTTTTCCATTGGAGAGACGGAGAGTGAAGGAATATTAGAGGAGGAAAGTGAGACAGATGGAGAGACTGAGGCTGAGAGTGATACAACTACAGAGGAGCCACTTGCGTCCACTAACAGTGGACCATCAGGTTTGTGCTGTTGAATACATATGTAAAGCAGTGCAATAAGTCAGGTTATATGGTGTATAGAAATGAATCAATTTGTGATTGAAATTAATTATTTAACATGCTATGAGCTTGTGATATCAGGTGGATTTCAGAAGTTGTCTGATACCAATTGTATATCTAAAATTAGCCAAATATTTTTTATGATTTTTTTTTTACATTATACATTAAGGTTAAGGACAAAAAAAAGTAAACAAATAAATAAACAGGCATAAGTAATCATAACAGTAGTAATAACAACAAAAAGACATGACAGAGTAAAAATGAAGGTGGTAAAATAAATATATAAATACATTCTCATCAGCAAATAATGAAAAACTGAAAAATACTAAGTTAGACAAACGAAGTAATAAGTGCACTTAATTCTCAATATTTATGTAAATGAAAACTATTTGCTGAAAAGGGTATACATACTTTTAATATATATATTTTTTCTTTGGCAGATATCAGCAAATCCGGAAGAACCACGGTGCAGCCAATGATGAATATATACCCAAGAACTCTGATGGGGACGGAGGAGGAGCTTCAAGGCAGCCTGGTACCATATCCACCCCTGGCTTGAATATTCCAAACTATCAGACTGTGTTTTGTTATGCCTGCAGGCATTTTAGCCCTCCTAAAGCCTCAGAGACGGTATTTGATTCAAAATTGGGGTTTAACAATTGGAAGAAGGCAACTTACAAACAGGGGGGATTTACAATTCATGCAAGGTCTGAGCGGCACAAACAAGCAATGATTACATGGAGAGACTATCAGAAAGCTGTAAAAAGTAATGCAACACTGGTAAATGCCCTAATCAAGGAACACAACAAACAGGTTCAAGAAAATCGGGACTATATTAAAACAATAGGAGAAATACTACTACTTACAGCCACACAAAACATTGCACAAAGAGGACACGATGAGTCTGCAGAGTCAGATAATAAAGGGAACTTCATGGCAATCTTAGAAACAGTAGCTAAGCATGATAAAACTGTGCAAAAAAGGTTGACTTCCATTCATAATGCAAAATATACCAGCAAAGGGATTCAGAATGAGGTTCTGAGTTGTTTGGCAGACATGGTTCGAACTAAAATTATAGAAGAAGTGAAAAACCATGAGGTCTATAGCATAATGGCAGATGAAACAAAAGATCCAAGGTTCAAGGTTCTTTATTATTTGTCACATACACAATCATACAAGTATAATCAGTAGTGAAATGCAAGTAGAATTGAAGAAAAATACAGCATTTACATGAGGGAAGTGAGGAGAAAAAAAATTACTCCCAGACTATGCTCCTTGGGGAGTACAGTGTGAGAACAGGAAAAACACCTCAGCAACACAAAAGCACATACACGACAAAGCCACAGGGGAAGTGAATCCGGCCCAGCAAGCAGCCATCTGATCCCGCAGCCACTGATCCGGCGCTGGTCAGACCCGCTTGACCAGGCCAGCGGATCGAACAGAATAATGGGGGGGTCAATGTCTGTAATGTCTGTAGGGTGGGGAGGAACGCAAGAGTGTCTCACTGCATTGCACTCCGGGGTTTATTCCAGCAACAGCCTTGCCACTGTAGGGGAGCCAGAAAAGATAAGATTGTTTTGTCTTTGGGGCGAGTAAACATTCCAATTTTGCAGGCTACTCTCTGTCCGTTTTGTCCATTTTGGTCTCATTTTAATCAATTTCCCTTTGTAAAGCTGTGAACTTCTCCTTGGTAGAATCCATATTGCGATTATAGTCTCAGTCTCAATGCTGACCGCTCTTCCCACAGCTTTAATCATACGGGCAGCCTTGTGGGGCTTTGGACAGCTGTTCCCCTTTTCTGAATTCTTCGATAACCCAGGGCAAAGCCTAATCCAATCAGCAAAATACCTGTTATCATGGTTCCGAATAGGTAGATATCAATGTCCTCCACGGAAAGAGCCGCCAGACACACGATTCGCCACCTCTCCCACGCGCCATCGTATAGCCCGCTGCGAACGTTCCGTCAGGGCAGTCATGTTCCCCGAAACCCAAGTTTCGATAGTGTCAATTGCATTAAGAGACCAGTTAATCCATAATATTTTAGTTTGGAGAGCAGTGCAGAGAGAGTCTCTCACGAGACAAGGGAGCAAAGCAGGGAAGATAAGGGTGAGGACGGGGAGAGAAAGCGACCACCTCCGTTGAGAGCCAAAGAGTCAAGGCTCTCAAGATGTAAAAAAAAAGAGCAGATATCTCTAGTACTCAGGTACTATTTCAGTGGAGCTGTCCATGAGAGCTTTCTCCACTTTGAATCAGCTGATCGACTAGATGCAGCAGGGCTTACTGACAAAATCATACACATATTAGAAAGTCATGGTCTTGAATACAAAAACAACCTAGTAGGCCAAGCATATGACGGTGCTTCAGTTATGAGTGGGAAGCATTCAGGTGTCCAGGCACGCATTAAAGAACAAGCAAAGCATGCTTTTTACATCCACTGCAATGCACACTGTCTAAATTTAGTTTTAGTGGATACAGTCAAAGCTATCCCTGAGGTAGGAGAGTTCTTCTCCTTACTAGAAAGACTGTATGTCTTCACATCTGGGTCATATGTGCATCAAAAATGGCTTGGCATACAGAAAGAAATGTACCCAGGTGCACCGGCTAGAGAGCTTCAGAGGCTAAGTGACACTCGCTGGGCATGCCGATATATGGCTCTACATACTATTATGGATAGATTGCCTGCCATTAAGCGAGTCTTGCAAGACATAGTCCAAGAACACAGTGGTGACAGATCTGTTGAGGCTAGAGGTCTGCTTGCACAGATAGATTTACAGTTCATTGTGTGCCTTGTTACCCTCCATAAAGTGTTTGGAGAAGCAAAATTTCTATCAGATATGCTACAGTCTTCATCACTTGACCTATCAAAGGCTGTTGATTTAGTTGAAGCCTTAGTTCAGACTTTGAATGACTACAGGATGAGTCATTTTTGATGACCTATGGAATGAAGTGTTGAACACAGCTGAGCAATGTGATACTGCAATACAGCCCCCTGCAAAACGACCAAAAAAGCTGAGCTCTCAATTTAATGCAGACTGTGTACTCAGTACAGTGGGTCAGAGGTCAGATTCAGAACGAGAAAAGATAGTTTTCGTACAACCCTTTTCTACCCTGTTTTAGATCAGATGCTCAATGAGCTTAACAGAAGGTTTTCTAGCAAAAACTGTGAAATAATGACTGGCATCCAAACTCTAAACCCTACAAGTGATGTTTCTCAAAGAAAAGTCCCTGTTTCCATTTGCTAGAATGTATGAATCAAATATTGAGGACTTGGGGCATGAACTACATCAGTTCAGAAGAATTTTAGAAAGGAAAATACAGAGTGGCATGCAGAAACCCTCCAGTGTAGTAGAGCTGGCATTATTCATTGAACCTTATAAAGAAGTTTTCTTTGAGCTCTTTAAACTATGCAAGATAGCTGTTTCAATCCCTGTTAGTACTGCATCTTGTGAACAGAGTTTTCTGCACTAAAGCTGGTGAAAACCTATCTCAGGTCCACAATGTCAGATGACAGATTAAGCAATTTAGGTGTTCTAAGTATTGAGTCAAGGAGGGCAAAGGCCTTAAATCTAGACAAATTTGCTGATCTTTTGCAAAAACACAAAATCGTAGAATACAGTTAATGTGACTGATATAATATCAGTGATATTGAATATGTAATGCAAATGTAAAAATAATTAAAATGCAAGTTACTGTGACATACTGAATATGTAATGCAAATGTAAATATATAATGGAAATGCAATTATAGTTACTGTGACTAATACTGAATGTAATGCGAATGTAAAAAATAAAATGTAAATGCAAATTCATTGTTGAATGATTATATCCATGGTATTTTGCCTGTTAATGCCTGCAGTGCAGAAAATGATATGACAACAATAAGGTCTAAATGTAACTGGCCCCTCTAACAGTACACCTGGCCCCAGCCTGGCCCCCCCAGTTGAAATGGTCTAGAACCGCCACTGATCCATGAATCACCTGGGTGTGTTTATAAAACAGTATGACATGCAGTAGTTTTACAGAGAGATGTGAAATTTATTTAATGGATACATTAATATTACCATTTTGGCAGTTCTGCAAGAACATGCAGATTTCACGAGTTTCTTGCAAGACATAAAATGACACATTTGGTTGAGTGAGTAAAGTAGTGAACTGTAACCTTAACTTGTTCAGATAAAGTCACTGTGATGTTTAAATGTTAAAAGAACACATTATAAACTAAACGGAGTTCTCTGCTGCAGTTCTCTGCTCTTCATTATTATCTTTTGAAAATTGTTCCTTCATGCTTTTTTTTGAGGCAAGTTTGAGGCAGTTTATGCAAAGTTATAAAAAGAGCGTGCATTTTGAATGACAAATATGCTTTGCTATAAATGAAACACGACACAGTGTGGTTTGGTTCAGTGAGAAGGCTGTGATACATTTATGAGGTAAGAATATCTTTATGTGAAGCTCACAGATATATTTTAGAGGTGCACGCAGCTTCCAAAAGACAAAATATAGCCGAATAATGTTTTCTATATTTGATACAATCACACCAGCGTGATAAGACCGTTCAGCGCGTCATATCAGCTGCTAAATTCAAATCTGAGTTCACTAGCTGGCGCTGAGCCAGACAGATGTGTTTTTACAATAAGTAAGTAAATTGTATTTATATAGCACATTTAAACATAGCAAAGCTATCCAAAGTTCTTAACAAAGTAACATACATTTAAATGAGAAAAGAAAAACAGAAAATAAGTAAACAAGACATCCAATAAAACATCAATAAAATTGAGATTAAAATACTAAGGAAAAAATATGTTTTCAATTTTGATTTAAAACTGGTAATGGAAGGTGCAAGGCAGCAGTCTAGAGACAATTGATTTCACAGACAAGGAACATTGACTGAAAAGGCTCTGTCACCCTTGGTTTTCAAATGGAAACGAGGGACAGATAGAAGAGCCTTGTCAGTGGATCTTAAATGTCTGGTAGATGACACAGGGATAAGAAGAACTTTAAGATAAGACGGAGCGATGACTGAGGAAGCGATGACTGAGGAAGACCAGGGCCCGTATTCATAAAGATTCTAAGAATCCTCTCAGAGCTCCTAATTTAGCTTAAAAATTTCTAGCTAGGAGTCTTAGCTTAAAAGTGATTCAGGACCAATCTGAGAGCAACTCTGAGCGAGGAAAAGACAAAAACTTTTATCTTAGTGAGGAGGCGGGGCTGACCCCGTTGCTAGGAATGACACAGTCTTTTGATGACTGTGATTGGTTGGTGGTCCAATAAGGAAATTAAAGAGAGATTTTAAGAGTAGGATCTATTTTAAGCCTTCACTTTGAAATTGCAGGCATATTTTTTTTTCTGTTTTACCTTACTCTCTCTCTCTCTCTCTCTCACACACACACACACACACACATTATGTGTATATATATATTCTTTATTTTTTACTTACCATGCTGTTAATTTCCTACTTAACATATTTTACATTTAATCATTTAGCAGACGCTTTTATCCAAAGCGACTTACAAATGAGGACAATAGAAGTAATAAAAACCAACAAAAGAGCAACAACATGCAAGTGTTATGACAAGTCTCGGTTAGCCTAACGCAGTACAAGTTTTTTTTTTTAAGAAAACGAGTAGATAGAATAGAAAAAAAGAAAGCTAGTGTTAGTTTTTCTCTAATAAGATCGCTCACAAACACGATCCCTGCACAATCTAATCTATAGCGTCTTATTAATTCACTGTCATCCATTGTCTGCAACACATTTCTTCTCCCTCTTAGTATTTCGGCCATTTTCTCCACTGCTAAAGAAACTCTTAAGCCTCTTAAAAGTCCTCGTCCGTACTCCTAACAATTTCGGACCTTAAGACCTCTTTTAAGGGTTAAGATTAGAGATCGACCGATATATCGGTTGACCGATATTTTTCCCGATATTTAAGCATTTTACCATAATCGGTTATTGGTTTTGTAAAAAAAAATATCGTTTTTTTTTTTTTTTTACATACATAATTATACAGAGTATAACCAGCAGTGAAATTTTGTTCTCTGCATTTGACCCATCCAAGTGCACACACACACACACACACACACACACACACACACACCTGGAGCAGTGTTCACTCAGGAAATGCTCCAGCACGACCACCGCATGTAACTTTATACAAGATTAACTTGTTTGAAACACGCTGAATTATATTAACATTTACTATAGAACCATTATTTCACCAATAAACATCTAAATAAATACATCTCTATCGAAATTAATTATTTATTTTCTCCACAAGCGATCGCAGTTTGAGTATAGTTCTGTGTAAATGCATAGATAAACCGCGCTGTCAGCAGTTATTTCATAATATAGAATGACAAAAACATTTGAATAATTCTGATAAAACATGCCAGTTGAGAAATGCAATAAAATACGATGTTTTGTTTGTTATAGCTTATTTCAATATTACAGAGAATATTATTCAGTGAATTAACATTATCCAGTGAATTATTATTATTCACTTTTTAGCCTATTAAACAGCTTATAAACCTAAAACTGTAGTTTAAAATGAAGTTGATATTTTGTTTGAGTTTTTAGTCTTTTCCTTAGGTTTTAAATAAGCCTGTAAGCGCCGTGCGCGTTTTACTTTGACTTTAATATCAGCAGGAATACGGCGTCAAGCAGTGTTTAAAATAAAAACAGCAAATACTGTGGAACCAAATAAATGAGAAACGAATGTTTTTTTTTTTAAACATTATCACTTAGATCAGGGGTAATAGATCGTATTCACCTCTCTATACGTATTCTGTGTTTAGGAGGAGAAATACGGTTCTCATGGCGCTGTGAATACAGACTGAACGGCGGCTCAAAGCCGCTGTATGAGAACATGATACACAAACTACTGCTCTCGCTGGATAAAAGAAGCCAGTGTCACACTAGTACACAAGTTTGGATGGGCAAGTTTTGTAATCAAGGTAAAGCTGATTACAGTGACATGATCGTGCATTAGGCGCGCGTTATGTCCGTTATAAATGATGCGCAAACAAACTGTGTATGTGTGCTCTCGATCTCTATAACATCATATTTCTGCTTGAATACAGCGACGTGAATAGTGAATAATAATAAAACACTTTTATTTATTATTATTAAATTAATGCAACATAAAGATGCATCACAACAAGCCTTTTTAATTTTTTATTTAATGTGTATTTTATCATTTATTTACTTTTCACTTGGTAGATCTCGGTGAGTTTTCTCCTTGACTAAGATTAATGTCAGACTCAGAAGTCAATAGGCATAAAACGGGCGCTTTTACATTTCGTTTTGAAACTCTTCCACATCGTGTTGTCTGTGTCTCCTCACTCTTCTTGTCTGTGTCACCTCACTCTTCTTGTCTTGTCTGTGTCACCTCACTCTTCTTGTCTGTGTCACCTCACTCTTCTTGTCTGTGTCACCTCACTCTTCTTGTCAGTCATCTCTTCACGTGATAAATGAAATCTGATCTGTGATGTAGAGGTCTGCGCGGGACTATTTTAGGTTTTACTCCGCACACACCCGCTCCCGTACGGTGACGTAATACTGCCACCCAGATAATATTTTTCCACTCAATTATGTCGTAATAACGAGATCTTTTCTCGTTATAACGAGATCTTTTCTCGTAATAACCAGATCTTTTCTCGTTAAAACGACATCTTTTCTCGTAATAACGAGATCTTTTCTCGTAATAACGAGATCTTTTCTCGTTAAAACGACATCTTTTCTCGTAATAACGAGATCTTTTCTCGTAATAACGAGATCTTTTCTAATAACGAGATCTTTTCTCGTTATAACGAGATCTTGTCTCGTAATAACCAGATCTTTTCTCGTAATAACCAGATCTTTTCTCGTTAAAACGACATCTTTTCTCGTAATAACGAGATCTTTTCTAATAACGAGATCTTTTCTCGTTATAACGAGATCTTGTCTCGTAATAACGAGATCTTTTCTCGTAATAACCAGATCTTTTCTCGTTAAAACGAGATCTTTTCTCGTAATAACGAGATCTTTTCTCGTTATAACGAGATCTTTTCTCGTTAAAACGACATCTTTTCTCGTAATAACGAGATCTTTTCTCATTAAAACAACATTTTCTCGTTATAACGAGATCTTTTCTCGTTAAAACGACATATTTTTCTCGTTAAAACGACATATTTTTCTCGTAATAACGACATGTGTGGTTATAATAGATATATGGTAGAGCTGAGGTGAGCGAGTGTCCGCTGCTCAGTCTGACATAAACGAGGATCTGCACTGCTGAATTGAAATACACTGTTTTAAATGTATTTAATGTAATGGTTTTAATTATAGCAGCATGTTTATTAGGATTAATCTCCAATACAACATTATCCAATAACAGCACACAGACCCATGACTTGTTTAGGCTATATATGATCAGATCAAAACAGTTATTTTTGAATAATTGACTCTGGGCTTGGAATATTTATTTATTTGAATGACTGAAGTTTGATTGAACAACAAATCGAAATATGAACAATAACGGTAAAGGCCTCCTCATGTCGTGGCCTCGCTATGTTGAGGAACAACATCCATTTCTCGTTTAATGCATAAACAAACCTACTTGACCTTTATGAATTATTAAAGAAATTATTACATAATTAATTATTATATTGACCATAGGCTACCGGACTGTAGGCAATGGCACGCGATGTACACAGCATTCAAGTTTATCACGAATAGGCTAATATTACATAAAGTACATAAAATAAAACTGCATGTGCACACAGTTATTTACATGATCATATCACCCACCTGCAGCACTTCTGCAAGCAGAGAACAACATAATAAAGCTAGGCGTTATATATTATAACGAATAAATAGGCCTATACTAAAAATATATTTTGACTTAAATAATAATTTAAGAAAATAAAAGAAATACTGTGCAACAAGCAGCCTACTCTAAAAAAAGTCCTGGATTATTTTTTTTAACCCAAATGCTGAGATGAGCCTTTTGGGTAATTTATTTGAGTTATTTTTCCAGTGTTTGGGTAGTTTGTGTACATTTTATTTTATTTATAAAATTGTTTCTGTGCAGAATATCGTTCAAATGTATGCAGAGCAACATACAGGCGCAGGGTGTGAATCAATAAACAAACGTCACTGGCATTGAGTCGGTTTTATTGCTTGATGAAGAATCTGATGCTTTGCTTAAAATAAACTATTCTATTTATAAAGATACAGAACACAAATACTTTGGATGTTAAAACATGTCCTCAGAGCTGTTTACTGTTTGTTTTTGGTCAGGTTACGAAGGCAATCGCAGTTCATTTCGTCCATGAGTGAAGCGCAGGGCGGCGGTCTGATCCGTGATCAGTTCCCGTCGAACACCACTCCAGCTCGGTGCGAGAGACAGAGCCGTTACGGTGGAAACACTGTTACAGAGTGGTCCATTTACTCGTGAATTACATCGGTTTAATGTTTAATCCTTACTTCTAATGTTTTTTAAACGAGATTAAATAGGGCAATGTGTAAAGCTTACATAAAAGCAAGCAAATTAGAAATAAAGGAAGTTATCACGTAAACCAGTGGTTCTGGAGTATTTTACTAAAGTTTAGAGGATTTAAATTAATCTGTAAATATTATTTCATGCATAAAGTAAAAAAAAGCTAATATTATAATAGAAACGAATAAACCCATTAGCTGGGTTAAATCAAACATTTATGATGGGTTAAATAAACAACCCGATTTACTGGGTAAAATGAACCCCAAATGTGTTCTGTCCTATATTTATCCAGCCCAAATTGGGTTGTTTTTAACCCAGTGTTTTTTAGAGTATGCAGAGTTTGTTCATTATTGTGCTGCGCGAAATTAAAGCAGACGGCAGAAAGCTGCATTCTATTTTTTGTCTTATTTTACAAAAAATGTTCTGAATTAAATAATAAAATGCGACTTATAGGGGACTTGTTTTTTCTCTCTCTCTCTCTCTAAAAAATGTGTTTTCTATACGCGTATAGCTTATTTTAACCATGCAGCAAACCTTTTAACATATTTTAATAAATTACTAAAAATAAATAAATAAATAAGTGACTTTAAACCGTTTAACTGATTCTATTAATCGGTCAAAATTCTTATCAGTCGGTTAGCGGTTAATGAACATCCCTAATTAAAACAATTTCACCCTGAAACATAACTGTTTAATTGAGACATTTATTCAATAATTTCACTATAAACAGGGAAAAATAAATAGGCCTAACGTTACTGGAGACATTTAATGTGAGCGCGTGATCTGAGCGGGATTGGTTTACCGGTGAGCGTGAGCGGAACATTAGCGGAGTGTTTGATTTGGCCGTGAACGACTGAGCGGAGCGCACACACACACAGCGGAATATTGAGCGGAGCGTTCTCTCACATGCTCTGGTACAAAACGTTTATTAGGTAAAGCGATACACGAATTTAAATGGGAAATATAATAAAATATTATATTATATGAAATAGAAATAGGCCTATAGCCCTAACAAGTTAACATAACCTAATAATACTAATAATATACAAATATTAAATTAAATGTTTAATGTTAATAAAAACTGTTTTATCCATCTCTGATAGTCCCGGGTTGTGAACCGAGGACGGCCCCTAAAAAAATCAATGTTTTAACTCAACTTGTCTTTACTGTCTATCCGTCACGCAGAATAAGAGTGCATATGTACCGCTCTGCAAATTAGTCACAATAACGTTTCATACAGTCTGGATGTTGCTTTATCTCATTTAAAGCACACCACTGTTCTTCTCAATTCGGCGACACCGACGCGATCCCTTACATTGTGATAACCGAGGAAAGCAATTTTATATACTTCCACAATAAGAACAAAATGTTACGAATTGCTTTTGTAAAATAACAGCGTGCGCTTTCTGGCGCGCCTTATGTCTAAAGGTCTACTTAAATAAAACAATCGAAAACAAGTTTGTGTTTATTTAATTCGTATAGCCTAAATCCAGCAAGAGATACTGTACAGTCTTTCCATCTGTATATTGTGCTCAGTGCTCACACCCAGCGCAGCGAAGACTGTTCCTTCAGTAAAGCAAAGCCTGCAATTTAACCCATTAGAAGAACGTGATGCGATGATTCAGCTAAAGATCATTTAATAATATTAAATCATTAATACATAATTAATATATAATCAGACTAAAGTATATCAAGGCCCGCCCACACATGTGAAACAAATATTAAAACAGCTCATTTGTTTACCCACGAACAAAAATAGGCCTACGAAAAATCTAGCTTAATTTGTTTGCCCGTTTTCAAACAGAACGAAACAATAATAATAATTATTATTATTATTATTATTATTAACCTATGAGAAAATCTCTTTATTTATCTTTGTTCATATTTCGATTTGTTGTTCAATCAAACTTCAGTCATTCAAATAAATAAATATTCCAAGCCCAGAGTCAATTATTCAAAAATAACTGTTTTGATCTGATCATATATAGCCTAAACAAGTCATGGGTCTGTGTGTATTGGATAATGTTGTATTGGAGATTAATCCTAATAAACATGCTGCTATAATTAAAACCATTACATTAAATACATTTAAAACAGTGTATTTCAATTCAGCAGCGTGCAGATCCTCGTTTATGTCAGACTGAGCAGCGCGGACACTCTCACCTCAGCTCTACCATATATCTATTATAACGACACATGTCGTTATTACGAGAAAATATGTCGTTTTAACGAGTAAAGATCTCGTTATAAGAGAAAATATGTCGTTTTAACGAGAAAAGATCTCGTTATTACGAGAAAATATGTCGTTTTAACAAGAAAAGATCTCGTTATAACGAGAAAATATGTCGTTTTAACGAGAAAAGATCTCGTTATAACGAGAAAATATGTCGTTTTAACGAGAAAAGATCTCGTTATTACGAGAAAATATGTCGTTTTAAGAGAAAAGATCTCGTTATTACGAGAAAATATGTCGTTTTAACGAGAAAAGATCTCGTTATAACGAGAAAATATGTCGTTTTAACGAGAAAAGATCTCGTTATTACGAGAAAAGATCTCGTTATAACGACATAATTGAGTGGAAAAAATATTATATGGATGGCAGTATTACGTCACCGTAGTAAACAGCTTCAGTTATTTTAATGGAAGTTTTTGAGAGTGCTTGAACTCTAGACTGTCAGTGAAAATGTTCTTTGATAATGTAAATATTCTTTTCTCTCTTTCTGTACAATGAATGTGTTATGATAAGTAGCCCAATGTTTTTATTCATATTAACTTTTAATGTTAAATTCACATTAAATAAAGGCAGTTGTATTAAAACTATGTTATGGCATGACGCCGATATCTGTTACTCAACTAAACAGACAGGTTTTTATGCATATTAATATATTACATTATTAGGTTACTTTGACCATCGCCCACTATAGATCAACATAATCTATAAAGGTGACAATCGAGATATTTAATGATACAGTTAATGCGTTTGGGGATGTTTCCAATAAAAAGGAAAAAACTAAAATTAAAACATGAGAACATAAGTGGCATTGTGGCTGCTGTGTGTCCCATGACCCCTAGTCACACAACAGTGGTTTATATCAGTTAGAGTTTTCTTTCTGGGTGCTTTCAATGCTAGAGTGGGAGGGAAAAGTGTGATGTATGGCGTGAAGTTAGGTAAAGTGTTGGGAAAGTAAAGGCGAAAAGGACTAGGCTGCTAACAATTTGTGTAGAGCATGACCTCATTATTACAAACATCATTTCCTCTAAAAAACAAATGCATACACTGGCACCTCATGAAAGTGACGTGACATGTGGCCAAGTATGGTAACCCATACTTGGAATTTGTGCTCTGCATTTATCCCATTCAAAGTGAACACACAAAGTGGGCTGCCATATATACTGCAGCGCCCTGGGAACAGTTGGGGGTTCAGTGCCTTGGTCAAGGGCACCTCAGTTGTGGTATTGAGGGTGAAGAGAGCGCTGTACAATCACAGCCCCCACCTACAATTCCTGTCAGACCTGAGACTCGAACCCGCAACCTTTGAGTTACAAGTCCAACTTTCTAACCATTAGGCCACGACTGCTCCTTAAGAAGCTCATCAGTTATATCATAACAAGACGTGCTGACATATATTGTTGACTTGCCCCTGAGAGGTGCAAAATGCTGGATAAATCAGTACCTTATCATTTATAAGCTCCACATTTTACTGCTGTGGGCATATCTGCAGTATTTATGCCTCTGCAGCAGGACAATGCATATCCACAAAGGTGATCAGGAACTGTGGGCATCTTTCCATAGTTAGTAGAAAGATTATTATTATTATTTTTAGTTGAGCTGAGTTTATGTATGGGTCACATGGTCATTTCATGTGATGTATAATTAACTATTAATTACATTTTTTATTAAACATAAACAACGATGCAATGCATCAATATTATATTTAGTAAAGCCAAGTATGAATCTCAGTTTGTGGTTTTAAGAATTTTACATTTATTGCAGAATAATAACTAAAGGCATTAACAATTTAAACTATATTTTATTTGTGAACTTTTGTTCAGCTATTATTTTTAAGCTATTTGAATTTTTCAGATCATCAGTCATCAAAGTTCGGTTCAGAGATTTACTTTAAATTTCAGCAAGCTAATTACTCACATAAAACTCAGATCTTGTTTTCATGCCATTTCAAATCTTATTTTGATGTAACAAAGTGGTTATATCTAAGTGTGTGAGTTATGTCTTCAAAATAACACCATTATATTGCTCATTCAGGGCTGTGTTTACCAAAAGCACCGTGAGCTTAAGTACATATTAGATTCATTGAATCCAATGGAGCTACGATCAACTTAGGCTTGCTATGCTTTTGGAAAACACAGCCCAAACTGATTTGCAAACGTGCGCAAACACAAGAAGCAGGATTTTATTGCCTCTTTATTTTTGTTTTTTATATTCAATCACAGCCAAACATAACGAGCATTATCGCAATGGAGGCATTGCCTACTCTAACATGATTTTCCCCATTCATTCTCAATTGCCACCCAGTAAACTCAAGGCATGCTTTAGGGCAGGGTTCGTCAATTAGTTTTCGCCGAAGGCCGAATTCTGTAAACAATACCAAGCCGAGACCCCTTTCGCTAATTTTTCCCTTCAAAAAAGCACCTAAACCTTATTTCATGAGTTCACACTTACATATATTTAGCACGAGTATGGTAATGCGTATTTCGTGAGTACATAGCTGGCGTGCTGTCCTGTGGGAGGGCTCCGAGCTCGGAAATGGCCCGAACACTGAGTACCCTGGGGGTTTTCTATTTTTGTGCAGATTTACATCTTGGAAGTGAGAGCTGGTTATGTTGTCTTAATGGGTCGCGTTTCAGTCACTATTTCATATTAATTTCATTGTCTGACAACAGAAACAGTCAAATATATCAATGAAAATTGTTTTATTGAGAATTTAGCTGCATAAAAATACAGTATTTGGCACAGAGAGGCAAACAAATGCAACAATAAATCATTTAGGCTTTGTACATTTTTTATGTTCAGAAGAAGAGCTGCCCTGTCCTGCAAAAATGTAAACAAGTTTCTGTCAGTAAATTGCTCAGTGGAAAGGTTAATGGGTTTATTATTATTAATTTAATAATAAACATCTGTCACAAAGATGTTGTTATGTATACTCGCGCATTTTTTAAGTGGATATAAGGAAATCCTTGACCTTTGCTATTGGGTAAACGCCGTTTACCTGCGTATCACGTAGACTAGACCACTTTTTAAAACTCAACAAAAAACAAATAAAATGACTTTTTGTTTGCATAATCACTAAACAATAATATTACCAACGATGTTTGGATTTCAAATGACAACTTGACTGACAACAGTTTAATAGTATGTTCAAATTTCTAATGTACATTTTCAAATAAAGCTTTGAAAAGGTTTCATAAAAAGGTAAACCTCACATTTCCGCCTTTAAATAAAGAAAATTGTTAATTTTACCTGCTCCATAAATAATTCTAGATAATTTATCTGAATTGTTTAAATGCGTATAATCCACATAAGCTTGTTTTTCATCAACCGGTCAATATTTACAACAGGGCATGCAAATTCGGTCTGTTTTTGACCTGACAGAAATTTCAAACAGGCCGAATGTAAATATGAGTCTCTGTAAATCCACTTTATGACAGCAGGTGGCACTGATGGATCAGCAGAATTACAGCTGTTTCCCGTGAACGCTGTGGACAAAGCAGTATTTAGATTAAGAGTCCTTTCCTTAGGTATTACATGGAGCGAAGATGAAAACAAAATGTAATCAAATTATTTCTGAACACAGTCAGAACCCAGAGGTACATTCATATAATTAATTAATTAATATATTAATTTGTATAATTCCCTCAGCACTCTTTTAAAACCTACCAGCCTTTACGCTCTATTTTAACTCAAAACTAAACTACTCTGCGTGAGACTGTTACTGAAAACTGTGCTTTATGATGGACAGTATTTATTTATCTTTAGTTATTCAAATCGCGGTAATCTAATACGGTTTTAATTAAAATAGGAAACGGTAATACTAACAGTGGGGAATTTTATCATGATTTATCGTCGAACCATGTAATCGTTACATCCCTAATACAGACTATTAATTATTCATAATTTATTTTAAATATAGTTTAATTTAAAAGGGAACAATTTAAAATGCAACTGTAAGTAATTTAAAATGTATTCAAAAAAATTCAATATGTAACCCAGTGTAATTATCTTCACAGATTGTTTTGAAGGACTCCCATCCATTCTGTTACAGCACTGTACCAGACAGCACACTATTCAGAACTGAGAATTTCCATTTCCTCCTGAACAGAGCTGCACTGAATGGAGCAGAGCTGGCACAAACCTAGAGCAATGGTAAGTATAGAATGATCAAATTATTTAATGAATTTGTCACTGACTCACCGACCACGCTATCCACATACACCAGATCACAATCACCAGATTACTAATTACCACCACCTGTATCCACTTCCTAGTCCTCATATAAGCCTGCTCACCTCATTCCCTGGTCGGCTGTTCTCGAGGTTGTACGCTATCCATTACCTGCTTCCTTACCTGTTGGACTCCTGATCCTCCAATTTCCCTTTCCTACTAGAACAAGATAAGGACTGTTATCTTCCTCTTTGTGAGCTCTATATGACCATTTCTGTTGGATCCCACCTGTTTGAGTCCTCTTTCTGTTTGTGTTAAATAAAAGAGCTCGGATTGCCTGAACTTACCTTGTGCCTCTCCTTCCTGTGCGTGACAGAAGACCAGCCCCAGTAAAAGATATATAGGATTTCATCTGCAAGATGGAGACACCGGATCCCTTGCCTCCCGTCACTTCATCTGCCTCCGCATGTCCCATGGCCAAGCCCGTGACTTACTCCGGTGAGGCGGATGCATGCAGTGGATTCCTTCTCCAGTGCTCGCTCTACTTTGAGATGCAACCGCATCAATTCATAAGCGACAGAGCTAAGATCGCTTTCATTATGTCCCTACTATCAGGGAGAGCCCTTCAGTGGGCGGAATCGATCTGGAATTCTCGCAGCCCAGTAGTGCGTTCCCTGAACACTTTTGTGGACCACTTTCGGGAGGTTTTTGGCACTTCCACATCAGCGATCTCCGTGCACGATGAGCTCTTTCGTCTATGGCAAGCAGGAATGCCCATTCATGACTACACCGTTCGTTTCCGCACTCTTGCCGTGGCCAGCGGTTGGAATGAGACCACACTCCTGGCAGCTTATCGACGTGGTCTAGACCCACTGACTCGCCGACAAATGGCCATCTATGACGACACGGTGGGGCTCGAGAATTTTCTGCAACGAGCTCTTCACATCTCGCAACATCTAACCGTTTGTCATACAGAGGAATCCTTCACTACTGTCGCCTCCCCGGCTACCCGCCCTCCAGCTCCTGAGCCAATGCAAACGGAACGCTATCACTTGACACCAACGGAACGGGCTCGACGAAGCAATCTGGGTCTATGCCTGTACTGCGGAGCTCATGATCATCTCCTGCCTGACTGTCCAATTCGCCCAACACACCCAGCGGTGAGTACGGTCCAAATCCTCCCTGATGTATCTAAGCTACCACACATTGATGCTCTCCTAATTCACATGAATCAATCTTTTCCAGCCAAAGTCCTCGTTGACTCCGGCGCTTCCGGGAATTTTATCTCCTCTCTCTTTCTCACCCAAATTAACGTTCCTCGCATTATCATAATCCCACCCATTATCAAATAACAAATATCCAGGGAAAGCCGCTAGGCAAGGGCTTGGTGCGTTCTCGCACCCCGGAAGTCACTCTTCGCATCGGCAGCTTACACTCTGAGTACATATCTTTCCTGGTGTTGGAGGACGCTACAGTGGATATCGTCCTGGGACGCCCCTGGCTCGCTTTACACCATCCTGACATTCACTGGAACTCCGGAGAGGTACTCAAATGGAGTGATTATTGTTTCAAAGAATGTCTAACCAACCTTTCAGAACCACCTCAAGCTAATACCTCAGCATTTGTCTGTTCCACCTCCATTGAAAGTCCCATACCCCAACGCACCGTCCAAATCCCAACGGAATACCAGGCATTCCAGGATGTGTTTAGTAAGTCCGCGGCTACTCGCCTTCCACCACACCGACCATGGGACTGCGCTATCGACCTGCTGCCAGAGGCCAAGCTGCCGAAGGGACGCATTTATCCACTCTCAATCCCGGAGCACACTGCCATGGAGAAGTACATTCAAGAGGCACTCCAACAGGGGTTCATCCGGCCATCCACCTCACCTGCAGCATCCAGTTTTTTCTTTGTGGCGAAGAAGGACGGGGGCTTACGTCCCTGCATCGATTATCGTGTTCTCAATGCCCACACTGTCAAATTCGCCTATCCTCTTCCTCTGGTCCCTACCACCTTGGAAGATCTCCGAGGAGCTAGCATCTTCACGAAGCTAGATTTACGTAGTGCTTACAATCTAGTCCGCATACGAAGGGGTGATGAATGGAAGACCGCCTTTATAACCCCTTCTGGCCACTATGAATACCGGGTGATGCCATATGGCCTCTCTAACTCACCGTCTGTATTCCAGAACTTCATGAATGAGGTCTTCAGAGACATGCTTCACCGATTCGTCATCGTCTACATAGATGATATTTTAATTTACTCACCCAACCTAGATGAACATCAACAACACGTCACCCAGGTACTTCAACGTCTTCGCCAGCATCACTTATACCTCAAGCTGGAAAAATGCGAGTTTCACCAATCCACGGTCCAGTTCCTCGGTTACGTCATAACACCGGATGGAGTACAGATGGACCAGGGGAAGGTGGAGGCAGTACGGAACTGGCCTCAACCCACCACGGTAAAGGAACTGCAGAGGTTTTAGGATTCGCTAATTTCTACCGCGTTTCATCGCCCAATACAGCCAAATGTCTGCTCCACTTACTCTCCTCCGCCACAAACCTAAGTCGTTATCCTGGATGCCAGAGGCCACCCAGGCCTTTCAACATCTGAAATTTTCCTTCTGCTCTGCACCGGCTCTGCTTCATCCAAACCTGAACCGTTTTGTGGTAGAGGTAGACGCTTCAACTCTGGGAGTCGGAGCGGTGCTATCCCAGTGGAAGGGTGAACCTCCAGTACTCCATCCATGCGCATACTTCTCCAAAAAACTATCCCCAGCGGAGCAGAATTACGACATCGGAGACCGCGAGTTACTGGCCATCAAACTTGCCCTAGAAGAGTGGCGACACTGGTTGGAAGGAGCACAGCACCCTTTTGAGGTTATTACTGACCATAAGAACCTCCAATACCTCCGTGATGCAAAACGTCTCAACCCACGACAGGCACGGTGGGCCCTATTCTTCACCCGCTTTCGATTCACTGTAACCTATCGTCCCGGTCACAAGAACCTCAAAGCGGATGCTCTTTCCCGCCTTCATCAACCAGATCCATCCCCGGACTGCCCAGAACCCATTCTCTCTCCTACGGTGTTTGTCTGCCCTATTGAATGGGCCCTGGATGATCAAATTCGTGCTGCCACTCTGGACGAACCTGCTCCGCTGGGAGGCCCAGAAGGGAAAAGTTTTGTACCAACTGCTCTACGACTCGCCCTTCTGGATTCTGTTCATTCCTCTCCGGGATCGGGTCACCCAGGCAAACAACGAACCCTCTCGCTTCTCCGGAACAGATACTGGTGGCCCAACATGGCTCGGGATGTCGCCCGTTACATCAAGGGTTGTTCGGTCTGTGCCATTGCATCAACACCGCGTCGTCTGTCAGAAGGCAAGTTGGTTCCATTACCCATTCCGCGCCGACCCTGGTCCCATCTCGGAATTGACTTTGCTACCGACCTCCCCTCCTCGAATGGGTTCACCACCATCTTAGTTGTCATCGACAGGTTTTCAAAGGCCTGCAAACTCATCCCTTTACGGGGGTTACCCACAGCATTGGAGACGGCTGACGCTCTATTCCAACTCGTCTTTCGGAATTTTGGTATACCAGAAGATATTGTTTCCGATAGAGGACCACAATTTACCTCCAGGGTTTGGCACGCATTCTTCCGTCTGTTAGGAGTAACCGTCAGTTTATCTTCAGGTTACCATCCCCAGTCTAACGGACAGACCGAACGTAAGATTCAGGAGATTGGGCGTTATCTCCGAGCCTACTGTCACGAACACCAAGACACCTGGAGCCAGTATCTTCCCTGGGCTGAGTACACTCAAAATTCCCTGCGACAGGAAACAACAGGTTTGACACCTTTCCAGTGCATACTAGGATATCAACCTCCACTCTTCCCGTGGACCGGAGAACCCTCTGAAGTCCCTGCAGTGGACTATTGGTTCCGTGAGAGCGAGAGGGTATGGGACTCAGCACACATCCGTCTTCAGCAGGCAGTTCGGAGACATAAGATCAATGCCGATGTCCATCGCACCACAGCCCCGATGTACCGACCAGGAGACCAAGTCTGGCTCTCCACACGGGACATCCGTCTCCGTCGGCCCTGCAAAAAGCTGAGCCCCCGTTACATCGGGCCTTTTCCCATCTTAAGGCAGATCAATGAAGTGACTTATAAACTCAGACTCCCAAATCACTACCGCATCTCACCCACCTTCCATGTCTCCCTACTCAAACCATTCACTAACCCTCTTCTCCCTCCTTCCACAGAACCTGAGATACCTCCTCCCCCCGAAGTCGACACCAACGAAACCATCTACCGAATCAAAGACATCTTAGACTCCCGACGGCAGGGCGGCCGTCTCCAATACCTCGTGGATTGGGAGGGATACGGTCCCGAGGAAAGATCATGGGTGGACAGAGATGATATCCTGGATCCATCACTCCTCACAGACTTCCATCAGGTCCACCCAGATCGACCGGCTCCCAGGGGGCGCGGTCGTCCTCACTATCCGGTCGCGCCAGGAGTCGCCCGTGGGGGGAGGGGTACTGTCACTGACTCACCGACCACGCTATCCACATACACCAGATCACAATCACCAGATTACTAATTACCACCACCTGTATCCACTTTATAATTGTGTATTTGACAAATAAAGCTCATCTGACCTTAATAATTATTTATTATTATTAATTATTTAGCTAGGCAATGTTGAGAAAAATGATCTAATGTTTGAGATTTAGTTGTTTTGTATAACTTATATTTATATGTAGCCTATATTCTTTATTTTAGTCGTGGATAAGCAACAACTTTGGATATGATGATAATTCACACGTAGTTCAGTAAAACATAGGAAAAATGTTTTTATTTTGAAGAACAACTGCAGAGACAAATAAAACAATGTGGTCCTGTTTGCAAATAGGAAACTCACTGAACTGGTTTTAAGATAGGAGTAGACTGTCTAATAACAACCTTGCTGAAACAAGGTTGCATATAGGCAATGTTATATATAATTATTATACTCTGTATAATTGTGTATGTGACAAATAAATAAATTCTTCTTCTTCTACACAGTTATTAGTATTTGCATTTTATATAACCATTAAACTATATAAAAGTTTCTAAAATGTACGTTTATATTTACATGTTTAGATTACACTGGTGAGCAAGAAACTGTATTAAAGTTATATACACTCCTGAACAAAATATAAAAACCGGGGGAAACATTACAAGTATTTGCATTTCGTGCTAGTGAATTGTAACCAGGTTGTAAGTATTGCTTACAACCCTGAATTTCCTCAGCTGTTGCAGATGTTACAGTCTTTGCCTGGCTTTCTTAACTTGTGTTTGAATGTGTGCAGTCCAAGTCAGTTCCTCTGAGATGTTTACACCAATGTACTTGTACAATGTACAAACCCGATTCCAAAAAAGTTGGGACACTGTACAAATTGTGAATAAAAACAGAATGCAATGATGTGGAAGTTTCAAATTTCAATATTTTTTTCAAAATACAACATAGATGACATATCAAATGTTTAAACTGAGAAAATGTATCATTTTAAGGGAAAAATAAGTTGATTTTAAATTTCATGGCATCAACACATCTCAAAAAAGTTGGGACAAGGCCATGTTTACCACTGTGTGGCATCCCTCTTCTTTTTATAACAGTCTGCAAACGTCTGGAGACTGAGG
Organism: Gymnocypris eckloni scoliostomus; assembly: GCA_027564155.1. Classification (NCBI taxonomy): domain Eukaryota; kingdom Metazoa; phylum Chordata; class Actinopteri; order Cypriniformes; family Cyprinidae; genus Gymnocypris; species Gymnocypris eckloni. Next base: position 32,958,018 of record CM050418.1, read on the forward strand.
AGACAAGTTGCTCAAGTTTAGGAATAGGAATGTTGTCCCATTCTTGTCTAATGCAGGCTTCTAGTTGCTCAACTGTCTTAGGTCTTCTTTGTCGCATCTTCCTCTTTATGATGCGCCAAATGTTTTCTATGGGTGAAAGATCTGGACTGCAGGCTGGTCATTTCAGTACCCGGATCCTTCTTCTATGCAGCCATGATGTTGTAATTGATGCAGTATGTGGTCTGGCATTGTCATGTTGGAAAATGCAAGGTCTTCCCTGAAAGAGATGACGTCTGGATGGGAGCATATGTTGTTCTAGAACTTGGATATACCTTTCAGCACTGATGGTGCCTTTCCAGATGTGTAAGCTGCCTGTTGAAGCCATTTCTATGGAAGTAATAATATTTTGAGTTTATTTAGTAAAATCTGAGGAAAAACCTGTGTTGCAAATGAAACGTAGAAATTGGAATGTAAACAGTTAGCCAGTGATGTAGCATAACGTAATTTGATTGGCTGTTAGATTTAGTATGAAAGAAATAGAACTCTGCGGTACAGTCAGAAGCCACTGGACTTTTGAGCAACACAGTCTTTTGACCTATGCAAAACTGCAAAGTTAATTTGTAAGAAAAGTAAATATCCTAAGTTTTTTATGATTTAAGATTTGTAATTAAACAGTCAAACGAAGAACCTTGGATTCAAGACTTTTATTCACTGACGTTTTGTGTTGAGTACAAAAGAACTCTGAAGTCCTAAGCTAGTGAGTCGGCTTACATGCGCTCACACTGCCCATGCCACACGCACTCATGCAACCCCATACCATCAGAGATGCAGGCTTCTGAACTGAGCGCTGAGCGCGGGTTGTCCTTGTCCTCTTTAGTCCGGATGACATGGCATCCCAGTTTTTCAAAAAGAACTTCAAATTTTGATTCGTTTGACCACAGAACAGTTTTCCACTTTGCCACAGTCCATTTTAAATGAGCCTTGGCCCAGAGAAAACGCCTGCGCTTCTGGATCATGTTTAGATATGGCTTCTTTTTTGACCTATAGTTTTAGCCGGCAGCGGCGAATGGCACGGTGGATTGTGTTCACCGACAATGTTTTCTGGAAGTATTCCTGAGCCCATGTTGTGATTTCCATTACAGTAGCATTCCTGTATGTGATGCAGTGCCGTCTAAGGGCCCGAAGATCACAGGCATCCAGTATGGTTTTCCGGCCTTGACCCTTACGCACAGAGATTGTTCCAGATTCTCTGAATCTTTGGATGATATTATGCACTGTAGATGATGATAATTTCAAACTCTTTGCAATTTTCTCTGAGAAACTCCTTTCTGATATTGCTCCACTATTTTTTCGCCGCAGCATTGGGGAATTGGTGATCCTCTTCCCATCTTGACTTCTGAGAGACACTGCCACTCTGAGAGGCTCTTTTATACCCAATCATGTTGCCAATTGACCTAATAAGTTGCAAATTGGTCCTCCAGCTGTTCCTTATATGTACATTTAACTTTTCCGGCCTCTTATTGCTACCTGTCCCAACTTTTTGGGAATGTGTAGCTCTCATGAAATCCAAAATGAGCCAATATTTGGCATGACATTTCAAAATGTCTCACTTTCAACATTTGATATGTTATCTATATTATATTGTGAATAAAATATAAGTTTATGAGATTTGTAAATTATTGCATTCCTTTTTTATTCACAATTTGTACAGTGTCCCAACTTTTTTGGAATCGGGTTTGTACAATGCGAGAGCTGCTCACCCTCTCCACAGGGGTCCCACTGATCAGAGGGGTTATATGCATTATTTGATCAGAGCACACCTAGGTTCCTGACTAATTAAGAATCGACAGAGCAGCCATCAAGTGTTAGATAGTGTTCTAGGTTATTAATTGTGGGGGTTTTAGGTCCGATAATTAACACCTCTGTTCTTTCAGAATTTAGCAGCAAGAAATTACTCGTCATCAACTTTTTTATATCAACCATGCATTCCATAAGTTTCTCAATTTGGTGTGTTTCACTAGTACTGAGCCTTAAGATACTCCATACTGTGATTGTGATCGATATGATACCTCTTCATTCACAGCAATGAATTGATGGCGGTCAGATAAGTACAAATTTAACCATGCTAGAGCACATCCACTAATGCCACCAAAGTTTTATAGCCTATTCAAAAGAATCTTGTGTTCGATAGTGTCGAACGCAGCGCTAAGATCCAGTAGCACTAATAGAGAGATACAACCACAATCAAATAATAAAAGCAGGTCATGTCACTCTAATGAGAGCAGTCTTAGTACTATGAGATGGTTTAAATCCTGACTGGAAATCCTCACAGATATAATTTTTCTTTAAGAAGGAATATAATAGTGAGGATACTACCTATTCTAGAATCTTTGACAGAAAAGTAAGATTCGAGATCGGTCTGTAGTTATCATTTGATTTGATTTGATCTGATTTGATTTTAACTAGATCTTTGGGGTCAAGTTGTGTTTTTTAATGAGGCTTAATAACAGCCAATTTAAAGGTTTTGGGGACATATCTAGGGCTGCAACAACTAATCGATTCAATCGATTATTAGCGATAATGAAAATCATCGACAACAATTCTCATTATCGATTAGTCGGGTCTGCCCACAGTGCACGTCCAACTTCAGCCGGTTGCTCAAATTACAGCACTGAATAACGCATTTCTATGGACAAAATGCATCTAAAAATAGTGGAGGAAACAGAATGAGATTCCGCGGGAGAAGTATGTGATCCAAGCTGCCCAAAACATGATAATTCTTTATTTTGAGCTTTAAGTTAATGCGTTAGTGTAAAGGCTCGCCCTGTCAAGCGCTGTGACACATGCGTGTGCGTCCTCAGCGCAAAAGCGTTCAGTTTACGGTCATACCCTTATCTATAAATGTCAAAACTTCACGCGAGCATTTCCATTTTTGCATAAAAAATGCGGGTCGCACACCCAACGAGAAGCGCAGCGCCGCGTTGCGCCATGTCTTTAAAATTCGAACACATTGTTTTCTATGTGTGTATGCACACCGGCGGCGTCAATCGGCGTCTGTCCGCAGCGCCCAATGACTCAGGACGCTGTTCAAATTCCTGCCGCGCCACAGAGCGCCATCTGCATTGTTTTATATTAAATGACATCATATTTGTCTCAAACCGTTGTTCATACACTATACCAAGCTGCAACTGCTGCAAAATACTGTACACATTAGTTTTACAGCTTGAATAAAATGTAAACATATATAATTAAATGTATAATAAACGTAATCCTTTTAATCTTTTATATTTCTCTTGATACATTTTTACATTAAAATATTACAGTATAGGCCTATGTAACAATTTTCTGTCATGATTACATTCAATGTCGTCGGTTGCTACCTACTGGATATACCAGGACACAACCGTTACAACACACTTCAGGTAATTTATAGAATGTGCGCGTCTGGTGTGCGATTCCTCGAGTTGTCCTAGACGCTGCACTTCTCGTTCGGTGTGCGATCCCCTTAAGGGTCCGTCCTGACCGGCTGTGTTAAGTTTAAAATACCGTATGAGCGCGGCGGGCGCGTGCACGCGCGTCAGACAGACGGAACACAGAGAGGGGGGTTGGTTTAGTTTTCGATATTCGTGACACATTCAGCGATAAACGGCAATAACTCCAAATCGATTTGCCCAAAAAAAATCTAAACAGTGTGACCGCCAAAAGGATAAAGTTGATCATGTTTTACAGCCTTATTTTTCATAGTTTTCGCTCGATGTAATAAGCACTAGCCCGCACAAGCCGTCTCAATGTGCATCAAGCCAGGAGAGCTCGCTCTCTGCGCAGCTTTCAGTAAGGGACCGTGGCGAAAGTGCACGTTTTCTTCGTTTTTGCAATAGCTCACTGGGCGTTTTTTTTGTAATAGCTTTTTAGTTAAAGGGCCTATAGACATGAGAACAGTGTTAATCAATAGAAGGGGACAGTAGACATTTTTGACAACCTTCCATTTTACACCTACTGGTAGAAAAGGGAATTGCATGTCAAAAATTCACTTTCTTTTTGGGATAACAGCATGTAATTGTCTGAATATAAATATGAGACGCTCCATAACCACCTTTTACAAGATAAAGAAATGACAGTAAGACATGACTTTGATCAAAGTGAACGTGTGTTCCTGCAGAACATTCCTCACCTGTTGGTTAACACTGAGTCTTTATTATCTTTATTATTATTTACATTTTTAAAAGAGATTTTAAACTATATCCACTATATACAATTCTTAACAAATTTATGTAAGCTTTTTAACAAATTATGTAAGGTTTGTGCCACTGCTGTGCTAAACTAACAGCATTGGTGATTCCCAAAATCATGTTTTAGCTTTGTGTATTGGTTTGTCCTCCAAAATGCGTAAGCTCTTTAGTAACAGTAGTAGGCTATTTCTAATGCTATAATATAATTATTTGCTGTTATCTATGAAAAAAAGGCAGAACACTTTATAGTGGGCTTTTTTCAGATACCCAATTACAGTCAAAAAGTACATAAACAATGCAAGCAAGAATGCAAGCTGTTATGAGGCCATTTTTGTTATTATAGATACTAATTAGTTGTTTCTGTTTGTAATTTTTCCAATAAATGACAATGACATTTTTAGATTTAAACTATTTTTTGACAGATTCCTAAAATATTTGTTTTCTCTTTATGACAGGTAGTCTAATAAATTAATTTTATTTAATCCGATTAATCGAAAGAATAATCGGCAAACTAATCGATTATCAAAATAATCGTTAGTTGCAGCTCTAGACATATCCTAATGATAATGACGAATTAATAATAGCCAAAAGAGGATTTATGACTTCTGGAATCACTTATTTTAGTAGTTTAGATCAAATATGGTCTAACAATAGGGTCTAACATAACAGTTGGTTTAGCTGACTTAACAATTTTATACAATTCTCACTCTCCTATAGTAGAGAATAAGTGCTATTATTCCTCAGGGGATCTATAGTTCACTATTTTATGTAATACTGTAGCTGATGGCTGCATGGTTACAATTTAAACTCTAATGATATCGATTTTGGAAGTAAAATAGTTAATACTGCTGTGTCATTACTGCTGTGCTGTTGGGATATGTCAACAACTGTTGATGCTTTGTTTGTAAATTTTGCCACTGTATTGAATATATACCTGGGGTTCTGTTTGTTTTCTTCTAAAAGAGACGACAAGTAATAAGATCCTAGCAGTTTTTAATGTTTTTTCTGTAGGATAGGGTACTTTCCTGCCAAGCAATACGAAATACCTCTAGTTTTGTTTTCCCCCAGCTTCACTCCATTTTCTAGGCTGCTCTCTTTAGGGCGCGAGTGTGCTCATTATACCACGGTGTTGGACTCTTTTCCTTAATCTTCCTTAAGTGTAAAGGAGCAACCATATCTAAACTGCTAGAAAAGAGAGAGTCCATAGTTTCTGTTACATCATCAAGTTTTTCTGCGCTGTTGGATATGCTGACGAATGGAGATAAATCAGCAAGATTACTTACAAAGCAGTCCTTTGGGGGCAGTCCTGGCCTAATGGATAGAGCGTTGGACTGGTAACCTGAGGTTGTGGGTTCGAATCTCAGCTCCGGAAGGAATTGTCCACGACTGAGGTGAGACCTTTGAGCAAGACACCGAACCCCCAACTGCTCCCCGGGTGCTGCAGCGTTGGCTGTCCGCTGTTCCAGGTGTGTGTGTGCACTTGGATGGGTTAAATGCAGAGCACAATTTTCACTGCTGGTCATAATCTGTATAATTGTGTATGTGACAAATAAAAAATTATCCTTATTATTATTATTATTATTTTGTGGTAGAAGTGATGGTTCTATGATACTTGTAACAAGGAGTTGAATTTACAGCTTTAGCTATGTGGAGTTTACACAAGACTAGATAACGATCTGATATATAATCGCTTTGCTGCAGAAAATCAACACCATTAACATAAATTCCATGTGACAGTATTAAATCTAGAGCATGATTTCGACAACGAGTATGTCCTGACATGTGTTTTCTAACCCAGATAGAGTTCAGAATGTCTATGAATGCTGATCCTAATGCATCTTTTTCATTATCAATGTGGATATTAAAATCCCCCACAATTAAGACTTTATCTGCAGCCAGCACTAACTCTGATAGAAAATCACCAAATTCTTTAAAAATCTGTATGGTGCCCTGGTGGCCTGTATACAGTAACCAGTACGAACACCACGGGCGATTTATCATTAAAACCTTTTTCTCTAGATAATGTTATATGAAGCACCATTACTTCAAAGGAGTTGAACATCAGTTAAGTTTTTACTCATAAATTAGTTTGGAAGTTTTTTGTATTTTCTATAGTTATAGTGTCTATAGTTTGATATCTAGGAGAAAGGGTCTCTATGTGCTGAGAATTAACTGACTTCTGTGATGTGAGGCAGCTAGCAGATGGTCGGTTTAGCCAGTCTGTCTGCTTCCTGACCTGGGCCCCAGTTAGTCAAGTACGAACTCTAAGAATATGTGCCATATTAGAAGAACGGCACTACCCCAGGAGGGATGAAGGTCATCTCTTTTCAACAGGTCAGGTCTGCCCCAAAAACTTGTCCAATTGTCTATAAAATGTTATTCTGCGGGCACCACTTAGACATCCAGCCACTGAGTAACAAAAGTCTGCTATGAATCTCATCGCCAGAGGGAGCGGGGAGCGGGCCAGAGTATATTACAGTGTCTGACATCGTATTTGCAAGTTCACACACCTCTTTAACATTATTTTTAGTGATCTCCAACTGGCAAAGTCGAACATCATTAGCACTGACATGAATAACAATCTTACTGAATTTACGTTTAGCATTAGCCAGCACTTTTAAATTTGCCAAGATGTCAGGTGCTCTGGCTCCCAGTAAACAATGGACTATGGTGGCTGGTGTCTCTATTTTCACGTTCCGTACAATAGAATCGCCAATAACTAGAGCACTTTCATCAGGTTTCTCAGTGGGTGTGTCACTGAGTGGGGAGAACCTGTTTGATGTTCTGATCGGAATGGAATAGTGGTGTTTTGACCCGCGAAGGCCGCCTCACAGTCACCCAGGTGCCGTGCTGCACAGGCTCTGCCGGAACCTAAAAATGTACAGGACTCCCTGAGCTGGTCGCATCCAAAGCCGTATCTACAGCCCTCACATTCTTACTATCCTCAACTAAAGTTTGGATGCCTGTCTCTAGTTCTAAAATCTTCTCTGTCAGCCTAACTATTTCCCTGCATTTATAATAGTGATGCACCGATCATGATTTTTCGTGGCCGATTCCGATACCGATTTTTTTGGAGCAAACTGGCCGATTCGATTTCGATACCGATTTATTTTCCTTTAAGCAACCAACAAGAAATAATGAAAGATTCTAACACAAATAAAGTGGTTATATAGTGAATATAGATTTTATTTAACATGTATAATATTTAATTGTTTAAAAATATATATATTTAAGAAAAATTTGCCCCCAAATTCATGTCTGTGGTGTTTCAACAATGGATGTCACCCCTTTAAGAAAAGGAGAATTCTATTTGGACTACTTCCTATGTGTAACGGTCACTGCAGGTGCTGGTTGATCTGAGGGTGCATGGGGAGTACATTCTTTCTTATACATCTTGAAGCTAGCTAAATCTCTGACAATTTCATGTGTTGTCATTAGTGTATGTGGTGTTATGTTGATAACTTGCAGATCTGGCATATTTTAATAAAAATATATAAATACATACTTGTTGATATTTCCAAAATGTCCCCTGATCTTGAAATCATCATGATGGTAGCCTCCATTTTAGAAAAGTCTAAGCTGATTTGTATGTGGTGTTACTGTCTCTGGTGTTAATGTATTTTCTGGTAACACAGAGCCTTTAGTAACTTGCATTATAAGGTCTGTGGTGTTATAATTACGTCTGTGGTGTTACTTCAATATGACAGACATAAGTGGCTGTGTCACAAGTTTTGATTAAAATTATTTAAAACTCAAAATGTTCTTAAGCTTTTATTTTAATGGATATAGCATATTAAACAAATTTGAAATGCCTATCAATATATTTTATTAGAAAAACAAACAAGCATCTTTACAAATTCTGCCTCTCATTTGCCACCCCAGTTGAAGATGGACCAAGATGGTTTTAAATTGGGTTGAAACTACATAAAACTGGCCTTAAATGAAAACATTAACAGTAACCATTTGAAATTAAAGGCAACGTTTGCATAGTTACAATCTAAACAGCACAACCAACACACATTCAACGGTCCAAACAAAGATGTTACTTAATCAACATTTGTTGTCATTTTTAAAATTGGTGTAAAAGAAAAAAAGGTATTTACCAGTGAAACTAAATAAAACCAAAGTAGGCTATATAAATAAATTATTCCAAAATGTTAAATCAAATAATGTTTAGTGCAACGAGCAAAAACAAAGATGCTACAGCTCGTGCTTGTTAAATCGAATTAAGTCAATGTAATTTTAAGGTAAAATAAAAATAATAATCTTGTACAGAACTGACGTTTATACGTTTGAACGTTTTATTCTTTACAAAAAGTAGTGTTGTGGCAATTTTCTAATAAACATCATCACTGAGTAAGAGACACTCTGAGTCCAAATTATAATAATAAAGTGTTTATTCTCTTGCAAGAGAAGATCCCTCAGTTCTAACACACATAGCTGTAAGTCAGTCAGGAGCGAGAGAGAGAGACAGAGAGAGAGAGATAGATAAGAAGAGAGCCAGAGAGCCAGAGATAAGAAGTAGCAAGAGAGCAAGAGCGCAAGAGAGCGAGCAGTTTTGGTCTGTTTTATAGTCCTTTCCTTCCAAGGCCTCCTCCTTCCCTCCTCCAGAGGGAAAGATACCAGTTTGTTTACCGATTGATGGTTATACAGAAAAGGGAGGCAAATGCCCCCTTGACCATCTGCGTTTCCTTACCTCTATCACTTCTCAATCATAGTAAATCATCACACAAAGAATGCTTATCTAACTACGAGAAGAAAACATATAATACATACATCTGAATCTATGTCTCACTGTTTGATTACTGTCCAGAAAGGAAAATTCCTTTACAATTCCTCTCTGTTTATCATTCTCTGATAACTGATTAATCAAACATTGTAATAATAATAGTAAAAATAATAATAAATACAAGTTCAAGCCATTACATCACACTTATACTCTTCATCTCTGATTTTCACATAAATGATCACTCTTCTTGAACCTGTGAAGTAAGTTTTTGAATATTTGAAAAATGCTTAGGCTGTAAATGTTTAGCAAGCATAGTAAAGATTTCATTCTATCGCCGGGCTAAATGGACAGGCATTGCTGTCGCACTCTCGGCCTAGACCGAACCCTCAGTCACAATAGTATAAATAAGGAAAAGTATAGTTCAAGGTAGGAAATAAACATATCAATTTATCACTGTTGAGTTACTCCTGTAATATAAAATGTAAATATTAAAAGTATGTAGAAAATCCCTCAGTGTCAACCCCTCTCCTTGTACGTCCTCTCGTACACGGATAACTGCTGCTTTTAACCTTCTTTACATACCAATCATTCTTAAGAAAAAAAAAAACATCATAACTCAATTAACACATTTCACTGTAACTTCCGCTACTTGTGTCATCATATTGTTGTTCTGATCTTCTGTTGGTAACACCTTCAGACCTGTTGTGAAGTGTAGTATTACCAAGCAAATTGTTACTGACAACAAAGTCATTATACATGTGGTTTATACAGGCCACACATTCCTGTTACTCTGAATGGGTGCCACGGTCTTGGACGCTCCGTTCTCTCAGTTACTCTTTATCAAAAGATGCTGTTATGACCAAAGAATGTACTGTTTTTGAAACACTAAGAGTCTTATCTGTTCTGTTGATTACAGTGTCCACCCGTATGCCGGTTGCGCAATCAAAGTTGTCTCCTCCTTGCTGCTGATATCTGGTTCCGCCTAAACACACAGCTGCAATGCAAGGGTTTTTCAAACTGGATCTTAGCATTTATTGACATTCGCGTTGAACCTCCTCCAGCAATTGCTCCGCCTCCGCAATGGGCGGCACCCTCCTTCATGGTTAACGTGAACCCACGTAGCCCTCTCTGCGACCTTCACTGCCGTGTGCGTCACCAGAAGCACCTGGAAAGGCTCTAGCCACCTTTTCGATTTCCAGCTCTTTCTCCTGTGATCACGAATCACCACGAAATCACCAGGTCTGACCTCGTGCAGGAATCTCTCAGCAACCTTCCCCTGGGCAGCTTTTACCTGCACAGAAATATTTGACAACAGACAAGACATTTCTTTGCAGTAATTCAACATGTCATTTCACACACATCCGTTGATGGCAGCCCTTGTTTACCCCCTTCTATGCCCATGAATGGTGGCCTGCCGGTGCTGGTTGAGATGCCAAGGGTGTTTTTATTCCCCTAGCCTCATTGTGTGTGTTTACAAGTGACACATCTTTTGCAAAAATTTTCAGCAAACACTGTAACCCCTTTGTAAACCATAATTTCCTCATCTGCATTATCATACCCGCTTTTGACACATGATCCAACCCATGTGTCAACTTAGCATAATGCTGAAAGAAGTGTTTGGGCAAACAAGGAATGTCATCAACACTCATCCATACACCCCCCTCGAGACTGCAGCCAGACGACCTCCATCGTTGTTTTTCCGCTCCTGTGGAAAAAAGTCAGCATACTCTGTAAACAAGGGGAAATATCAGGGTTAGTCACAGATACTAAAGCACAAGTCGTTTCTTTTGTCTCCTGTGCTGCCTGACTCGCTGCCGCGTCTGCTCTCGCGTTCCTGTGGAGATAAAACTTTTATCGTTAGTGTGCGCTGCATTTACAGATCGCGACCTTGTCTGGTAAAAGAATGGCCTCCAAAAGCTTAGACACAAGAGCTGCGTTTAATATCGGATGTCCATCCGACTTCAAAAAAATTACCATGCTTCCAAAGTGCCCCAAAATCTATGCGTGACCCCAAAAGCATAACGCGAGTCTGTGTAAATTGTCACACACTTGTCTGCCATAAGATTACACGCCTCTGTCAGAGCAACCAATTCGGCTGCCTGAGCCGAATAATTTGATGGCAATTTGCCAGACATTGCGACTTCAAATTCAGTGGTCACCGCTGAAACCAACCTTATTCAAGCCTGTTTGTGGATCTTTGGGCCGATCCATCCACAAAGAGGACATTGTCACAGTTCTCTAAAGGTGTGTCCAACAGGTCTGGACGTGGTGTACACACCTGTTCCTGCTGATAGACAACAGTGGTGTATCTTTTCACCGTTACATTTGGCATGTCAAGCAAAATCGTGTGATACCTCAGCCATCGGGCTGTTGATAAATGTGACGTTCTCTGTTCTTGCAAAATCATGGAGACTGCGTCTACCATCTGTGTAAAAAGGCCTTTCAATCTTGTCACATGACCTCAGTCCTTTCCCTGTTGTCAGGGCTCTCAAGGGCTTTTCAAGATGTGCATAATTTGGAATAAACGTTCGACAATATGCACACATTCCCAAGAATGATAATAATTGTCGTTTTGTTATGGGTTTTGTAACTCTTTGATAGCTTTTATCCGCTTTTCAGAGATTGCTTTACTGTTTAGTGTTAGTGTGACCCAAAAAATTATTTCCTGCTGCACAAAACTGTAGCTTTGTCAGACTGACCTTGTGACCCTCTCTCGCCAGATGGTTCAAGAGAGTTACATTGTCAGCCACGCCGTAACCTCATCTCGTGCACAAATCAATAAATCATCTATATACTGCAATAGTGCCGTTCCGCTCGATAGAGTTAATGGTTCAAGGCTCCGTCTGAGCGCTTCATTGTAAATCGTCGGAGACTCACAATAGCCCTGACACAACCTGGTAGAACGTGTACCCTTTGTTGTCAAAATCAAACGCGAACCAAAACTGACTTTTTCTTCCACTGGGACGCTAAAGAAAGCGTTGGCCAAATCAACCACAGTGAAATACATTGCATTTTGGAATTTGTGACAAAATTGTGTATGGATTAGGTACGCTGGCAGCTCTTGCAATAACGGCTGAGTTTACAGCCTGCAGATCCTGCACAAATCGCCACGTGACTGGTTCACTTGTGTTAGATGTTATTTTCTTTACGGGAAAATAGGAGTTCGCACTGGAGAATCATGACAGGAATTATTACTCTCCTTCAGGAGAGACTCAAAAACTCCGGCTGTATCCTCTCAATGCCTCCTTCTTCAGGGGACATTGCGATTGACATGGCCTGTAATCAGACTTTGGAGTGATTACAACTGGTTCACAACCTTTAATCAACCCAACATCATATTTGTGTTTTGCCCACAATTTTGGAGGTATTTCTGCCAGGACAGGATGAATGTCTGTGGCAGAAATAGATCCGTGCTCATGTTTCTCCATTGCATTCCTGACAATAGCAGTCACAGTTCTCTGTCGGCAACATCAAACTCACATTCCTCCATAAAAACACCTGCATTTCTACTGTGTTTCTGCCCGTTTGGTTTTCAATCCAATCTGTGGCAGAAAGACATTTCTCCAAACAGGCCTATTTCTTCCCATTTCTGTTCGGTGGCCTTGATTACTGATAAGTGAGGCGCAGACTGGCCTGTTATCAAATACAGCTGAATTTGTTTTTCTGACAGGCAAGCTGAAAGCACACACACATTTTCATTCCAGAAAATCTTATCAAACCTTGTCAAAAACATTTTCTGCCCCGTTAATCCACTCTTCCTCATATTGATATATGCATATATCAATGAATGTAATTCATTGATACTGATACTGATACTGTTCGATCTTTGCCAATTTCAAAATCTTTTGTGCCCAATCAGAATCTCTCATCTGCTGTTCCTCTCCTGTAAATCCCAAACGGGCCAGCAGTGAGTTTCAGATTTAATTTACACATTAGATCCCTGGCCCTTAACGGAACCGGACAGGTTTCAGAGTACAACAACGCATGTTTCAATGCCCTGCCCCCCCTCCGTCTCACATTTTAACGGCACAGTATAGTTTTCTGAAATTAATGCCCTGACTTCAAGTGCTTTCAACCACTAAATCCGTCATTCTTGGTTCACAATCAACCATAAAGTCTATCATTGTCCCGTTAACTAACATGGGATATCTCTGTAGCCTTAAAACCCTAAACTTTTGTACATTCTCAGACATTCATCAGTCAACTAACATTATTCAAAACTTCAACAGTCACACATTTAACGGTTTGCAAGCATGTCTTCATTGCAGATAGCCTTATTCAAATCTTCCACACACTCACACATAAAGGTTTGCAAGCATGTCTTCATTGCGCGGTATTTGAATCAGTGTATGTGAGCGTGTTGTGTGTGTGCTTTAATAAATTTTACTTCCCTTTTTCGTAGCTTGCTGAATGCCTGTCACCCGCCCTCTCCTCTCCTGTTCTCCGTTCCTCTCGTTTCAATCCGCCTTACGCGCCTCTGGACGTCCTGTGCCCAGTGTCCATGGTTCTTGGACAACCTGCACTTGCAGCCAGAAAAGTCATGTTCACCCCTCGCACACACAGTTGTGCTCCACATTTCTGCGCTGCTGCCGCTCGTGCTGCTTTAATCTGTACAACAGCCAGCTGCATCTGTCTCCCCTCTGTCACTCCGCTGCTCGTGCTTGTTCATTCAGCGTCTCGCGCTGCGGTTGTCTTGGACGGAGAAACAGTCGAGGTCGGGGCGAATTTCAATGCATCCAGCTGAGCCATTGGGTAGATGGGTGTTTTGGCGGTGCCGGCCTCACCGTATTTTCATGTGGGAAACACAAACATACTGTGGGTCATTCGGTTCTGGTCGTGCAGACACATACAAATAGACTTTCACACTTTTCATTTTTCCTTCCTGCTAACTTTCTGCACTTGCTTTTTTCCTTCCTGCTAACTTTCTTGAGCCAACCATCTACTTCCTTGAGCCAACCATCTACTTCCTTTAGCCAACAATCTACTGTTTGTTCACATTTTTAACATACATGTTTAACACATTTACAACAACAACCTTGTTGTTGAAACCACTTTCAGTTTGTGAGACTCAATGTTCCTCTCCGGGAAAATCATGATGCTTGATTAATTTTTCAATATCTTGCATACATTTCTGACCATAATACATTTTTTAATTTGGTAGTACACGTGTATCATATTTCACAAACTTGCTCTGAGATATCCCCATACTGGCTGTTTTGTTCTGTTCTGTGGATTTACTCACGCGTGCTTCTTTAATCTGCTAGGCGTCTCCAGCAGATCCGATTTTCTCTTATCCCAATCGGATCGGGTTGCACTAGTAGTGCCCTCTTAATTGTGATTTATCAAAATCTTTCGATTTTTCCTAACCCCAATTAACCTCGGTACCTGTTTGAAACCCTCTTGATCCTTACGGATCTCAAATTAATCTCAGGCACCTAATCTGAACGTTCGTGCTCAGATTACTCTACCACAGAAACAAATCTCAGCCAATATGGTTCAATTTCACTCTTTAAACTGAATTTCACCCTAATTAAATTGAATTTAATTGTTTCTTACCAGAGATGTCGTTTTGTGCCACCTGGGTTCTTTTTGATTCCAGTGGTCGATCCCTCCGGTCCCAACAGCGGAACGGTCCCTCGTCTCTCAATCTTTTTTGCGAGGTAGGGTTGGAACTTTTCAGCTCCAAGGTGATCAGCCTCCGTCCGCTGTCAGGTCCAGAAGTCACGTCCAAGGAATCCCACTTCTGACACCAAACTGTTGTGGCAATTTTCTAACAAACATCATCACTGAGTAAGAGACACTCTGAGTCCAAATTATAATAATAAAGTGTTTATTCTCTTGCAAGAGAAGATCCCTCAGTTCTAACACACATAGCTGTAAGTCAGTCAGGAGCGAGAGAGAGAGACAGAGAGAGAGATAGATAAGAAGAGAGCCAGAGAGCCAGAGATAAGAAGTAGCAAGAGAGCAAGAGCGCAAGAGAGCGAGCAGTTTTGGTCTGTTTTATAGTCCTTTCCTTCCAAGGCCTCCTCCTTCCCTCCTCCAGAGGGAAAGATACCAGTTTGTTTACCGATTGATGGTTATACAGAAAAGGGAGGCAAATGCCCCTTGACCATCTGCGTTTTCCTTACCTCTATCACTTCTCAATAGTAAATCATCACACAAAGAATGCTTATCTAACTACGAGAAGAAAACATATAATACATACATCTGAATCTATGTCTCACTGTTTGATTACTGTCCAGAAAGGAAAATTCCTTTACAGTAGCATTTCAGCTTTGTCACAAGTTGGTCTGTTTCTTTTCTCATCCAACACGTGAGAAGCTGCGCTGAACAACTGTTCACGGTCTATTCTTGTGCAGGGCGTGGACAGATACGCTCGCGCAAATTCTAGTGATGGGAAGTTCGGATCATTTTACCGACTCGGACCTTTGAGTCTCGTTCAAGATGACTCAAAAAGTGAACTAATCAATTATCTTTCCGGCTCATACTGCATTAGTCACGCGATGAACGAACGACTCGAAAAGTGAACTAATCAATTATCGTTCCGGCTCATACTGCATTAGTCACGCGAAAAGTGAACTAATCAATTATCTTTCCGGCTCATACTGCATTAGTCACGCTATGAACGAACGACTCGAAAAACCCGAAGACTCGAAACAGGTGAACTAATTCCAGTACAGAACCTTTAGGATGGTGCGCATGCGCGACTGAACGAATCACTCCCCGAAACGACTCGTTCTTCTCGAGTCTCATTAAAGATCCGTTCAAAATAAATGAATCGTTCAAGACCGACCCATCACTAGCAACTTCAGCTAGAGCAGCAAAGGAAAGCGGCTCTTATTTGTGTGCCAGTAATGTTACACCAACGGCTGTTCGCTTCATTGTATCTGTTTTTCTGTGTGTGTTGTGCTTCTGCCGAATGTCTTCCACACAAATGACATGTTCGCACTTTTGTAAAAATCGGCCGAAAAAAAGACTAAAACCGGCCGGTTGCCGATCGCGCATTATAAGCAAAAACCGGCCGGTTCCGATCTTTGGCCGGTCAACCGGTGCATCCCTAATTTATAACATGTGAATCCCTCGCTGTTGACAGAGACAGATAAACTGTACATGTGGAAGACAGTGCAAACAGCAATAGCAGGAGAAGAAACCATTACTCACCATGATTGATGAATGAAACCGACTTAACTTACCACTGTTGTTTGATGAACTCATGAAAAAACAGCGCGAGAGAGAAATAAATCGGAGACAAGCTAACTGGCAAACAAATGCTAACAAATGTGCGGTTTTATATTAAAAGCGAACGATCAAATTAGTCAGATTAGTTTGATAGATAGTATCAGAAATTAGACCAGGGGCTCATCTCCTGTTTCCAAAATGCATCACAAACTTTAATCTCTTCCCGTCCCAATCCCACGAAAAAACCCGTTCCACTCCCGGAAGAATGACTCCCATTCCCTCCCACTCCCGTGTTGTTGTTTTTTTTTTTTTGCCGATAACTGTCAATTACAGTAAAAATATAGTACAGATCACAGCGTGCCCACCTTATTAGTTGAATAAAAACCCCAAATGTCGTTTTTTGTTATTATATTGAACTGAAAGCCATCTTATGCACAGTGTTGCACAGATTAAATTTCATGTAAATCATCCATGCTAACACACACGTCTTCTATTTTTATTTTTGACATTTCACTCTCTATAGATATATTTTTCAAAGACGGAGTTTCGAAGTTTCTCGCTCAAGTTCACATGAGACCTAAAGCGCATCCTGTTTGCTTAAAAGCACAACGTTTCGTTGTTATTCTGAGTGCACACAAATAAACGTAGAGTCTTTACAGATTCGAAAGATGTATTAGGTTACTTTTATCTGTATGACCAAAAATGACGGAGATTTTAGGAGCAAGTGAGCGCACCGGAGCCTGTCCTGCAGCGAGCGCTATTCAGCTTCCACTCTCTACACAGACACTTCAATAGCGCACATTTCTCTAGGTTAACATCATATTGAGCGGCCATGTAAAGTTGCTACTACATACATCTTTCAGATGAAAAGCCATATTTGAGGTTGATGAATGATAGGTGAGCGTTTGGATGTCCTGCCCGAGTGTATTACCACATAGACCAGCCGTTAACAATCTGTCCATCACGGACTGCATCATTCACTTAACCAGCCACACCAAAGCAAACAGGAGGAGAGCATAAAGAGACAGTTGAGTTCAGAATTAAAATATACATTTTATAGTTTATTTATATAAAAGGTATATTTGTGTGTAAAGTTGGGTATTATTACTATTCCTGGTCCCGCCCACTCCCGATTAAATGTTTTCCTCTCCCGTCCCAATCACGTGATTCGTAGCGATTTTGTTTCCCATCCCGCGGGATTCCCGAAAAAATGCCAGCCTCTAGTTTGAAGACTCGTTCTCTCCCCCTACAGTGCAATTCGGCTAGGTATACATCCGCACTAAAATATCAGGGTGAAAGTCATCATAGCTTGTGTAGTATAGACCCAGCTCCCAACCCAACTTTGAGAATAGATTAACGGCGATATTTTTTTTATTGCCCGATAAGAGTCTCACGTTAACGCAGCACATTAACGCCGATAACGGCCCACCACTAGTTAAAATACATAAACAATAGAGCTAATGTTCATTACACAACAAAGGCCTGCAGGGGCGCTGGCTGCCTGATAATTATTTATACATATTACTGCAAGATCTCATCCTTGTTTAATATTGACCAAGCACAATTGAATTAAAATGTCCACTTATTCTTTAATATTTGGCAATTTCTTTAGTAAAGAAATGTTATAGCTGCTGAAATTAAATTAATATGTGGACATCAAAACTTGTAAACTCAGAGTGAGTGTTTGAGCTTTTAGTTTGAAATTGCGATGTATCCTGTGTTTGTGTAGGTTTATAAATGATTTACCTTACACATCTGATGAAATGGTGCACGTTGCGTTCCCAGATGAACGTTATAATAAACACAAACTTGCAACAACACGCAGAGATGGAGTTTGAGACGCTCCACATGTAAATAATAACAATTTCTGTGGAGCTACTGTGAACGTGACACACGTACTTAACCTACACGCATGTGAATAATTAAAGTGCATACAATTATTTAATTAAATCATAGCATATGTGAATTCACAATTATGCTTAATTATGATTTTTAAATGGGTTTAATATAACATGCAGCCTTGGAAAACAGTCTAATAATATGTTTTATGGATTCTCGTCCTTGAAATTGTCAGGTAATACATTCTGAATCCAGTAGCAAATGCAGTAAACAGTTTATTGTACAAGGCAGAGAGTGAATTAACAGGACAGTCAGAATCGTGAGTCTTCGATAGAATGAGCAGGCCTTGGCAGCAAGGAAACTGCAACGGGTTGGGCAATGATTGCTGATGCAAACGTCAGGAATCCAGAGAGAGAAACGTCAATCACCAAAACAGGTACAGAACAAGACACAGGAAGCCGAGAACGAACTGAACGGAAACAGCAAAACACAGGTGAGCACACCAAACGATCTGACAAAGGACAAGAGCAAACACTCCACATAAATAGCAGTCCTGATGAGCTTCAAGTGTCTGAGGGATTAGCTCATCAGCTGATCAACGTTGCCCCAGCAACGAGCGCTGCCAACATGTGACAAGGACACAGACAATACAAACATAAATGAACGCACAGACCTGTGAATCGTGACAGAAATGTCCCACTTACGGTATTTTGCCGGTTAGTCGACGTGAGCAAAATGAAGTCGACGATTTTTTTTAAATCGACTAGTCGCAACGAATTGCGACAGCCTTAAAATAAACACAGAAGAAAGGAAATTCTTATTTGGAGATAGGACAGCGATCACACTCCCGGAATCTCGTGACCGTTTAATGCATACTTCAATGATGTTATCAACTAGGGAAGACTGTTTTATGAGGAGAGTCCGAGCGCAAACCAAAGTGACTTCCTGACCTCCCGACCCCTAACGTTTCGTCTTCTGGCATTCCATAGGTTTTTTCCTCTTCTCGTACAGACCGAAAAGACTCCAACTTGAATAAAGGATTTCCAAAGACAATCAATAATTGCTGCTGCGATTAAAGCAATATACTCAAGAGACAATATATATTATTGTTGTACTTTATCTTTTATAAGCTTGCTGTGTTATTGGAACCATATGTATTTTAATCTTTGACGTATACTTTTTCCCTGTTAACAGATCACTAGTGTTTAGTTTCATATGAATTGTCATGATAATTACAAATCAGTGGTGCAACAGATTTGGTGGACATCACGCAATGACATCCGCAGCCCGAAGGTTCCCTCAACAAGGAAAACACCATATCAGCTGTCAAACTCAACATCAAAAGTAAAACAAATCTCTATTGTTGCTGGAAACTGGTGAATTGATCTGTATGCAGTCAAGATAGCGAAGTCTCTGCTTGTGATCTACCTCTGATAAAGTTACGAGATAGCAAAAGAGTGCTAGACTTAAACTTTCTTCAAATCGACTTTCTTCAAATCGCAAAACTCCTGACCTGTGTGGGTGCGTATGTGTATGTGTGCATATATGCATTTTTGTACATTTAGTCCATGTATTGTAGAATAACACTTAGCAAATAAACCTCTGTTTCATTTATTAAGAATAGTGTCTTGTGCTGTGTGATTTGCAAGTTTGAAACATAAGTTTTGGATTAATATTAATTCAATCAAATCAATATCGAATCTTTAATAAATGATTCCCTAAGAGCTGAAACAATAGCTCAAAACTCCTTACACTGACTTGTAATCATATCACCACATTCCCAGAGTTGCTAATGGTGTCTTTGTATTAATAGGACTGACTCACAGTTGTAAGTCATTATTTTCACAAATATTCTGATCTGTGATGCTTCTCAGTCAACACCAAACATGTTTGTGTTTGTTTGTTTATTTATTACATGACAGGTGAAGAAAAAATTGTATGACCAGGAGATAAATCATTGCAGTTGTTAATTTAGCTTGACGGCTTGAAACAACTGAAGTATTTCTTAGTATTTATTAATATTTATTTTGTAATATATCTTAATATATATAAAAAAATCATGACAGAAACGTTTCTCCAAAAGAAAAACTGAATAATGAGTTTCCTATTAAATAATAAAAATTTGAAGAAAGCTTCACAATAAATATTTAAAGCAAATATTTACCAACAATTGTGAAATCCCTGAAGGGGTCATAGTTAGATCTATTTTAAAAGAGAGGTCTAAAAGTATTAAAAGTATTCATATTTTACATATTTAATTTATTTAATTTATTAAAGTATATTTTATGTCAAACTCTCTCCTTGAGACTCGAACACTCTTCATAGGTAAACTATGATAAACTAACATAGGTAAACGATCATATCTCATGACTCCCTTTTGAGGCTGCATTAGGTCTTAGAATTAAATTGAATTAATTTTCTTATCATATTCAGGCTTATATTATAGTGTACTGCATACAGAAAAATATGTTAAGCCAGTTAAGTAAAAACATTAGTTATGTCTTGATTTTCATGTCTACTACGTATTAACGATATACAACATTTTCATGAAGATACCAAAATATTAATATAATAATAATAATTAATTGAACATTTAAAGTGGTGGATGTCAATATGGCCATGGATTTCATAAAAAAAATTGCCTGGAATTTACAAGATCAAAGAGTGTTATTTTACAATATATTACTGCATTCAGAAATGTACTGTGAAATCAAAGCATGCTGGGTAATTTTCTTACAAATGACTGTGAATGAACAACAGAATGATGCTAACATCACATTAATTTACTGCTCCTGTTTTACTGAGAATTCACATAATAAAGTTGTCTTTAACTGTCACTGTGATAAATTTAGTTGTTTTCTACTTTAATTGTTTTGAAGTCACCATAACGGTGATTAGTGATTAGTATTTCTTAGAGGTCTTTGAGCTTACATATTCTTATTCAAATGTATGATCATGTCAGAAGTGTGACAAATGAAAACATTTATCAAAACGATGACAAACTATAATATGAAATTTATGACTTACATTTATGAATATTGTAAAACTTCAATTTCCTTATGAACTAAGTTTTCTTTCTGTGTTTTGGATCACTTCTAATTCAAATCGGAAATATAGGTTGGATGTTGTGAGCGAAGTCTTCAACAGATCTGGGAGCCCAAAGACAAGACACAGAGAGGCATCATGGCTTTCGAACTCAATTTATTCTTGACAAGCATGCCTTTATATATGGTACCAGAGAGTTTTGTATTACAGGAGGTTCACAAAATGACCAAATAAGGTACAGAAAACATAGCATGACAGACACAGAATGAATGCCTTCTTTCTCTACTTATAGCCAAGAGACACCTGTCAAGCGACCTCCTCTTCTTATAGTAACATAAGCAGCGAGCTCTTTACCTTTTCTGTAGCTTTGTATTCACTTATGCAGAAATTAAATCTAACAACACCATTATCTAACTTAATGGTACATCTGCACTGTAGAAACATAGTATGAAGCTGTTTGTTTACAATACATTTCTGAAGGCCAGAACACACCAAGCCGACTCTCATCGGCTCACGTCGGCAGCAGTTTGCCCGATTCGGACCTTCTGCAAGAAAAATAACTCTGATTGGATGTTCAGTTTAGCGAACCTGTGTTTTACTCACCTTCGAAGCATCCTAATGGCTGATGATGTAGGATGTATGCGTCACGCGCGTGCCACTGGGAAATGTAGTAGCAAAGGAAAACCAGTCTCCTCTTGGCTCATATCAAAATCCTCCAACATTTTTCTTTACAAATCCTCATTTTGTGCTTTGTGACCAGTGTTTTGTTTAGTTCTCTCTCCGCGTTCGTCACCAATCACGCAATTTCGACGTCTTACATCATCTGCCGGGACTGCTTCCGCTTATGACAGTTAGATGAAGTGACACAGAAGTGTTCATAACGTTTGAAATATGGATATTTATCTTTCAAAAACACATGGATTTGCTACAGGGGGGCTTTATTCACACCCTGGAGCCGTGTGAGGGACGTTTTACTACGGATGCGCGCACTTTATTTCACGTCTTCCAAACTGAATCCAGCAAACACCAGTTTATCCCCTCGGTAAGGCTTGGAGGGGCCAGGACCATTTTTAATAGAACTTTGATTGGATTCATCTGAAAGAAGAATGTCACATACACCTAGGATGCATCGAAGGTGAGTAAAACAGCCACATTTACATTTTTGGATGAACTAACCCTTTAAGAGTGCAGTTAGATACAAGAGAAGTCCCACTGTGAAATTACGGTGAAAGTAATGCAGTTAATAACCTGGAATATACTTAATGTCACACATTTACAGTGCAGTTATGTCCAATCTACTAATTTTTTTTAATCCCATGAAACTGGAAAAAGATTCTAGGCTGAATAAAAATGAAACAAAAATCCTGGATCAGTATCAGCATTTGTTCAGCTGACAGTCTTGTTCAGGACGTGTTGTTTTTGATTCACTTGTTTGGAGCTTGTGGAGTTTCCACTGTCAAACACTGTACAATACAGAGAAAGATAAAATACACTGAGATCTGCTTTAATACAAGATAATAAATGAAAGCATTGAGTCAATAACTTACTGTAGTTTCTTCAGTTTACAGCGTGGATCCTCCAGTAGAGCAGAGAGCAGCTTCACTCCTGAGTCTCCTGCTTTATTATTGTTCAGATTCAGTTCTGTCAGGTGTGAGGGGTTTGATCTCAGAGCTGAAATCAGAGCAGCACAGCCTTTCTCTCCAATACTGCAGCTCCACAGCCTGCAGAGAGTGAAGAACATGAATGATCTCTGAGATTGTGTTTAAGCTTTAGGGTGAGACTCTGTTTGTGTGAGTTTGTATGAGCTCTGCTTTTTCTATACACCAGGATCGGTGCTATAGAGATTTTATCTGAGACATTAATTTATCTACACTCTACCCACATGATTCCTGATTGTGATGCTGAATTAGTTTATCGTTTTCACTCTTCAAACAGTTTGTAGAACTATAAAGGCGATAATGTTAAAATGAGAGTAACATTATAGTATAACTATGACATATAAGTCTTGTAAGGATCATTAATCGGCTCAATGATGGAATCCAGCGGCGTGGAAGAAGGTATAATGTGTGAAGGTCTACTACTCGTGCTTTAATATAACTACAATTTTCAAGAGATCATTAAATTTAGAATGTGTTTCTAATTATTAACTAATCAGAAATATTTAGATTCAATTATTCCTTCATCAGGGACCCGATGTCGCGTTTGAGTCTCACTCCGACCGGAGGGCATGAATCTCACGATCACAAACTCTCCAGTCTGAACATAGTCAGAGGGTGCAAGATTAACCACAGAATATATATTTTGTGTTTAATAGCCTGTTTATTAGCCTGTGTTTAATAACATTAGTTTTTGTTCCTTTAGATTCACAACACATTACTACAAATCCTGCTGCAAACCGTAACAACAGGAAAATGCAACAGATTTATGCTAACACTAGTTTGTCATGATTTAGTTCTCAAGATTTGGGAAGTGATTAATAAAGATTAATCTATCTGTTCAGTAACAGAGGGACGGATGATTAGTAGAGCTATGAACTGAACCAATCATGAAGCTCACATGTAACCTTGGTATTTTAATGCATTTCTTAACATAAATATGAGTGTATTTTTGTTCATAGTGTCTGTGATGTATTTTTGTTTACAATATTTGCATTTGGATCAATAGGGACTCTGTAGTTCAGTAGTGCTGAGGAATGATGGGATTGTTCTGGCGCACAGTTTTGCAGACACAGAAAAGTAAAGATGTTGCTTCAAACAGATCCTCCGTCTCAAGCGTATTCTTTCAGTTAGATACACAACAGGCTGAGAAAGACACGCAGCAGTTAAGAGGACACGACTCGCACTCGGCTGTTAAGCGCAAAGTGGATAAATATTTTGTTTGGCAGTATTTTCACACAGTTTTTGTGTTCAATAATATAATAACACTCACTGTAGTTTCTGCAGTTTACAGCGTGGATCCTCCAGTAGAGCAGAGAGCAGCTTCACTCCTGAGTCTCCTGGTTTATTATAGCTCAGATCCAGTTCTGTCAGGTGTGAGGGGTTTGATCTCAGAGCTGAAATCAGAGCAGCACAGCCTTCCTCTCCAATACTGCAGCTCCACAGCCTGCAGAGAGAAAGAGAAAGACAGCTATAATCAGTAATTAATAGTCATGTCATGTGTTATAAAGGTTTGTTATTTAAACATTGTAACACTATTCATCTCATTTAATACAAATATGTCAGATTTGAAAAGAGTGTTTTCCTTTATGAAGTGATGGCAATAATTAATTAATGATGTAAATATTAACGTGTTTTAAATAGGCTACATAAATTGAATAAACTGTAAATTAACAAAGGTTATTCAACAAAACATGATATAGTCAAGAGCAGTGAGGGATTTCCCCTTTTATTGTTTGATTAACATTAATGAGCTTTATTAGGCTGCTGTCTCAAGACCTATTTCACGGATCCAATACTGATACTCATGCGTTTTCATTCGCAACTGTTTACATTAACCTGAGACAAAACCGACAGCACTTATGAGGATACTCGCCAAGACGACAATTTTGACATTATTTTGTGTGTATTTGGTCACTTAACCGCATCAAGCTTTGCTTGTACCACCAAACTCAATTTGGTGCTCATAGCGTGCACTTTGGATGTGACTGTGAGCGCACAGAAAAGCACCTCTGGAGAGCGAGAGTACCGAAAGGCTTAAAAAGACCTGCAAATAATACATTTTTGTGACGATGTAGCAATGACTGATTAGGAAATTGATAATTCTGTCAACGGTACTGAAACACGAGCTAAAGTCTTGTATCGCAGCTCTATCTCTATATATTATATTATATTATATTTATTGAGACCACTGTAAAGCCATATTAAGTTATAATAGAGTCTTCAATAAGTTTTATAATATTTGTTTAAAGAAAAACAATGTTTTTTAAATGCATTCTGCAATGTCTTCATTTAACAAAAGTAAATTATTTTATTTTATAATTTTTTTAAGGGTTTGAACTGAGGATGAGAGGGCAACAAACAAAACCACTGCTACAGAAAACACATTTGTATAATTATACATTTTACTCAAAACCTTATAGATACTGAGATGTGAAGAGACTCACTGTAGTTTCTGTAGTTTACAGCATGGATCCTCCAGTAGAGCAGAAAGCAGCTTCACTCCTGAGTCTCCTGGTTTATTATTGTTCAGATTCAGTTCTGTCAGGTGTGAGGGGTTTGATCTCAGAGCTGAAATCAGAGCAGCACAGCCTTCCTCTCCAATACTGCAGCTCCACAGCCTGCAGAGAGAAAGAAAACAGATAAAATCAGTAATTAATAGTCATGTGTTATAAAGGTTTGTTATTGAAACAATGTAACACTATTCATCTTCTTTAATACAGATATGTCAAGATTTGAAAAGTATGTTTTCTTTATAAAGTGATGGCTATTTTATTTAATGGTTTATCATTAAACTAATGTTTGCATCTCTAATGAATACTGTTACGTCCCGTATGGTCTGGGAGGGATATTTTTGCTCTTTTCTCTCTCTCGTCTTACTCTCACCTCACAGGCCCTGTGATTGGACTATGCTTCCGTCAATCATCAATTCTACTCTACGCGTATTAAGACCCGGATGTGACGCGAGTTTCGGGAGAGCGTTTGCTTTTCATTTGTTGGCTCTCCCACGTCTGCTGTGGTTTTACTCCTGATTTTGGTTGTAATTTTTTTGTGCTTGGCTTTTCTCTTTGTGAAACTTTACAGTTCGTTTGCTGTGACTCGAGTCTCGGTTTATCCGAGTTTATTCAAGTCCTTCTCGACATGTAGTGATGGGACCAGTTCAGCATGTCACGTGACTTACATTATACTACACACAGGGTAAAGTTGTCTAAACACACTAGTTTATGACTAGTGCCAACTTCTGTATTTTGTTTGGCAGTCAGCATAGTTAGTGGCGCTCTACGCTGAAGACTGCACTGCCAAGTTCAGCTCCAACCACATCATCAAGTTTGCCGATGACACATCAGTGGTAGGTCTCATCAGCAACAACGATGAAATGCACTACAGAGAGGAAGTGGCACAGCTGGCTGAATGGTGTGGCGCAAACAACCTGTCCCTCAATGTGGAGAAGACAAAGGAGGTTGAGATGGACTTCAGGAGAAACTCCGTTGACCACCCCCCACTGACCATCGACAGCTCGACTGTGGAGAGAGTCAGCAGCACTAAATTCCTGGGGTGCACATCACAGAGGACCTCACCTGGACCACCAACACCAAGTTTGTCTCCAAGAAGGCACAACAGCGCCTACACTTTCTCCGCCGGCTGAAAAGAGCAAGCCTCCCTCCCCCCATCCTCACCATCTTCTACAGGGGAACCATTGAGAGCATGCTGACCAGCTGCATCACTGTCTGGTACGGGAACAGTTGTGCAGCAGACCGCAAGACCCTCCAGCGGACAGTGAACACCGCTGCAAAAATCATTGATGCCCCTCTCCCCTCCATCTTGGATATTTTCCTTACACGATGCTCCAGCAAAGCAAAAAGTATCGTGAAGGACCCCACCCACCCCTCCCACAGTCTCTTCCAGCTCCTACCCTCAGGTAGACGGTACCGGAGTATCAGAGCCCGCTCCGCCTGACTGCTCAACAGCTTTTTCCCCCAGGCTTTGAGAGCCCTGAACTCACATCACACCGCCCCTCTCTGAAACCCCAAACAACCCCCCTCCACCACACCACACCACATCACAGGAAAAAACTGTTAAACTTTTATTGAGCGGGCCTGCACAAGCCGCCTGGAGCAACACACTCTCCTCTGCATGCACTAGACACTTTCACACACCATTGTGTGTCCATAATCCCACAAAAGACTGATTGCAATACACGACTGTAATGTATGTATGTTTACTGGCTCATGCACCACAAATCACCTTATACTGCTCCCCAGCCAGCTGCTTGAATGTCTCTCTTTTTGCACATGTACAGTATTTGAAGTCATCTGCACAGTTGTACAGTTTGTATTTTTTATTTTGTTTATGTATAGGTAACCACTTTTATATATAGCATATGTATAGTCAAAGCTGACAGTAGTTTAGTTGTGTGTAGGTTTATACTGTTTTACTTCGTGTTGTATATCTGTATTTATGTAGCACCGTGGTCCTGTGAGGCACGACATCTCGTCCCACTATATGTCCACACATGTAGCGGAATGACAATAAAGCTCAACTTGACTTGACTTGACTTGAAGATATTATTTTCCTTGATTTCTTTGTGTAGCTTAGCTTTGTTCGGTGCTAGTTAGGGGGGTTTTGTTTTATTATTTTCTTTTCTTTAGCACCGCTCTTGTCCCTCACTGTTGTTGTCCTTAATCAATTACATTTGTATATAATGTGTAAATAGATATTTGTTGGTTTGTTTGAAGGTATTTTGGGTTTGTTTGTATTATTATTATTAATTGTGAGCTTTGTAATATTGAATTATTTCTCACTAAACACAAACTTGATATTCAGTTTTGCCTCTGTCTGCTTTCTAATTGCACACACCACACCTTCACAGCAGGGAAAAGTGTTTTAGCTTAAATATCCTTTTACTTATCAAATGTTTTGTGTTGCCTTCCAAAACCCTAGACGCCAAATAATTAGGGAGACGTAACAAATACGCACACAAATCTCAATCACATTGTATTCATCCTGACATTTATTTATTTAATTAAGTTTTGATTCATGTCTTAATGATAGCCTGTGTTTAATATAACATATTATTTTTGTTCAATCAATAAGAATGTGGACTGGATCAACTACCTCTATTACCATCAACAAAGGTTCGTAAACTACACCACTCAAGCTGTAATAGGGCTTCATGAGCAATTAGACAAAACCTTGCTAATGACAGTACAAAATAGAATAGCGTTAGATATGCTTTTGGCTGAGAAAGGAGGGGTGGGTAGAATCTTAGGTTTAACAGATAAACAGATCATAAACAGACTAGATTTGTGACCGGTTAACATCTGTGGACGAACAGTCAAAAAATTAAGAGCTGGGGAACTGCTAAAAATTTGATATTGGCCGCTATTATTCATTAATGAGGGTATAGGGATTAACAGCATAGATTAAATAAATATAGAAAAAACAGAACAATGGTTAAATATGAAAAAAGAGGAGGGGACAGGAAAGATTAAACTAAAAAGGCAGTTGAGGGCTAGAATGATGGGTAAATGGAGAAAGTATAGAGACGTGGGGAATTGAGGTAGGTCGACTAATGAGGGAAACAGTAGAGGTGTGGAAAAGTTAGCTGAAAAAAGGCTAGCCTTAACCCTCCACCTAGCATGGGACAAAAGATACCGAGCGCCCCGCTTCCATACAATGACAAACTGACCATGACTGAGCTCCCAGCATATTGCACAAAAAAAAGGAGTAGAAAAGCATGTAGGGATATATCCGGTGATTTCAGAGGGAGAAGAAACCACAGTGAAGATAGTGGCAGGAATGCTTAGATTAAAAAGCATAAATCAGGCAGAAGGTAATGAAAGTATGACTGGCCAGAGAGAGTCAGAACAGGCCCAAATAAGGGAAGACCGACAAGATAGTAGAGGGAGGGGAAGACAAATGAGTAACTTTGAACCAAATGCAGAAAGCACCCCCTTTGAAAAAACTGGAGCAAGGAAATTAGGAGCAGGGTTATTAGAAATAAGCGAACAAGCAACTGAACTGGTAGACGAAATAGCAGACAAACACAAGGAGCTAACCAAAAAAATGTATGAAAGATTAATGGAGGAAAACCTCCTTAAAGAATTAAGAAAGATGGAACTCCAAAATATGAAAAGAAAGACAAAAGGGAAACTGGGATGAGCAAACTTATCCAGATGAGTGGGACCAGCCTAAATTAAAGTTTAATATGGAAAAAGCCACAAAGATGTGTTTAAAAAATATAGAGAAAGAGAGGCAGCAGAGACAACAGGTACCAGGTCAGGTATGAAATATAAAGAGACATACAAGGGAGCAAAAATGATGCCACTATTAGTGGAAGGAACACAGCTGAAATATGTGCCATGGGAAGGAAGGGACGTAGAAACATTGAAATCAAAACTACCGAGCCCGAGGGATGGGGCCAATAGATGGATAGCCGCTTTTGAGGATGACACAGTGGGAGATATGATCGCGGTAGGGGACATTAAGGTTTTGCTGTCTAAGGTATTAACCAGGCAAGAGATGGAGGATATACTGGAGGACGCTGGCATGAAGGATGCTGTGGGCTGTGAGGATTACAATGGTCAATCCTTAAACACGTACCGTGCTGAATTATGGGGGACATTGAGAGACAAGTTTCCCACAAAAATGTCCAAAAACAGGCAGCTGACAACTGAGGATAATTCCCACGGAACTAAGTATAGTGAAGTGCGATGCACATCAAAAGGGGGAAGATAAGATCTCGTTAGGGAATAACTTTGCAGACCAAACAGCAAAAGCAGCAGCAAAAAGAGAAACAGAACCAGGAAAAGGGATGTTAGTATTAACCAGGGCTCAGATAGATTAAAAGACTGAATGCATATAACAATAGGACGGAAATGATAGACACAATAATCAAACAAAACAACATGTGGTTTCCTAGAATGCAAGAGAAAGTCAATGAGTTTTTAACACAATTTCATCCTCAGTCTCAAGGTAGAGTCGAACGAATGAATCAAACACTAAATGCAAAGCTTTCCAAAATCTGTGCACAAACAGGCCTGAATTGGGTAACAGCGCTACCAATATCCCTAATGGCGATAAGGGGGAAGTACAAACCGCGGAACTAAATTGACACCTCACGAAATGGTTACGGGGAGGAGAATGCCAAGAGGAGACAGAGAAACAATAGAAATAGAAGACATAGACAAATTGAAAAGTGAATTAGATAAATATGTGACAACTCTAACCAAAATTCATGCAAGTATGAATCCCGACCAAGAGAAACTCCAGCCGAATCAAACAGAAGTGGACCGATAGCAGTGGGGGATCTGGTCTACATAAAAGTGTATCAAAGGAAGTGGGACGAACCCAGACATGAAGGGCCATATGAGGTGACATCTGCCACTCCCACATCAATCAAAGTGCAGGGATCAAACTTCTGGTACCACATTTCACACTGCCTTAAAATAAACATGAACAAAAGTGAGGTAATAACACATGAAGCTAAGAACCTGTTCGAAAGCCCTGAAGAAGAGGCATTGAGTCACTGCATAAGTAAAGACTGTGCCCTAGGGGCAGGAATAGCCTTAGAATTTAGAAACAGATACGGGGTAGAAGAATTAGTGGAACAACAAAAGGGGGTGGGAGAGTGTGCATATGTAGAAAAGAAAGGAAGAAGGATACTACACTTAATTACCAAAGAAAAAGCGGGTGACAGACCCACTTATGACAATTTGGAACAGAGCCTAATAAACGCCAGAAGGATCTGTCTAGAGCAAAACGTAACCACTTTAGCTAAAATATTCAGAGGTCATGGGGGAACAAAAGAAAATATGAATCCCCCTGATAATAACAACAAGTCCTCTAAATAAGATGGATATATGGATAACAATAGGAGTAGATGTGACTGGGACAGACTCAATGGGACTAATATGGCCATTATGGTGGCAGTAGCAGTGCTGGGTCTGTGTGGGTGTTGTTCTATACCATGTATAAGGGGTTTGGCACAACGTGTGATTGGAACTGGAATTACTAAAGTAATGGCAGTAAGGGTAGAATTAATGACCCCCTTGCGGGAAGAATTAGACTCATCCGAGGACTGGGAAGAGGAGAGCTGTGCAGTGTAATAAGACTGTGAGGAGGAATAACACGGCCAGGCAACAACCACTGGGTGCTAGTAACCTAGCCTACAGCCAGGCTCTCTACCTAGTGCAAAGCTAGTGAGCTGAAGACAACGAAGATGCATTTTTTACACAGACACATATAGGAAATATGATGTAAGGTCTGTCTATATTAACCATTTAGGCGCCAGTTAAAAAAAAAAAAAGCTGGATTTTGACATCAAGATTTCAAAAGCTTGTGGCTTGAAAGGGGTTAAAGATAGAGATCTACTGTAAATTAGAAAAATGTTAGGCATGCCCAAAAGTTTATGTGGGGTGTAAATATACTCATCTAATTGGCATATTATGACGTCATCATGGGGCGGCCCTCTTGAATTTCATAATATTCAGGAAATAGTAGATAATGAATTGATGTTTGAACTTTTTTTAATTCTTTTTTTATCCTCATTACAAATGGTCTGAAAGGAGGAAAATAACAATAAAACAGGAGAAAGTACAACATTATTACTAAATTACTATACACTATATGGTAGTAAAACACATGTGAACAGTAGCCTACTTTTTTATCAGTTCATCAGTAATATTCAGGAAATAATAGATATTTAATGGTTGTTTGAACTTATTTGCATGTTTTTTTGTCTTTTATCCTCATTACAAATGATCAGGAAAAGAGGAAATAGGAGAAAGTAGTAAATTATTACTATATTACTGTGCCATAGTAAAATACATTTTATATAATTTATACATACAAAAATACAAATTTTCTGATCAGTTGACCAGCTGTTTGCCCAATCAGGTATCTAAATGACCGTTTATAGTTCTTGAGAGTATGGTATCTCTTATTGCATGGCACAGCGCACAGACCTAATGTTACCCAACACTGACTGCACCTGTACTGTCTGCCGGCGGCACTTTGAGCACGCACGGTCAGAAATAAAGGTGCAATCTGGGGCGATCATCAGCAACGCAGAGCCTCTCCTATGGACACTAATACCACGTCCACCCCTGCCACCCCCCCATCCCCATTATGGTAAGTGGGATCCCCATCCCACTTATTTGTGCTTTGTGAACACTCTCACCATGTCCGGCGGCACCATTGTGCAGCAGAGATGTACCGGGAGAAGTGCGATCATTAGACAGCCGATCGGCCGATTCCAAAACTCAAATATTCCCCTTCAGAGTCAGACTCGGCGAATAACATTTGCAACACATCCTCACAGTACAACTTTTTATTAGTCATTTGGCGATTTTCTCTCACAAATCTCACAATTTACTCACACGCTATGAACTGAACTGCTTCCGCATCAATGACATGGTAGATCACTTGCTCTGCTATTTTCTATAAACACTTTTGGTCTAGAATCGAAGTACCACATGTCTGCCATCTAGTGGTAGAGAATACAAATGCGATATTACACAATATTAAGAACTACATCCTATTTAATTGAGTATGACGCCTTGTCTCAATTTTGCGACTTTGCAATTTTTGCAATTTGTGTGGAAAATTCCCAGAAACCCTAAATCAAGTTAGGGTGCGGTACAAGATTACACCGGAAGGGGGAGGAGCTAGGGGTCTATCTAGGCAGAGAGCTGCTAGAGCGAGGGCATTGTTTCACATGATCTGCCGGTAGAACACTTGTGAAACTTTCAGTATCGTTTGGGCTGAAGACGATTCTTCAATAAAAACATTTTTATTCTTAAAACATCCTTCGTCTCGAATATCTTCAAATCAAATCACTTTTATTGTCACATCACCACAGCACAAGTGCCTTGGTGAGTGAAATTCTTACGAGCGTGCTCCAAACAGTGCAAAAAATAATACACAACAATTTACATATGGACAGTACATATTTACAGACTGTACAGAAGACAATGTGCAAAATACACATACATATACTCAGTACACACAGTGTACTATAAAGACATACTTAGTTACCAATACACATTATACACCGTATGTACACATCTATGCATAGTAATATGTGAAGGTGCAACAGATTATTAATTTACAGTAGATTGATTGTGCAACAGATAGTTGTGCAAGGTGCAACAGATTATACATATGCAATGTTGTGGGTGTGTTTGTATGGTGTCCAGTGATAGCAGATGTGTTAGTGCAGTGTGTGCGTGTAGTCCAGTTGAACTGTGTTAAAGTGCAGTGCATGGCATGTTGTGTGAGTGGGAGTGTGATGTAGGGTGAGTTATTTCTGACTGTTCATTAGCCTGATAGCCTGAGGGAAAAAGCTGTCCCTCAGTCGGCTAGTGCGGGATCGGATGCTGCGGAGACGTCTCCCTGAGGGCAGCAGAGAGAGCAGTCTGTGGGACGGGTGGCTGGAGTCTTTGATTATCCTCCGGGCTTTCCTTGTACACCGCCTGGTGTAGATGTCCTGGAGGGAGGGAAGCTCACCTCCAACAATGTGGCGGGCAGTTCGCACGACCCTTTGCAGGGCCCTGCGGTTGCCAGCGGTACTGTTTCCAAACCAGGCGGTGATGCAGCCGGTCAGGATGCTCTCCACAGTGCAGGTGTAGAAGGATCTGAGGATGCTGGGGCTCGTTCCAAACTTCCTCAGCCGTCTCAGGAAGAAGAGGCGCTGATGTGCCTTCTTCAGCACTGCATCTGTGTGAGCAGACCATGTGAGATCCTCGGTGATGTGAACGCCGAGGAACTTAAAGCTGCTCACCCGCTCCACAGGTGTCTTGTCGATGGTGATGGGTGTGTGTTCTCTGCTCTGTCTCCTGTAATCCACCACCAGCTCCTTGGTCTTGTCGATGTTGAGTGAGAGGTGGTTCTCCTGACACCATTTAGTCAGGGTACTCACCTCCTCTCTGTAGGCCGTCTCATCGTTGTCGGTGATCAGGCCTATCACCGTTGTGTCGTCTGCAAATTTGACGATGACATTGGAGCTGTGTGTTGCTGTACAGTCGTGTGTGTACAGGGAGTACAGGAGTGGACTGAGGACGCAGCCCTGTGGAGCAGCAGTGTTGAGGACCAGGGGAGATGAGGTGA
Organism: Gymnocypris eckloni scoliostomus; assembly: GCA_027564155.1. NCBI lineage: Eukaryota > Metazoa > Chordata > Actinopteri > Cypriniformes > Cyprinidae > Gymnocypris > Gymnocypris eckloni. The sequence goes on from CM050418.1 coordinate 32,991,782, forward strand.
TGTTGCCCATTCTGACCACCTGAATTTTGCAGAAAGTCCAGGATCCAGCTGCACAGAGATCTGTTCATGGTGTTAAATGCCGAACTATAATCCACGAACAGCATCCTCACATAGGTGTTCTTATTTTCCAGGTGGGAGAGAGCAGTGTGCAGGGTGAAGGCAATAGCATCGTCTGTGGAACGGTTACTGCGGTATGCAAATTGTAGTGGGTCCAGTGAAGCAGGTAGCACAGAGCAGATGTGTTCTCTGACGAGCTTCTCAAAACACTTGCTGAAGATGGGGGTCAGAGCAATGGGCCTCCAGTCGTTCAAGCATGTGATTTTATTTTTCTTAGGTATGGGCACAATGGTGGATTTTTTGAAGCATGAGGGAACCACAGACAGTGTGAGGGACAGATTGAAAATGTCTGTAAAAACCCCGGCTAGCTGGAAAGCGCATGCTTTGAGCACACGGCCTGGTATGCCATCCGGGCCCACGGCTTTACGGATGTTCACCTGTTTGAAGGATCGGGTTACATCCACGACAGAAAGCGAGAGTGGACTCACCTCTTCTGCGGCAGCCGTGTGAGCGCTCTCTTTGTGGGCGGTGTTATCAGCCTCGAAACGAGCATAAAAAGTGTTGAGCTTGTCCGGTAGAGAGGCGGCAATGTTCACAGTAGCTGGTTTATTCCCTTTAAAGCCTGTGATGTTGTTTATGCCCTGCCACATGCTTCTTGGGTTGTTGTTGTTGAAATGTTCTTCAACTTAGTTTTTATATTGTCGTTTGGCTGCTTTGATAGATCTCCTGAGATCGTAACTGGCTTGTTTCCGATCGTTAGTGTTTCTGGATTTAAAGGCAGATGTCCACGCTGACAAGGCTGATCGAACATCGCTGTTAATCCACGGTTTTTGGTTGGGGTAGATGCGGATTGTTTTGGTCGGAACTACATCCTCTATACACTTCCTGATGAAACATGTTACGGAATCTGAATACGCCTCTATGTCATCATCAGACGCTGCCCGGAACATGTCCCAGTCCACGTGATCAAAACAGTCCTGTAGTATAGCGTCCGATTGGTCTGACCAGCATTGTATTGTCCTGAGGGCGGGTGCTTCACGTTTCAGTTTCTGCCTATAAGCAGGCAGGAGCAGAATGGAAGAGTGATCCGATTTGCCGAAAGGTGGGCGGGGGAGGGACTTGTATGCGTCCCGGAAGGGGGAGTAACAATGGTCGAGTATACGTGTCTATCTCCACGCGTTGTGTTGTGTTGTGGTGATGTGTTGAATGTATTTTGGAGCTATTGTTCTGAAGTTGGCTTTATTAAAGTCCCCCATAGTAATGAACGCTGCATCTGGGTTCGCGGTTTCCTGCTCACTTATATTCCCGTACAGTTCCCTGAGTGCCTGGTCTGTGTTGGCTTGAGGGGGAATGTAAACAGCCGTGATTATGATCACTGTAAATTCCCTCGGTAGCCAGAATGGTCGACACAGAAGCGTATGAAATTCCAGATCAGGGGAGCAGAAGGATTTAATAGAGTGTATGTTTCTTTCGTCACACCACGAGTTGTTGATATAGAAACAAACACCCCCGCCTCTGCTTTTCCCTGTGAGCTCTTCCATTCGGTCCGAGCGATGCACGGAGAAGCCCGTGAGCTCGATGGCTGAGTCTGGAACCATAGCAGACATCCAGGTTTCTGTGAGGCAAATAACACAACAGTCCCTTGTTTCTCATTGGTATCTCATTGGCGCGCGCAGTTCGCAGAGTTTGTTATCCAGTGACTGAACGTTAGCCAGCAAAATGGTTGGGAGAGGAGGTCGGAAAGCAAAGGCGTCTCAGTCTGACGAGAACGCCAGCTCTCTTCCCTCTTTTTCGGCGTCGGCGGCATTTCCTCGATTGCGTGACCCAGACAAAGGGCTCTGATGCCGTGTCGGTGAACAATCCACCGGCATTCAAGAACTCAAAGTCCGGTTTGCGTTGCGCGACGGAGGAACCAATGTTTAAAAGCGTGTCTCTATCGTAGACAGTTATACTAACAACATCTAACACATAAAACATACGAAAAACTGCAAAGTTTTCCCGGAGCTCGCAACACGGCGGCCATTCTCGGCGCCATCTTGGTTATATAAAAACAGAACTGCAAACAATAATCCAGCAACCAAACACAATGAGAACAGGGTATAAATCAAGGATGAAACTAATCAGTAAATGACATACAGCTGAGAATGATCAGACAATCATGAGTGCAAGGGGTGATGAGAAACGAAGTCCAGAACCAAAAACCAATAATCCAAAAAGAGTGCCCTCTTGTGGCTGATATGGGCACTCCAGCAACTGGTTGTGACGATATATGCGCAATCCCACACCGAAATTCCAGGGCGGGGCCGGCAGAGCAGGTGGCCAGGGCGGGGCCGGTAGGGCAGGAGGCCAGGGTGGGGCAGGCAGTGTAGGAGGACAGCGGGGCCGGCAAAGCAGGGAGTTTGACTGTGGGCTCCCGGACTGGAGCGGGCTCTGGAGCGGACTCTGTGGGCTCCCGGACTGGAGCGGAATCTGTGAGTTCTAGGACTGGAGCGGACTCCGTGGGGTCACGGACTTGAGCGGGCTCTGGAGCGGACTCCGTGGGCCCAAGGACTGGAGCGGGCTCTGGAGCAGACTCCATGGGCTCATGGACTGGAGCGGGCCCACGGACTAGAGCGGGCTCTGGAGCGGACTCTGTGGGCTCACAGACTGGAGCGGGTTCTGGAGCGGACTCCGTGGGCTCACGGACTGGAGCGGACTCCGTGGGCTCACGGACTGGAGCGGGTTCTGGAGCGGACTCCGTGGGCTCACGGACTGGAGCGGGCTCTGGAGCGGACTCCGTGGGCTCACGGACTGGAGCAGGCTCTGGAGCGGACTCCGTGGGCTCACGGACTGGAGCGGGCTCTGGAGCGGACTCTGTGGACTCACGGACTGGAGCGGGCTCTGGAGCGGACTCTGATGGTGGAGCGGGCTCTGGAGCGGACTCTGAGTGTAGAGCAGATTCTGAGGGCTCCTGGACTGGAGCAAGCTCTGGAGTGGACTCTGAGACTACTGGTGTCAGGTCCTCCCGGACTACCAAACTTGAAATCACTGGATGTAACTTTGCTGCCCTCATCCTTCTCAACCTCCGCTTCCCAGTTGGAGTCGGAAGGCCAGGGCTGGTGTGAAAATCCCTGCAGAGGGGTTCAGACTGACCTGGTGTTGGCCATTAACTTCGATGATGGAGATACTTTATGAAGCCCCAGAAGTCCAGTATCCTAAATCCCTTCATCTCCTCCTGGAGCAGAAAATCATCCAGGCAGGTATTTAGGAATTCCTTAAGAGCCTCATCATTATACCCCAGCCCTAACGCCAAAGACCAGAATAACTGGGCGAAGCCTCCTATTTCACTTCCCTGCTGGCGCCGAGCAATCAACTGTCAAAATCGAGTCAACCGCTTCTTCCCAGTGGCAGGGGGAAGGACTCGGATAGCCATTGTCCCAGGTAAGGAGAAAGACTGCTGGATCTAGAGGTGGCTGGATTATTCTGTAACGAAAAACTCTCTAAAAGTTTGGTGGGGCAGAATAATCCACGTGGTGGTGTCGTGTTGATCGTATGTGAGGGTAGCTGTTCGTGCTTTGACCAGCCATCGGTTTCCAATGATTTCGGCTTGTGTTACCTCAACTTGAGAACGTGGTGTTGCTTCGGCGGGGCAGCTAGTGTCGGGTATAATGGATTCTAGGCCACAAATGCCCTCGGTATTATCGCGTACGGAGGGTTTATTCGGGCAGAGGAAGTGAATGTCCTTAGTGAGCGTACACATCTTTAGGTTTGGGGCCAGATACAACTGCTCGTTGTTATCGTGATATGCAACAACTTCAGGAGTGTGGATTTTGACATAGGTGTTCCCACATTCCCACAATGTCTTTAAGCCGGTAAATATTATTAGCGTCAATAATGGGCAAACTGAGAGGAAATGCCAAGTCGCCTGTTTCCGGGTCTGCATATATGGGAATAGCGCTACCCAGCGAAAAGGTGAGATGGGTTTGGATGGGACTAGCGGGGCCCGTGGTGGCTGAAGTTAGAACGTTTGGACAAGGCTAAGAGGTATCGCGTAGTGTGGAATCCTACTCATGGCTAAGTTGTCGATCAAGGAACTTACATTCGTAGCATGTCGGTCATGATTTTGGCGGTTTGCCTCGATCGGTTGACAAACGGTTCTCACAATGAGTTACGACGACTTTATTGAAGGGAGTCAATCTCAATTTCAGGGCCTGGATTCAAAGATTGGTTAAGGAAGTTCCCTGATGAGGGGACTACGGGGTAAAGGAGATTATACAGAGAGGAAAAAGGAAAAACACAAAGTGAGACACGAGAGAAAGAAAACACAAAAAAAAAAATTATAATAAAAAGGAGAACACAAGGACATCGAATGAGGTGAGGCCGCAAAGAGTGTCACATGTGTGGAGTAACTCTTTACTAGAGATTGGTCCTAGCAATGCAGCAGAGGAGAGAGTACGTGTTGTGTCTAAGCATGGTTGCTACATGTTTTCCTAAAACGACAGTACTTATGTTTGTGTGGTGTAGAGCATATGGTTGTCGGTCTGTGTCAGCGGGTTTGATCTTCCCCCTTTTCCTGTCGGCTGGAGCCCTGGTGCCTCTTTATCTGGTTTCGATGGACCCATCAAAGGACTGGCTCGCTGCGCCCTTGTCTGATTTTGATTCGATAGGCAACAGGTGAGAGCTTGTCTACAATCTCATGGGGTCCTGTCCAGTGAGGTAGGAACTTCTTTGACAGGCGATGGGTAGCGTTCTGCCTTGGTCGGGCAAAGCTGTAGTACCACACTTTGTCTCCGACATTGAGCTCATGGTGAGAGGCCTTTTGAGAGGTCGTAGTAGGCTTTCCAACCTTACGTGCTTCATTGTAGTTGGGCAAAGGCGAAAGTCGTTCTCAGGTGCTGATGTAACTCTTCCAGGTACTGGTGAGTGGTATAGGCTATGACAAGGTTCAGGTCACCAGGTTGGTACAGCAGGTGTAGGGGTAGCATCATGTTTCTCCCTGTCATCAATGTGAACGGGGGTACTCCGGTAGACTGGTGAGGGGTGGCTCGAGCGGCCATCTGTACCAGAGGAAGTTTAATATCCCAATCCCGTTGATTGGTGCCTACATACTTCTTCAACAAGCTGACCACTGTCCTGTTAGCCCGTTCAACTTGACCGGAGGAAATTGGGTGATGACTTATATGGAGCTCTGCCTGTATACCCAGGAGTTTCCACACTTCCTGCATGATTTCGGCGGTGAAGTGTGTTCCACGGTCAGAGTTGACCCTTAAAGGCAGTCCAAATCCTGAGAAGATGTGGTTCATTAACAGGCAGGCTGTCGTTTCTGCTGTATCATTGGGAGCTGGGAGGCACTCTATCCACTTTGTGAATTCGCAAAAAACGGTGAGGAAGTATTTGTTACCTCGTGTTGACCGTGGCAGGGGTCCTACCCAGTCTATTTGGAGGTCCGACCATGGGAAGGTCATTCCTTTCCTTTGCAGTGGTGCTCGGTGGTTTGGATTTGCCGGTTGGAACTAGCAACACACCAGGCATCCTTTAACGTATTCTACTACGTCTTGCTGCATGCCAGGCCAGTATGCTACTTGCTTGAGTGTTTCATAGGTGGCCTTGACACCGTGATGTCCTGCACATGGTGCATTGTGTGCGTGTGTCAGCATCATCCCCCTTTGGCCGTGAGGGACTACGAGCTTTGGCGCAGTGAGTGGCTCAGGGACATATGTGAGAACACCATCTCGAAGTTGCAGCATGTGCTTGATAGGGTGGAGCGTGCGGAGCTCGGAGGACGTGTTTAGGTCCGAGGTGGAAATGGGATGTGTTAATGGGTCGGAAATGTGAACTGCCATGGTTCGTAGTGACGAATCCGCATTTTGGAGGGTGAGGAGATCGTCAGCAGCGAACTTAGGTGATAGGGCAATGTGGGAGGAGGCAGGGGTGTGCGCACCAGTGGCATGCTGGCTGTGGGTTACTGCTGCCACTGAAGGGTTGGGTGGGAGGGCATGAAATGTCCAGGACTCTCCATGTAATGCACCTGCTTTGGCGAGGGCATCGGTTTGGTCATTTAAGTCTTTGTCTTGTCCTGGTTGACGTGAATGACCTCTGACTTTTTTCCAGTAAACGATCATGTCATGTTCAGTGACGATGGCGTCGCTTGCTTGGAAGAGTTCCTGGTGCTTGACAGGCTTGTTGTTAGCTGTCTTAAATCCATTCCGTTTCCATCCAGTTAAATGGCATGTGAAGTTTATGGCGCTTTTCCACTGCATGGTACGGCACGTTACGGTTCAGTACGGTTCTCTTTCGGGGGGTTTTCCACTGGGTACAGTACCTGGTACCTGGTACTTTTTTTAGTACCACCTCGGCCGAGGTTCCAAGCGATCCGTACCGTTACCAAAATGTGACGTGTAAACTCTACCGATCACTGATTGGCCGGAGAAAATCGTCATTACTGTGTCACTGAACTTGCGACACGAGAGCCGACATACATATACAGGTATACCCGCTAGATTTAAATCAGCACAGCCAGCGAAGGATCGGACGCAACTTTTGTTTTAACAAACGCACCTTTTTGTATCAACCAAAAAAATAGCCGTTTCGTTGTCTGTTGAGGAAGTACAGACGTTCCTCTCGTTGATAGCGGAGGAGCGGATCCAGCGAGAGCTTGATGGGGCAACGCGGAATGAAAAAGTCTTGTCTATATACTTTTTGCACTTTGTATATTTTATTTGTACCTTTGTATCTGTGTTTTGCTTCAATTAAAAACAATCTGATCTAATAAGTGTACCTCCAGACTATATTAAAAATGTATTATTTTATGAGCACGTAATGAACCTCTTGAAAAAGACAAATGATTAATGCCATGATGATACAAACCAACACATAAATAAATATATTCTAAAGTTTATTGATAATTCACTCTTTCAGAACATTCTACAAGAATATTTCACAATTCAAGTAACGCAGCACACCTGCCCTCCTCCTCTGCAGCCTGTGTCACTGCCACCACAGTCTCTGCTGCTGGGGGTAAATCCCAAGCATTCTTAAAGTTATCTTCATTGCTGTTAAAAACATCCACATGCCGAGAATGAAAAACACCATTCCGTCGATATGCTCCTTTGTTGTGTGTTTGTTTGTGGCGCGTTTTCGATGATGTGACGGCAGTAGAGGTGGCGCAAATATAACGACATGTGAATAATCCCGCCCACTCCAAAGCAGTACTGAACTGCAGTGGAAATGCAAACCGACCCGAACTGAGCTGTGCCGTGCCATAACGAGCCGTGCCGAACCGAGTCGTACCACGCAGTGGAAAAGCGCCATTAGACCGGCATAGTTCGAACTGGTAGAGATGAGGAGTTATTTGATGTTGTGGGATGCAGCCAGTTGTACGGTGATGAGGATGGCTGCTATTTCTGCATATTACGATGATTGAGGGCCTAATTTGAGTTGTTGCGGTGGGCACGGGTCATTGTTGAGCCAGACCACACCCGCTCCAGCTTGTAAATTGTCCTTGCGATTGTAGGAGCGGCCATCGACATATGCTGTGGGCATTCCTTCACAAACATTCTCCTCGAAGTACATGTGATTTGTCATTTGCGGTTGTGGCGGTTATTTCGGTTCTACTGAGGAGTACAGCGTATCCGTTGAACAGTTTTGGCACGCCGCAAGCCCGTTTCCGAGTGAGGATTTGTAGTTTTGGGCATCTCTTGCCTCAACGTCCCGTCCTTGGAGTGTCATTAGCCAGGTAGCTATGCGTGCATTGGTCACCAAACCATCTCTGATTTGTTGACTGTTAAGGAAGGTGACTTGCTGGTGACAAGTCTCGATGATGACTTTCTGAGCACCGATGTAATTAGAGAAACGCTGGATGGCCCACACAGTGCAAAGCAAAGCTTTTTCGCAGTTTGAATACATGCATTCTGGGGGAAGCAGCGTTTTGCTGGCATAAGCGACCACTCGCTTGTCTTTGTCATGGAGCTGGTATAGGCCTGCACTGAGGCACTGATTAGAGAATCCAGTGTTTAGATATAATTTTTATCCTGGGTCTGGGTAGGCAAGGCACGGAGCAGAGCACAGGCACTGTTTGAGCTGGCTCATAGCTGTGTCCTGGGCTTTTGTCCAAACGAAGGGTTCAGTGGTTAGTGGTCTTGCAATGTCAGCGTAGTTTTCGATGAACTGTAGTGAGTAATTACACACTCCCAGAAAGCTTCGCAGCTCAGAGACTTTAGTTGGTGACTTTATGCTTTGGATTGCTTGGGCACGGTTAGATTGTGGCTCGATGCCGTTTCTTCCGACAAGCAGTCCGACATAGTTCACCTTGGTTTTGCACCATTGTCCTTTGTGAAGGACGATTTTAGCTCCTGCTGTTGTCAGCTGGTTTAGGACGTGATCGATTTCCTTGAGGTGGTCTTCCACACTTGAGCTTTTCATTAAGACATTGTCTACGTAGACGAGGTTGCCTCGGACTCTGCCGTCAGGGCATGCCTTGTAAAGGAAAATGTTGAATTCTGCTGGTGAGTTGGCATATCCGAAGTGTCACTTGTGTGAAGGTGTACTGTAAGTTGCCAAATGTGAATGCCAGCTTATGTTGGTCGTCGGGGTGGACAGGGATTGTCCAGAACCCGGAGGCGACGTCCAATGTGGACAGGATCGCCAAGCCTTTGATTTTTGGAATTTCTTGGTCCAACTGGGTCATAGGCCATCGTGACAATGGTACTTGCTGATTCAACTTGCGATAGTCACTGGTGGGCCGCTATTTGCCGTTAGGTTTTAGGACTGGCCATATCAGGGAAGATTATGTGCTGTTCCAGGGCCGGATGACCCCTTTTTCCAGCATGGAATCAACAATATCTTGCACTGGCTCATATGACGCTATTGGAATCTTGTACTGTCGCACAAATGTGATTGGCGCATTTGGGTTTGTTGGGATGCGCACCGTGTGGATGTTGGTCAGTCCACAATCTAGGGAATCCTTTGCGAAGGAGTCCTTGTACTTGTGCAGAACCTCTTTGAGTCCTTGGCAATCCACTTCATTGTGGAGGGCATCCGCCCCTCTCAAGATCTGTTGAATTTGTGCATTGAACCCGGCGTAGGGTTCTTCTGCAGTTAAGTCATTTCAGGGGATTTGAGCCCCGATGGTCACCCGTGTAGGTTATTCTGTCGCAGGGTGTGTTGTTGAGACAGCGTAGACAGCGAGGTGAGTGTCATCTGTTAGTTCATGAACGGCAGATGCTTTCTATGGACACTGTCAGAATTAAGGTGATGGCAATGATTTCATGAGGCTTTGTGAATGTTATTGTGTCATTGCATTCGTCTGACGCTAGTTTGGCTGGTATGGGGCCTATGACAGGTACCGTTAGTTCAAAGTCATGGAACGCCTGGTTGATGAGCCATCCCAGGTGACTGGCTTTGGGAACGTGGATGTCTTGGGCCATAGAGTTGTTGAACAACACATACACAGCAGATGACACTTCAATGAGAGGTGTGGCTTCCAGGGTCAGTCCGAGTTTTAGGCATGTCCTGGAAGGTTGGAAGAAGCTTAGCTTACTGTTGAGAGTTTGGCCAGGTCGCATGTTGAGGCGGACGCTGACACTCTTGCCGTAGGCAGGTATTGTGGCTTCTTGCTCCGTGATCATAGCGCATGTGCTTGGCATGGTTTGACCGGATTGGAGGTTCTTGAGGTTGACTGACGTCAGTTGGTGTGAGAGGGGAGCCCATATGATTTCGTTTACGGTGTCAATGCAAGCATTGAGCCGGACCATGATATCCGCTCCAATGTAGATGTCATGAGGCAGGTCTGAGATGATGAGGAAGTAGTGACTCAGATGTCTGTTGTTCCATCGTATGTCCAGAGCACAGATGATCTTGGAGGCTGTCATGGTTGTCGACCAAGGACTGAGAGGGAAGCGGCTGTGCTTAGCGACATGTGGTAGACTCTGATGTCTTTGCTTCAGTGTTCTGAATAGCTTCAGGCTGATGGCTAAGTTCTCTGCCCACAGAGCTAGTGCCGTGTCAGACACTGATGTGCCTTGGACATCTATCGCAGTCATGATTTGAAGGGGGCCTGTGTTTGATTCAGGCTCCTGCAGTGAGCAGAGAAAAGGGTCCTTGCTGTTTGTGCTCAGTCCAGATCCTGGCTTTGCAACTGCATCATCGATCAGTGACTTAGGGGCGATGTCTGTGACTTGACACTGTGACTCATTGGAGTCTAATGACTGGCAGGGCAGGGGCTCACGGACTTGTGTCCAAATATTTAGGTACTTGAAGTTTATTAGAGGTTCGAAGCAATTAAGCAGATCTTTCCCAATGAGGAGTGGATACGTGTTAAGTGTTGATACGTATACTGGATGAACGAGGTCCATGGGTCCACATGTTTCAGTTGTAGGCCCATATGGGAGTATGCTTGGAAATTTAGTTCACACCTTTGGAGCTTGAGGGTTCCGTTAGTCCTCTTCGTTCTATCTTGGACTTCCTTGAGAAGTTCTGTAGACATTAGAGTAATGTCGGCTCCCGTATCAAGAAGGGCTTTGACTCTGATGTGTCGTTCGATGATGATGGAGAGTTAAAACTTTCTTGCTATACCTTTTTCAATGAGATCACCTAGGAGTTGATGGACTGGAGTTTGGGAGGAAATGTTTAGGATATCAGAACTGATCTGGTGTTCTTCGGAGGAGTGGTAGACGACTAAGACAGCACTTTCAGGAACTTGAGGGTTTTCATCAGCATGTGTTTGTTGGACGCTGCTGTGATCTGGAGTATTGGGTGTTGAGTTAGTGTTTAACTCTGTTGCTGGGTTTTCAGGTGGGGTTTCTTGTCCCTCTTAAGTTAGGGAGTTTACTCTTCTCTGAAAGTGAGGTGAAGGAGTGCTGTTCTCTGTGGCTGATTGGGTCAGCTTGTCGCTGCCTTCTCGTCCGACTACTAGTCAGGCTGAATTTGGTTTCTCTTTCTTTTCCCACTTCCGATCCTCCTCCTTTCGTTAGAAGAACTCTTTCATCATCATTTCCATCAGCTTTTGTGAGTCGAAGTACGGTGGTGTCTTTTGTTCTCATGTGGACTCGGTTTGAGCACTGTCAGCTTGGAATCTTTGTGAATTCTTTCGTCGATTCCTTGGGCTGATTGCTCCAGGGTGAGTTTGTCGTTTTCCCTGGGAGTTTCCATTGAATTCCCATGAGCTTTTCTCTCTTGAGTTTCCAAACGAGCTTGGCTGGTTCCACGATCTCTCCCATTGACTCTCATGAGGCCTTGCTTGGTCCCATGACTTATGCCAGTATCGTCCAGGTGAGTGTTGGCATCCACGCGGTCCATACCAGCGGTTATACCTCTGTTTAGGTTGGGTGCCAGCGTGTGAGTCTCGTTCTTTGTTGGACGGGGGTGCATTCCACTCTCTGTGTGGCGGCTTGGCACTATCTTGGCATTGGGTGCCCTCCAGAGCCAGTCCGTGACTTTGAGTATTGAAGTCAAGAACTGCTGGGGTTTTGGCGCTCTTTTCGGAGGCCATCTTTTGTTTGCCGTAGGCTTTCTGGACCAAGTCTCGCAACTGTTGAGTGTTCATTGTTCGTGGGCATGCGGTGGCTTATGCCAGGATGAAGGTTCCTCAGGAAGAGAGTTTTAAAGTTCAGTTCATCCTCCATGTCAGGTTCATTGTGTGGGATTACAAATTTTATTCCTGACTAAGAGGTGTCGGGGCAAAGGTGCTTGAGATCGTTTCCTGACCATTTGGGCTTGGGACAGCTGTGCTTTTTGTCTCTATGATAATGGTAAGATCAATGAGTCAGACTACTGAGAGATTCAACCTTTGTCCTGGCCAGACGTGGAGTTAGGTTTATTGGACCACGGGAAGCTTAACGAACTAACGCCTCCCTCAGATGTTTGCTTTCTTTGATGTTTTTGTCTCAACCTCCAAAAGTCCCTCCTCCAATTCTGCCTATAAAGATACCCTGTAAAAATGACTTAAGATGAGATTTTCGATGACTACAGACAACAAGACATGTCATAGAATAAAGAAATTCTGCTGACAATCCAATCCGAAGTCTCCTGGTCTTCTCTTCTGAGTTTTCTACTTTAGAAGAACAGAGTTTTCAACAGATGGTGTCGTGACCCGGATAGAGTTCCAGCTTCCTCACCTGAAAAACTTCAAGCTCAAACAAAGATCTGCATCTTTTGGAATCCAGCGAAACTTCAAGCTGAACAAGGATTCCCAGACTGAATTTTTCTCTCAAACCAAGGGTTGTGGTGAGTGGCTGTCTCTAATCCAAAAGAACCTAAGACCAGTGTATCCTCTGTGCCGTCAGAGAAGAGTTAACATACATCTGTAGGGTTTGTTTAACTAAAAGTTATCCTCTGTTTCAGGCAGGGAAGGTTAGCATTTCATGCTAATAATTTTGGTTTATCCTCTGTTCTTGTAGGCAGGGACGTGTATCCTCTGTTTCAGGCAGGGAAGAGTTTATCCTCTAAAGTTTTTTATTTTAGAGATGAGTTTATCCTCTAAAGTTTTTTTATTTTAGAGATAAAAGTATCCTCTGTTCTTGTAGGCAGGGACGTTTATCCTCTGTTTCAGGCAGGGAAGAGTTTATCCTCTAAAGTTTTTATTTTAGAGATGAAAATATATCCTCTGTTCTTTCAGGCAGGGAAGATTTTTGGCATTACGTAAAAAATAAGTTATCCTCTGTGTCAGGCAGGGAAGTTAAGTGTGAAGTGTTGGTAATTTGGAAAGTTAACAATAGTTAAGCTTTTTTAACAAAGTGTACCCTCTGTTGATCAGAGAAGTTTTTTTTTTTTTTTGTTTAGTGTTTGTTTAGTGGAGCACAACAAGACCAGGAAAAAAAAAACTAATTATTGAGCTGTGAGTAGCTACCTTTCCCTGTAATCCAACACAATGACCAAAGAATTTTTGTGAAAGGTAGCATAAAAGAGAAAGAGATTGATTTTTGCTTGATACAGGTGCAGAAATTACAGTAATTCCTACAAAATTGGCACAAGGTTTAAACATCCCATACAAGAAAACCAAACTTTGTTTAACTGGTGTAATAGGTGAAGATTCTGTTTTGTATGAAACTCCGCCCATAGAGGTACAATTTGGCCCAAAACTCTGACTACAAAATTGCTATGCGCCCATTAAATACAGGTGCAATTTTAGGCATGGATCTTCTGAGACAAATAAATCTAACTTTAGACATGTCCTCAGAATCTACTAGCATAAAAATTTCCTCAGCACAGATCTCTACCAATAATGCAACCCCTCCCGAGTATGCTTTCTTACAGAATCATCCAATTTGGGCTAAAGACAAGGATGATTGTGGGTTGTTGACAGGTGTAGAACCAGTTAAATTGACAGGAACTCCACCTCCGGTCACCAAACAATATCCGATTAATAAGGAAGCTATACAGGAATCAAACTTATTGTAGAAAATTTGCTGACGCAAGGAGTGCTAGTTAAAACCAACAGTCCATGTAATTCACCCATATGGTCCATCAAGAAATCTAATGGGACATGGAGACTTACAATAGACTACAGAGTAGCCAATAAACATATTGATAAAATCACCCCTAGTGGCAGATCCATCTACAATTTGTAATGGCTTACCATTAGATTGTAAGATTTTTCAGTAATTGATATGTCTAATGGATTCTTTTCTGTACCGTTGCACTCTGACAGCCAGCCATGGTTAGCTTTCACAGTTGACTATGAACAATACCAGTGGACACGATTGCCACAGGGATTTCAAAACTCCCCAACCATATATCATCAGGCTGTAAGACGTGATTTGTGTGACCCAGAATGTCGGTAAAACAGTCCACTATGATCCAATATGTCGATGATATTTTGATTGCCTCAACAGATCATGAGGTACATCAAACTGAATTGGCATCATTGTTGGACTATTTGCATAAAAAAGGACACAAATGCAGCTTTCACAAAGCTCAAATCGCTAAAAAGCAAGTCACATTTCTGGGTCAAACAATTGGTGCAGGAAATAGATCCATTACACAGGATCGAGCGGCTTCAGTCAAAGCCATACCTCCGCCTAATACCATTAAAACACTCCGCTCATTTTTAGGAACAACAGGTTATTGTAGACCTTGGATTGAAGACTATGCCTCGATTGCTCAGCCTCTCTATGATTTGTTGAAAGGCCATGGTAAAGATTCAGATACTGTTTGTATGGAAGAACTTCATCTCAAAGCTTTTAATGATTTGAAGAGAGCACTATGTCAAGCACCAGCATTAGGAATTGCCCAATCTGATAGACCCTTTGTGCTTTATGTCCATGAACACTTAGGCTTTATGACTGCATGTCTAATGCAAGATCATGGGGCAGCTTACGCCCAATTCATTACTATCCCGGTAAACTTGACATAGTCGCTCAAGGTATGGGCCCATGCCTCAGAGCAGTACAGGCAGTTCATCTAGCGCTTCAGGCTTCATCAGGAATGGTGTTAGGTCAGACTGTAAACGTAAAATGCCCTCACACAGTGTCCGCACTAATGAATCAAGCAAAAGTCACTTCTGTCACCTCCTCCCGTTGGGGAAATTGGTTAGCAACTCACAGCCCGAATATTGTTATACAGCGTGCACCAGTCACGAACCCATCCTCATGTATGATGTCTGCAATGACTGAATTTGTGTTAGAGGATGAAGGCGAAATGACTCATGATTGTGTTACGCTTACATATGCAGCGACAAGTGAAATAGCAGAAACTCCCATAGAGAACGCAGAATTGGAGTTGTTTGTTGATGGTTCAGCTCAAGTTATTGAAGGTAACAGACGCAGGATATGCAGTAACTTCCACTACTGAAGTAGTTGCTTCAGGTCGTCTTCCAGATCATTTTCAGCTCAAGCTGCAGAACTAGTAGCCTTAACTAGAGCATGCACGCTAGCTTCAGGATCGGTTGCAAATATCTACACAGATTCCAGGTATGCTTTTGGGGTAATTCATGATTTTGGTGTCATTTGGCAAACCAGAAAATTTCTAACTTCTGCTGGATCCCCAATTAAGCATGCTGGATTAGTGAAAGATTTAATGTTTGCCATGAAACTCCCAAAGAAATTAGCGGTGATCAAAGTGAAAGCACATCTCACAACTAATACTACGGAAGCTAAAGGTAATGCTCTTGCTGATGTAGCGGCTAAACAGGCTTGTTTCTATGCAACTGTACAAGTGTGTTCAGGTAGTACAGCACAGAAGATAATTCTACCTCCTGAATCAATCGTTGATCTGTATAAAGACGTTCCTCTATATGAAGCATGGACATGGTTAGACAAAGGAGCCACTGTGGATTCATCCGGCTGCTGGACCAAAGGGGGAAAGTATGTTGCTCCCGAATCACTGTTGCCATATTTGGCTCAACAAATACACAGTTTGGGTCATAGTGGTCCAGCAACGATGAATCACAGGTTCTCAAATCAATGGTGGAATCCAAAATTCAGAAACGCAGCCACTGAAACAGTCAAGAGATGTGTTACATGTCAGAAAAATAATGATGTACCAGCAGCCACTACACCAGCAGCACATACCACAGCTCCACCAGGGCCATTTTGTCACCTGCAAGTGGATTACATATCGTTGCCCCCTTGTAAAGGAAAAACTGACGTTTTGGTAGTAATAGACAAGTTCTCAAGATGGGTAGAAGCTTATCCAACGGGCGTGCTACAGCTGCACATACTGCTAAATGTCTTGTCACTGATTTCATTCCCAGATGGGGATTACCAGATTGCATTGACTCAGATCAAGGTACCCACTTCACAGGACAGGTAGTCAAGGAAGTGTCTAGAATGTTGAAGATTATGGAAACTTCACTGTCCCTATAGGCCACAAGCATCAGGACAGGTTGAACGATCAAACAGAACAATCAAAACCAGGCTAAGCAAAATGCATCAGGAAGGAGTACCATGGGTTGAAGCACTGCCCGCAGTACTGTGTAGTATGAGAGCATCACCTAACAGATCAGTAGGACTGAGCCCTCATGAGATTATTACTGGACGCCCAATGCAGATGCCAGGTGTGATTGATCTTAGAAATGCTGATGTGCACATTGCTTCTGATGCCCTGATCGCTACTGTGAAAACCTCACAAAGGCAGTGCAGAGTGCCAAAGAGAGTTGAGTCGTGTTGGCAGACTCCACCAGAAGGTGGACACACAATCGTCCCAGGTCAATGGGTCATGATAAAGACATTCAAAAACAAGCCATTAGAGCCTAAGTGGTACGGACCACATCAAGTGATGTTGATTACAGCAGCTGCAGTATTGTGTCAGGAAGGAAAACTTGGACTCATGTGTCACATTGTAAGGTTGTTCCTCCCCTGCAGGGATAGGATAGGGCAGACACAAGAACCAGTGAGGAGCCCAGGAAGAACCGAAAGCAACAGGCTTCGGGGCCAACCCTGCGGTGAAGATTTCCTCATAGGCCTTTCCTCCATTAGTCCATCCTTTCCTCACTGTTCTTTAGGTGTCGCAGGAATTGAGAAATAGGGAAAGAAGGAACAACCATAGCAGACTATATTTTGAACAGAGGATACAACCCTAATGTTTGCAGACTCTACAAATACTGCTCTGTGCCGTTGTTCTCTCTTGTTTGTGTTTCTTTCTTCCTCTGTGCAGATACCATTTGATGGCTGTCCTGAGATCCATATGCACCACTTCTCACCTCGGATGAAGCCACAACCTCTAGAAAACAACTAGACCCATTGCCGAGCCAAATATCACACAAGAAAAGAAAAAAATACACAACGAGAGACTCACATACGGGAACTTCAGTCATCCATCAACATGATCAAGATTTTCATACTATTAACCATCATGGACATCACGCAGTGTAGACCCCAGAAACAACATATTCAGTAGAGCTGATGAATATGTCAAGAAATGCCTTGTTTGCTGGAAAGAACGCTTTGCATGCCGCACACGCACCTTCAGTAGGAGCAGGAATCCCATGGGTGGCACACCCTATCTCCAAATGTGATACGTGTACCTTATTCGATCATCATACCAGTGGATTATACAACAAGGATACATGTCACAACGTAACAATTCCTCCAGCTTCTTCGTGTTGCATTCCTGGACTACCATCCTGCAACCTAACTTCAGCTACTCCCATCATGACAGATCTACTCATGCCAAGGATGTTCTATTGGTGCATGGAAAATCATGCTCCAGCATCGACTACACTGGGTGAAATTCCTCGTGAACGTTGCAGCTTTGTGATTGAAAGAAGAACCGAATTCGATGTGTACGTTACTACATCAAATACGAAAGAGGAGAATGATTTAAAAGAGTGTCTCTACGGGAACCCATCCCTACCGAAACTTTTTGCCATAAATCAGTGGTGTATGATTCCTCCACCGACTGGCACTTTGTGGTTATG
This sequence comes from Gymnocypris eckloni scoliostomus, assembly GCA_027564155.1. NCBI lineage: Eukaryota > Metazoa > Chordata > Actinopteri > Cypriniformes > Cyprinidae > Gymnocypris > Gymnocypris eckloni. Next base: position 33,009,171 of record CM050418.1, read on the forward strand.
TGGAACTTCTGTCTACAGCATCCTACCCAGCCAATTCAATGGCAGGTGCACCCTGGTTTATGTCCTACCAGCCATCAGAGAAAATACACACTCCACCTCAAGTTCTCCACATCTACAAAATTCAGCTTCTACCAACAAAGATGGCTGCATTCCAGGACTCACTTGTGTACAAACGTGGTGGTCAAGAACTCTTGGAGCATTAATCCCATCGTAGTAATAGGACTGTGATTGCTATTCTAATTTTTTCCTGGATGGAGGAAAAACAATAGCAATAACAGTGCTGGTCCCTTAACGGCTAAATTTTCACCACAACGCTGGTTAGCGTGTCTCTCCTGCATGCTTAAAATTTTGCCGATACCTATCTTCTCATTGACCTGCTTTAACTTGGAGGGGTAGGATTTCACAATAGAGGAAGGTAAATAGAAAACAGTTTTGAAACGTAGTTCAAGTTTCACAAATACCTGTTTAGTTGTGAAAGTTCTCTGCTCATGATCTTCCCACAGGCAAAATCAAAGCAAACAGTAGCAGTAGTCAAATTAGAAGATAGCAGCAGGGATAAAAGAGAAGAGGAGAGGAAAAGTGAGGGTTTGCTCCCAAGGCTAGGACTAATAATAAGCGTGGCAGCATGGTGGCGCTGTTGAGTCGATACACTTAGGGGGTTGGTTTTGCTGTTTTACAGGGTAAAACAAACTGACCTAAGTTTTGTGGAAACCTTAATTTCCTTTTGGGGTTTTTCTAATTAGAAGGTTAACGTCCTTATACCCTAAGCTTGGTGAGAAATGACATTGCTTCCGTGGTGCCCAGCAGCAAGGTTCTCCCCATCCGAGCGCACTAGGTGAGCTCCTGTAAGGGTTTTGCCGAACACTCTGTATTGCAGTGAGCCTCTCAAACAGCCGTGGCTTCTGGCACAACCGGGCTGGGACTCGGGTGAGGCCTGTCAATGACTGCTGGCCTGAAGAGGGGCGGGGCTAAATCCCGGGGCTATCCGTCAGCGCGGACCCGAAGTCCGACGCACCTCGTCAATAGTTACCCGGGGTGGTATATCCACACCTTTGCCCAGGCAGCCTGTGGATTCCTCCTCCGATACCCGATTGCTAGGCCTGCTGCGTGCCTTCACTTTGCAATACTAGAACAGAGGTATTCGGTTTCCCCCTCAGCCCGCACCAGGTTAAGCTGGAACAGGCGACTCCGCTCGCTGTGACACACGAAGGAGGCAATGTCACTTATCCAACCCAGCACTAGGGGGAGCACTATCTACTCTCAGGCCTAAGTAAAGGGTACCTTATTAAAATTTTGCTGAGTTAATCAGATCACCTAAGGAGATGAAGTAAGGTCTAACAGGTAGAGCCAGACTGTAATGAGTGACTGAAATTAGAAATTGTGGTTTCTAATTAAAATGTAATGTTATCATTAAATTGAATGATGTTATCATTAAATTTGATAGGATCGATTAGAATTACAAGAGCAATTTACAATTGAGTTGATAAACCAATATCGTTGCAATATGTAAACAGGAAGTGTAATTAATTATTAAATGTAATTAGAATTTTAAATTTGCAAATTAATTTTGAAATTAAATTACAGCTTCCAAATCACTAGCCACCTTGTGTCATTAACATCATCAAACCAAGTTAATCGGTTCCACCCTCATTACTTGTAAATTAAATAAAAATGTCTGGCCCTCTGGATAATGATTAAGATTTTAATGTTGTCAGATTATAAGAGCACTTATGATTAATCAAAGGCTATTGTTGCTCCGTGGAAGCAGGAACTGAAATAATTTTATGAAATGAAATTAATTTCAAATTTGTCATTAATTACATTAACAATTAGGAACAAATTCCTAACAATAGCAACTTATCCACTGATGTCTTTAGAATCAGGAGAGCTATTATAATTGAATTAATATCTGTATCATCAAGGTAATACCGAATTATTTCCTAATAAACCCACCAGCTATTAAACTGATACTCACTAAAAATAAAGACCTTAAACAAATGTTTGTTTAAACCACCTGTGAGATTGCTAGCCACTGATGATTAGTTATAATCATACAGTCAGTTTATTAACATTGCATTTGTTACAGTCCTTTTAAATGGGGGGAGAGGTAGAGATAGAGAAGACTCCTGAAAAAGGGGGGAAAGGGAAAGAAATGCGTTAGCGAGTCAGTGTGAGTCACAGTTCAAAAGTAACTGGTTCAGTCACTTATGTTTCACAACACACTGCATTCAACCCACATTCAAAACTCTAAATGCTAGGTGTTAATCGCTAGCCGTCAATGCTAATAGCCCTGAATTTACTTCAATGCAAGCTCCTTAGCTTCAGTTAGCTTAGCTTTGTGTTAATGCTATTTGTTTACAACAGCTCAAAATGTCACGGGGACTGAGCCTACGCACTAGCAAATGGTTTCCAAAGACTTCCTGGTTTAGCTTGTCATCTATGGTGACGCGCACACCAGGATGTGATTTATGTTTCAATACATAAACTGAGCAATAAGTGTATTTCCCACTTCAAAATCAACAAGCACTATGTAGATTATTATATTTTTATAGCACTGACACTCTCGCTCGTTTAGGGCGAGATAAATTAATCTACAGATTAATTATTATACATTCTTGAGGCCTCAGCAGACCTTATGCTGATATTTGCCTGTTTAGACAACCAGCACACATGAAAACAATCTGATCGATCCCATACTCCCCACAGACCAGGGTGGCCACTCCTTTCTTTGAGCACCGCGGGTCTTGATGCGAACAGATCTTTCTTTGTGGAGCTCTATGCACATGAAACTCTGATGTCTAGGCCCTGCTGTTTTGTTTATGATTTGTTTTTGTCACTTAAAATTGTGTATTTGTTATAACTTTTGTATTGCTGTAATTGTTATGGTTGCTTAATTGATTTCGCTAGCTGAGTCTAGTTTCTGCCAACTGTTTAGGTTTGTTTAACCCAATTCTCTGTGTTGTAACACCCAGCCTGCATGGAGTGCTTTCCTCTGGGGTCATCCAGGTTCCTTTTTCTTCACTGCATGGTGGTGTGAGATTTACTGCACTGCATGGGTATTGAATTGAGTGTAACACTATTTGTATGATTCACTACACGCTTTTTAAAGCTGTTTGATTTGGTTATCAGTGCACATGTGGTTCTACGCTTGGGGATCTGTGGCCTTTTGATTCTTGTCTTCTCTCCAGCAGGCTTAGTAACTATATACGTTAAGATAGTGGGCTATGAATTTAATAATTGGCCTAAAGTCCAGATCTTTTAAAGTTGTGATTCCCTCCTTTTCTTAGACTTTAATAAAGTTGAGTACCCATGTAAGCAATACTTACTGTTTGGTAATAAAAGTGTTGAACTTGAAGGTCACGTCTCTGTTCTTTTTCATTATGGGCTATTGAACTTGCGTTGCTGTGTTCAGTTATTTCCATGGGTACAAACCCCGGTGGCGTAGTTGGGATTTTGGGCGGAGCGTAGAGTATCGCTCGGTTACACTAGGTAACGTAATCTTGGCAAATAGTTTGAACTAGAAAATCACACATGCTAAGACATCATTCTATAGAAATGAAACAAGGTTTATTTGCTAACTGTTATTCTACAATACATGGACTAACTTAATAAAACACATAAACAACACATACATACACACATTCTAAGTTTTTTTGCGGGTAACGTTAGCTCGTTTTAAACTTCCTTCTAACTTGTAACTTTACGAGAGGAAGATCACAAACAGGGACTTGGTTGTCTTTCTGCATACAGATCAATTCATCAGTTCAGTAAGATCAGAGATTATTGTTTGATTACTTGCGTTCAGCTGAGTTTCCGTTTGTCGCAGATCTTCCCGTTTACACGTGTTTCCTCGTGTTGGCTGAGGGAATCCCGGCCGCTGATTACGTTGTTGCATGACGTCACTGGGGGAAACCCTCTTGCGATTGGCGGCTGCTTGGTTTCTTTGTGAAACGTGGTTGCTTGCCTCAAGTTTTTTATTTATATACTTTATTAATTTTTCAAACATGTTTAGACAAAAAAAGTTCAAACAATTACATAATTATGTATTTTCTTTCCCCACCCTGCTCCACAACCTTAAATTAACAGAAAGTGGAATAATAATAAATAAATAAATAACAAAAAAAGCAAATAAATTGTTGGTAATATTAACAGTGCTCACTATGCAAAATAGCAGGATAAATTTCAATATTTTGTTATCAAACAGATATATCGAAGTCAATTTTGTTAAAGTATATAAATGTTCACAAAAAAACAAAAACACTCTGAGTCTTTCTGTGTAGATATACAAGTAAGCATTACATAACCAAGTATATTAAAGTCAGATGGTCTTTCTAAACCTTTAGTTCTATTAATTAGAAGGTAGGGTCTTCATCTTTTCAAAATATGTAATCATAGGTTCCCAAATTGTATAAAAATATTGGATAGATCCTTTTTTGAAATATTTTTTTTTCTAGTTTTAAATATAATATCAAATCACAAATCCACATAGAAGTTTTTGGTGGATTTTTTTATTTCCATTCCAACAATATTCTCCTTCTTGCTAATAGTGAAGCAAAAGCAAAGACATTTTCCATATTGTTAGTCAAAGATATTCCATGTTCTGGCACTCCAAAGATAGCTATTTCAACACAGGGTGTTATATTCAAGTTAAAAGCTTAATTTAGTGTTTTAAATACAAGTGTCCAGTAGTGTTTCAGCTTTTGGTAGGACCAAAACATGAATAAGGTCAGCTTTATCACTTTTGCATCGATCACATCTGTCATCAATGTTTGGATAGATTTTCAAAAGTCTAGATTTAATGTAATATGTTCGGTGAAGTATCTTAAATTGTATAAGACTAAGGCGTGCACAGGTGGTTGATCCATTTACTCTTTTTAGGGCATCATCCCATATTTCATCAATTATTACAGAGTCTATATCTTTGGTCAACTTTTCTTAAATTTTTTCAATTGAGGTATTGCTTGCAGACACCATTATATTGTATAATGCAGAAATTTGACATTTGGGGGTTACAGGAATCTGTAAAATTGTATCCATTAGTGAGGTAAGGGGTAGGTTAGGAAAGGTGGAACTTTGAGATTTAATAAAATGTAGGACTTGAAAATAACGGAACAGGTTAGATTGTGCTAGCTGAAATTTCTGTAGAAGGTCGTTAAAACTAGCAAAAGTATTATCAATGTAAAAATCACTGCATTTCGAATACTCTGCCATGGTACGTAGGTGTAGTCTATTTTACCAGCGGGGAATAGAGGGTTGTTACTGAGAGGGCTTAACAAGGAGAAGTCCTTAAGTCTGTAAGTTTGTCTAAATTGAGACCATATTTTAAGTGTTGAACTTACGACTGGGTTTGAGGTATACTGATAAGGAGAGAAGGGTAGTTTCATTGTTATTAAGGCGGAGAATGATGTAGAAATACAAGTATCTGCTTCTGTCTTACACCAGTCTGTCTCTGGGAAATTGTACCAACAGTTGACTTTTAGAAGATTTGCTGCCCAGTAATATCCCATAAAATTAGGTAAAGCTAAACCTCCTTTAAATCACTGTCTTTCCAAAAGGTCTTTATTAATTCTTGGGTTCTTCCCTTTCCATAAAAATGATGTTATAAGCTTATTTAATGTACGAAAAAAGGCTTTTGGGATAAAAACTGGGAGGGACTGGAATAAGTATAAATATTTAGGTAGGACATTCATTTGAATACAGTTTACTCTAGCTGCTAAAGACAGGTATAATGTGTCCCATCTTTGTAGATCAGTTTTAGTTTTATTTATGAGGGGTAAAAAGTTATTTTTATATAGACCTGAAAAAGTTTGAGTAATATGTACTCCTAAGTATTTGAAGCTGGATTGCGAGATATGAAATGGGAGGGATGAAGTTTTAATTTGTAGAGCCAGAGGATTAATGGGAAAGCATAAACTTTTTGAAAAATGTAATTTATATCCTGAAAAATTGCCGACGGCAGAAAGGTTTTGCAATATTTTTGGGACATTTTCAACTGGGTTTGAAATATATAGCAACAGGTCGTCTGCATATAAATAAACTCTATGTTCTATACCCATCCTATCATGCCCTTTATGGACTGTGGAGATTTAAGCATTATAGAAAGTGGTTCTATCGCTAATGCGAAAAGAAGGGGACTTAAAGGGCATCCTTGTCTTGTGCCTCTCAGTATTGGGAAAAATTGTGAGCGTACTTTGTTTGTTATAACAGAGACTTTAGGGGTAGAATAAAGCAATTGAATCAAATTGACATATTTTGGGCCAAAGCCAAACCTTTTATAATATTACATTTACATTTAGTCATTTAGCAGATGCTTTTATCCAAAGCGACTTACAATTGGGAGTACATAAAGCGATTAATCTTGAAGAGGCAAACATACAGAGGAAGTGCCAATAACACCAAGTCTCAGGCATTGTTCAAATAAGTACAAGCTAGCAAGGGAAGGAGAGAAAGATAAAGATAAAGATTAAGATTTAGATAAAGTGAAAGGTAATTATTTTTTTTTAAGTAGTCAAGTAGAGTTGAAAGAGATGAGTTTTCAGTTGTTGCTTGAAAATTGACAGGGATCCAGTATTCCGGATGGGGGTGGGAAGATCATTCCACCAGCCAGGAACGGTGAAAGAGAATGTTCTGGAGAGTGATTTTGAGCCTCTCTGTGATGGTACCACGAGGCGTCGCTCACTAGCAGATCTCAGACTTCTGGAGGGGATGTAAATTCGTAATAGTGAGTGGAAGTAGGTGGGTGCTGAGCCTGTGGTTGTTCTATATGCAAGCATCAGTGTCTTGAACTGGATGCGAGCTGTGTGACGACCCTGAGTCTCCTCCCCCTGATTCCATTGGTGCTGATCGTGGGAGTTCCTGATTGGTTATCTTTGTGTTAATTGATCATTAGTTAGAGTATATGAGAGTGCTGTGCGTTGTTTGGAGCGGGCACTCTCTGGGGAAGTACTCCTCCGGAGTGTCTCTGTCGGATGTTTTTTCTTACACATGTAGCGTCAATTTTGTTATAGTTGTTTGTATGTTTCTTTGTTTCCCTTTATCCCTAGACTTCGGTTTATTATTATTATTTGTGGCATATGTTTAAATCAATAAACATTCTATTGATTTAACGATTTGCGTGATCCCTCTTTCATGTTGCGATTTGAAACGAGCTGGTCGTAACATGAAATTGGGCGCTCGTCCAGGATTGCTGCATGTGTAGGTAAATGCATCAGGTCTTTTGGGTGTTCACCTTTTGTAAATGAGTAGACTTCAGGTATTTAGAGTGTTCTCAGCTGGGTTTATAATCCTTCCATCGAGACGCTGTTTGTTTTTTTTGTTTGTTATTTTGCCTTTCTTATTTTTGAAGGTTATTCTGGGCGGAGGTTTTAAATCTCTGTCGGGGGTACGCTTCAGACTTTTGGTTTGAAAAGCCAATTGTTCTTGAGTTCAGCGTTTAAATGCCGCCCCGAGTCCGGTACACCTTTGAAGATTAGGTACGTTCAGTTAGTTTCGTTTAGAGTTAGGAACTGGAGTCTCTCATTTTCATTAAGGGTGACACTTTATTTTTTTTTGTATCTGTGCTTGTGATGCCTGCTGAGAATGAAGATAATTTGAGGAATGACTTGTGGTAAGTTATTTTTTATCTCATAACTAAGCGGGGTTTGCACTCGGAGCGTGTAAGTGTGACAATTCCGGGCGAAGTGGCTGATGGGATTTGTATTTCTACTGCTCTAGTTTAGCGGCATCTCACGTGTGTTTGTATTGCTATTTTTGCTGTTGTGTTTCTCTGCTGCATATCTTAAGCAGAAATGTCGTTGGTAATCGAGGATTTCTTCACATTTCCTTCGGAAATCTTACTGGAGAGATGTACGAAGGAAGAGCTGTTGCAGATTGCAGAGCGTTTTGATGTGGAGGTAACGAGTAATGATAAGAAGCTTAAAGAAACGCTGATGAAAACTGTAAAAGACGCACTTTCTGAGCGGGGTATTTTAGAGGTAAGAGCTCAAACTATTCATTCTGAAGAGTCTTTAACCTCTCCTTTTTACACTGCCGATCAAAATGTGAAGTTTAGTGAGATGTCTTTGCAAGAGAAACAATTATGTGTTGATGCAGAAAAACTTCGTGCTGAACGTGATGTTTGTGCGCTGAAAGGAAAAGAGTTAGAAAATGATTTTGAGATAAAAAATTAGAGTTACAGCATAACCTAGAGTTACAACAGACACTGGAGTTACGTAAATTGGAGTTACAATCTGAAAGGGAGGAAAGAGATTTTCAGTTAAGAAACTTGAGTTAGAGCTGAATGCTCAAACAGTTGGAACTCCACTTCACGTGTCATCTGTTGAACCTAGGTTGATTGCACCTGTTTTTGATGTTTATAAAAACATTAGACTAGTGCCGCCATTTTTGGAGAAGGAAGTAGAGAAGTATTTCCAACATTTTGAACGTGTTGCAGAGTCTTTGAGATGGCCAAAAGAGTTTTGGACCTTATTGCTGCAATGTGTTTTAATAGGGAGGGCACAGGAAGTTTATTCAGCGCTGACTATGGAGCAAAGTGGTGATTATGAAATCGTTAAGTCTGCTATTTTGCATGCTTATGAGCTGGCACCTGAAGCATACCGCCAGAAATTTAGAAGTCATTTTAAGGCTGAAAAGTGCACATATCTTGAGTTTGCTAGAGAGAAAGAAAACTTGTTTGACCGTTGGTGTACCTCAGTAAAAGTAACCACCAAGGAAGAGCTTAGAGAGCTAATTATTTTAGAGGAGTTCAAAAGCTGTGTTCCAAATGCTGTTGCTATGTATCTCAATGAGCATAAAGTGAGTAAAATGTCAGATGCTGCTCTTATGGCAGAGGAATTTGTTCTTACTCATCAGCTTTCTGTTAGTCACTTAAATGATCTGAGTAGGTCTAAGTTGAGTGTTACTGTTAAAAATAAAAGGGTGGTTGCACGTCAGAATGCTGTGTCAAATTTCGCTGATAATACCTCAGTCACACGTACGAAAGGTGAGCTAGTTTGCTTTTATTGTAAAAAGCCAGGACATAAAATTTCTGATTGTATTGCTCTCAAAAAGAAAGAGAAAGGGGTTAAACATGTGGGTTTAATTTCTACATCAGATGTGAAGCATACTCCTGCTCGATTTAACCAGCAGATTGAGCGGGTGGATGTTACTGAGATGGAGAGTGTTAAAAATAATGCTGATTTTGCACCATTTCTCACTGAAGGGACTGTGGCTTTGCCTAATTCGGATGAGACTGTGCCTGTACGCATCCTTCGAGATACTGGGGCGGGGCAATCCTTTCTGATGGAAGGACTTTTGCCCTTGTCTGAGCATGCTACGGTAACACAGGTGCTGGTCAGAGGACTTGAGATGGGGTTTACTGAAGTTCCTCTACACCGCATTCATCTTAATTCCAAACTCGTGTCAGGGGATGTGGTAGTTGGAGTTCGTGTTATGCTTCCTGTCCCTGGTGTAACTTTCATACTGGGCAATGATTTAGCTGGGGGAAATGTCTGGGAAAAGTCAGACGGTGGTGTTCCACCTATAGTGGTCTCTGCTGTTGAGAAATTAGGTGGATCTTCTGATTGTCTCGATTTATACCCTGCATGTGCAATAACTCGGGCGATGGCTGAGAAAAGTGTGCCAGATGAAACTGAAAATATTCTTTGTAATACTTTTCTTGTTTCTGAAAATTTCTCTCAGCCAGAACCTAGTATTGCGTGTACGGATGTGGAGGATATGATGCCTGTTCATGAGTCACATGCTGTTGATGATCATAAGACAGATAAGTCTGATTCTATGTCAGAAAGTCCATTTATCTGTGATGAACATGTTAAAGTCTGTTCTTTATCTCCGCTTTATAGTGTGACTCGAGATGATCTTATCAAAGCACAGCAGGCGGATGATACTCTTCAAAAACTGTTCTCTTTAGCTCATGAGGTAGGAGACAAGACTTCATCTCCCTTCTATTTTCTCCAGGATGGATTGCTTTATAGACAACAACCTATGAGCTCTGATTTTTCACTCGATCCTAGGATCCAAATCGTGGTTCCCCTTAAATTTCGTCAAGACCTGTTACAGCTTTCACATCAGGGCATGGCTGGTCATATGGGGGTACGAAAGACCTATGATAGAGTTCTAAGGAAATTTTATTGGCCTAGATGTAAGCGAGATGTGATTAACTGTATACGGTCCTGCCATACTTGTCAAATGACAGGTAAGCCAAATCAAAAAGTTCCAGTTGCTCCTTTACAGCCTATTGCTGCAGTTACCACTCCTTTTTCACACTTGACGATTGATTGCGTTGGTCCTTTACCACGATCTAAGGCTGGACATGCTTATTTACTCACTGTAATGTGTCAGACTACACGTTACCCTGCAGCTTTTCCTCTGAGATCAATCACTAGCAAAGCTATTTTAAAGGCTTTAACAAGTTTCATGTCTATTTTTGGCATTCCAAAAACCATTCAGTCTGATCAGGGTTCGAATTTTATGTCCCGAAACTTCTCTAAGGTCATGCGACAACTTGAAGTTAAACATAACATCTCAAGTGCTTATCACCCTCAAAGTCAAGGAGGTCTGGAAAGATTCCATCAGACTCTTAAGTCACTTTTGAGGTCTTATTGTGTCGAACTTGACTGTGACTGGGAGGAAGGACTTCCTTGGATGTTGTTGGCTATTCGTGAGGTTGTGCAAGAGAGCATAGGTTTTAGCCCTAATGAGTTAGTGTTTGGACACACTGTTAGAGGCCCTATTGCTGTCTTGGCAGATGAGTGGACTAATTTTGACCCTCCTGAGAATGTTTTAGACTATGTAAGTAGTTTCCGTTATCGACTCTATGAAACTAGAGCAATAGCTCTGCGAAAGTTAGCCAAGTCTCAGGGGAAAATGCAGAGATTGTTCGATCGCAAAGTTAAGTCCAGACATTTTCAAGCAGGTGATCAAGTACTGGCGTTGTTACCTGTTTTGACTAGTCCTTTCCAGGCTCGGTTTGCTGGACCGTATACGATTGTGAAGAGTCTTTCGAATAACAACTATTTATTAAATACACCCGACCGGCGAAAGAAAATCCAGATTTGTCATGTTAATTTACTCAAATCTTATGTGACTCCTGTACCTTCTTTGTCTGTTGATGTTGTTAAAACTGCAGATTCAAGTGTTTCAGAAGCATCTGTGGAGGTGGATGACCATCTAGAGGAAATGAAAGGTCCTTCTCGAGGAGAAGTGGAAGGGCGACTGAATAACTCAGAAGTGCTTGTCAACTTGGCTCACCATTTGTCTCACCTGTCCGAGTTAGAGAAGACTGACATAATTGAGTTGGTAAACTCGTTTCCCTCTCTCTTTTCTGATGTTCCCACCCGAACTTCTGTCATTGAGCATGACATTGATGTTGGTACAGCTCAGCCAGTGAAACAACACGCATATCGTGTCAATCCTATAAAAAGGAAGTTACTTCAGAAAGAGGTGGATTATTTACTTGATCACAACTTAGCAGAACCCAGTTTTAGTTCTTGGAGTTCTCCATGTATTTTAGTGAGTAAACCTGATAATTCATATCGTTTTTGCACTGACTATAGGAAGCTCAACTGTCTGACAAAACCCGATTGTTACCCTCTACCCAGAATCGATGACTGCGTTGACCGTGTTGGCTCTGCGAAATTTGTTAGCAAATTTGACCTCCTGAAAGGTTATTGGCAAGTGCCATTGACATCCCGTGCTAAAGAATTATCTGCTTTCGTTACACCTGACAGGTTCCTGCAGTACACTGTTATGCCTTTTGGAGTCCGAAATGCTCCTGCTACATTTCAGCGGTTGGTAAATCATGTGTTGTCTGGGATGAGCGGTTGTGAGGCTTACTTGGACGATGTTGTTCTGTATAGTTCTTCTTGGTCTGAACATCTCGATCAAATTAGAGAGCTTTTTGTGCGTTTAGCCAAAGCCAACTTGACCATAAACCTTGCCAAATGCGAATTTGGAAAGGCTACTGTGACATATTTGGGTAAGGTGGTTGTGTTGTGAAACCGATTCACGCTAAAGTGGATGTGATCTGTAGTTTTCCCAAGCCAGCTACCCGTCGTGAGTTACGACGATTTCTCGGGATGGTGGGTTACTACAGGGGTTTTTGTCATAATTTCGCAAGTGTAGTTGCCCCTCTGACCGATCTGTTAAGCCCAAAGAGACCCTTTCAATGGTCTGAAAAATGTCAGTGTTCCTTTGAGAATGCCAAATCTTTATTAGCAAATGCTCCTGTGTTGGTTACCCCTAATTTTGAGAAGCGTTTTCTACTTGCAGTTGATGCTAGTGCTTATGGGGCTGGCGCTGTTCTTTTACAAGAGGATTGTAATGGAATTGAACATCCAGTCAGTTATTTTTCAAAGAAATTAAATCGTCACCAGCAAGTGTATTCTACGGTGGAAAAAGAGGCATTAGCCCTTATTCTAGCCGTTCAACATTTCGAGGTCTATTTGAGCGCGGTCTGTGGTCCTATTACTGTATACACTGACCATAATCCGTTGACTTTCTTAGATCGAATGCGTGGCAAGAATCAAAGAATTATGAGATGGAGCCTTATCTTACAACCTTTCCACTTACAGATTAAACACATACGTGGCAAGGATAACATAATTGCTGATGCTCTCTCACGGATGTAAGATGTACCAGAGTGTCTGGCATCTTTTCTCTTTCTCCTTCTCTTTCACTTTTCTCCTTTTCTCTTTTCTCGTTTCTCCATTCTTTCTTTCTCCTTTTTCTTCTCTCTGATGTCCTAGGGCCCAGGATTCCGGGAGTGAAATGGAGTTGGATTTATGGAGATGAGTATAAAGTTATTGTTCATTCACATTTTAAAAGGTTGTTTTGCCTTTGTACTGTTTTTTTTTTCGGTTCTTTAGGAGAACCTCCTTCTGGAGTGGGAGGTGTGACGACCCTGAGTCTCCTCCCCCTGATTCCATTGGTGCTGATCGTGGGAGTTCCTGATTGGTTATCTTTGTGTTAATTGATCATTAGTTAGAGTATATGAGAGTGCTGTGCGTTGTTTGGAGCGGGCACTCTCTGGGGAAGTACTCCTCCGGAGTGTCTCTGTCGGATGTTTTTTCTTACACATGTAGCGTCAATTTTGTTATAGTTGTTTGTATGTTTCTTTGTTTCCCTTTATCCCTAGACTTCGGTTTATTATTATTATTTGTGGCATATGTTTAAATCAATAAACATTCTATTGATTTAACGATTTGCGTGATCCCTCTTTCATGTTGCGATTTGAAACGAGCTGGTCGTAACAGCTGCAACTGGTAGCCAGTGCAAGGAAACAAAGAGAGGTGTAACATGGGCTCTTTTGGGCTAGTTGAAGACCAGTCGTGCCGCTGCATTCTGAATCATTTGTAGAGGTTTGATTGTGTTTGATGGAAGTCCAGCTAGAAGAGCATTGCAGTAGTCCAGTCTAGAAATGACAAGGGCCTGGACAAGAAGTCGTGCAGCATGCTCTGTCAGAAAGGGCCTGATCTTTCTGATGTTGTGTAGTGCAAACCTGCAAGATTGAGCAGTCTTTGCAATGTGCTCTTTGAAGGTCAGCTGGTCATCGAAGATTACACCAAGATTTCTGACCGAAGCTGATGGGGTAATTGTTGATGAACCTAACTGAATCGTGAAATCATGCTGTAGAGTTGGAGTTGCAGGGAAGACAAGAAGCTCAGTCTTTGCCAGGTTGAGCTGTAGATGGTGTTCTTTCATCCACGCCGAGATGTCCGCCAGGCAGCCTGAGATCCGTGCAGTTACCGTTGGATCATCTGGTCGAAATGAGAGATAGAGCTGTGTGTCATCAGCATAGAAATGGTAGGAGAAGCCATGTGCCTGTATAATGGGAGCCAGTGATGTAGTGTATGTGGAGAATAGAAGGGGTCCAAGAACCGAGCCCTGGGGAACCCCAGTGACCAGTTGATGTGCTTTGGATACCTCCCCTCCCCAGGCCACCTTGAAAGACCGACCAGTGGGATTCAAACCAGCGAAGTGGAATCCCAGTGATATCCAGTGATGAGAGGGTGGACAGGAGGATCTGATGATTGACAGTGTCAAAAGCGGCAGACAGATCCAGCAGAATAAGGACTGATGATTTGGAATCGGCTTTTGCAATTCGCAGGGCTTCAGTGACCGATAGTAGCGCGGTCTCAGTTGAATGGCCACTCCTGAAACCTGACTGTTTAGCGTCCAGTTTGTTGTTCTGTGAAATAAACAATGAGACCTGGTTGAAGACAACTCGTTCGAGTGTTTTGGCAATGAATGGAAGGAGAGAGACAGGTCTGTAGTTTTCTAAAAGAGAAGTGTTTAATGTAGGTTTTTTGAGCAGTGGGGTTACTCGAGCCTGCTTGAACGCAGTGGGGAAGATGCCTGTGAGGAGAGATGTGTTGATAATGTGTGTGAGTGCTGGTAAGAGTGCGGAGATTGCTTGGAGAAGGTGCGAGGGGATAGGGTCTAGAGGACATGTTGTAGGATGGCTGGAGAGGAGAAGTTTGGATACTTCCGCCTCAGTGAGGGGACAGAAGGAGAAGATGGGAGTTTGAGCAGTGGATCTAGTTGGTTGGGGGTCCTGTGTGAGTGGAGGTGAGAACTGACTACTGATTGTTTTAGTTTTGTTTGTAAAAAAAGTTGCAAAGTCATCAGCTGTTATAGACGTGGTGGGAGGTGGTGAAGGGGGAAAGAGGAGAGAATTAAATGTTCTAAAGAGACTACGCATATCTGGAGCATTGTTGATCTTGTTATGGAAATGTGACGATTTGGCAGTGTGGACTTCAGCAGAGAAAGATGAAAGAATTTTTTTAATATTAAAAATAAATAGCCCCACTCAACTCTTTAAAATGCTTTTTCTGCATCCAGGGAGACCACAACCTCTGGAGTCTCCCTGGATGCAGTAGAGTACAGGACCCCCAGGAGCTTTCGTAGATTGGTATATGAGTAACGACCTTTAACAAAACCCGTCTGATCTGGATAAATAATTTCTGGCATGAGAGAATCTATTCGGAAAGCTACAATTTTGGCAAGTATTTTAACAGCGACATTTAACAATGAAATTGGTCTATAAGAACTACACATGGATTGGTCTTTTCCTGGTTTTAAAATAAGTGTTATAAAAGCCTCTGTAAGAGTTTGTGGTAATTTTACATTTTCTAAAGAATTTGTAAACATTTTCAGTAGGAGTGGGGGGGGGCTATTTTGTGCGCAAAGGCTTTATAAAATTCTACAGGATATCCGTCCGGACCAGGAGTTTTGCTACTTTGCATTGCATTTATTGAGTCTATGACCTCTTGTAGATTAATAGGCTGTTCTAAATGTTCCTTTTGCTCCAAATTAATATTCGGAATGTTTAAACCATCTAGAAACATTAACATATTTGAGGTATCTTCTGGAAACACAGAAGAGTACAAATTAGTGTAATATTATTTTAAGGTGTCATTAATTTTCTTAGGGTCCCTTGTTAGATGTTGTGATCGGTTTCAAATCTGTGGGATTAGTCTAGAAGTTGATTGACATTTTATCTGATGTGCTAGTAATCGGCTTGCTTTTTCCCCATGCTCATAAAAATTCCCTTTAGACCATAACAAGTACTGTTGAGTCCTTTCAATTGAAAGTTGATCATATTGCGCTTTAAGTTCCACTCTCTTCTTGAATAACTCTTCTGAAGGCGTTGATGAGACGTCTCTATCTACTTTTGCAATGGAATTAATGAGTTTTTGCAATTTTGCATTCTTTAGTTTGTTGGTATATGAAGAATAAGATATGATTTCACCTCTGATGACTACTTTAAATGTTTCCCATAAAGTCGATGGTGATACCTCATCCAATGTGTTTGTAGCCAAATAAATATAAATTGCTGTTGATATATATATAAAAGAAATGTTTTGTCTGCCAACAGAGTTGGATTTAATCCAACTGCAGACCAACTTTACTGAGTAAATCTAAAAGCAGTGGGGCATGATCCAATATTATAATGGCAAAGTATTGAGTTTTTTCTAATGAAGGAAGTAGTGTTTTATCAATATATAAATAATCTATTCTAGAGTAAGAAGAATGAACATGGAAAAAGGAATATTCTCTTTTTTGTGGAAATAAAAATCTCCATGGGTCCAAACAACCTGTTTGTGCCATAAAAGTTGAGAGAGCTAAAGATAATTTAGATTGTGGCATTGGTTTTGGATTTGAACGATCTAATTTCGGGTTAGCAACACAATTTAAATCTCCGCCAAAAATGTATTTGTATGTATTTAAATCTGGTAGATGTGAGATGATTTTATGAATGAAGTTGACATCGTCCCAATTTGGGGCATAAACACATACCAGAACAACAGGGATTTGAAACAGATATCCAGTCACAATAACAAAGCCTCCTTGGGGATCAGAAACACATTTAGATGCATTAAACTGAACTTTCTTGTGAATTATAATTGTTGCTCCTCTTGTTTTACTGTTGAAATGGGAATGGAAAATCTGTCCAACCCATGGTTTTCTAAGTCTTACCTGATCTGCTATTTGTAAATGTGTTTCTTGCAGAAACGCTATATCCGTTTTAATTTTTTTGATACAAGTGAGTGATGTAAAAAAAGTGAGTGATGTAAAAAAAAAAATACAAATAATTAAAATTGTAAAGGACAAATATAGTTATAAGGCCCCCACAACGTCCCACCCTCTCTCCCATCCCTTCCAATCAAGCACAAGAAACACTGACCTCTTCCTATATTTGTCTCAAGAACGGAGACAAATGGCAGGACCCCATACACATACCCCCAGTAATCCCTCAAATTACTCAGAACCGTTTCTATCAACGGGGGTATCCCAATCCACTAGAACATTTTCTACATCCATAACATTTTACAAAAGTCTATATACTTTTTACTCCTTGGAGTATCAATCAGCAGTCATTACATTTTCAGTTAGTTTTTTTCCTTTCCCAAAACAACTAGTATTTATAAGACAAGGGAGAACATTAATATTTGAAACAGGAAATAAATAAAACGAAATAAAACGAATGCCTTAAAGATACCTATATCTTTTACAAGTCAGCCTCGTAGATAGCGGGTATGCCACTCAAAGATAAGTTTAGATATTCCAGTTGTAACGTTAGGCCTTAACCCGTTGGTCGTAGAACTGTTTCGCCTCCTCAGGTGAATTGAATATGAAAGTTTGTTCTTCAAACGTCACTCTCAAACGAGCTGGGTAAAGCAGCTGGAATCGTATTCCTTTTTGGTAAAGTGATTGTTTTATGCCATTGTACACAGTGCGTTTTTTTGACAGGGTAACGCTGAGATCCGGATATATTCTGACTGCGTTCCCCTTGTACTGGATCTCATGACTCCGTGACCATCAGAGTAGCCTCTCTTTGTCTTGGAACTGGTGGAAGCAAACCACCAATGGACGTGGTTTTCGGCCATCTGTCGGTTTTTGACCGGGGGATCGATGAGCTCTCTCCAATATTGGTGGTTCGTCGAAGACTTCTGTTCCCATCACCTCCTTCAGCATTTCGGAAACGAACTTAACGGGATCTTGATTGTTTTCAATGCCTTCTGGAATATTAACAATCCTCAAGTTGGATCTGCGGGATCTGTTTTCCAGGTCTTCGATGCGGTCAAGCAAGGACGAGGTTTGGGTTTGCAGATTTTTGATAACTTTTTCTGCCGCTATCAGATTTTCAAAGTTTTCCCTGACTCTGGTTTCCATCAACACCAAACGGCCTTGAAAGTCATCCACCGTTTCTCGTAATGCATCTATCGAACTTTGCAAAGGACCAATACATTCTTGAATCAAACCACAAACGTCTTCTCTGATACTATTTCTTTGTTTTGTTAGTTCAGAAACGAATTGGTCCATGGAGACAGGTTCAATAGTCTCAGTCGCGGATTGTTCCTCTGCATTAGCTGAGGTAGCCATGGCTGCTAATTTACCCGCAATGATAGCGGTTGATCTCGTAGTCGGCGGAGCTGAAGAGTGAGCTTTCTTTTGTTTAGAGTTGCTCATAGTTCTGTAATGTCTTAAGTAACTATTACTGTGATTGTTGATCTTATATGGCTTATACATTTTGAAACTTAAAGGATGGATCGGGAGCCCCGATCTAAAAAGCTGTGGTTGTCCGTTTTAACAGACTGATTTCAGTACGCCCACTAGAGGCTTTTTCCAATCAGATTGTTCTTGTCGGGCGGAGCCTCACCCATGTCTTTTGGGACATACCAAATCTACTCAGCGATCTTCCATGTGACGAATAATAAGAGTTTTAATACTTATATAAAGTGTTATCACATGTTTACCCATTTATAATATCACAAAATCTGTTGCACCACTGATTCATAATTTTCATGACCATATATTAGAATCTAAACACATTATAACCTTACTGGGAACCGTAATCCGTTATAAGTTAAGACCAATGGCATCGGTTCCACTATACAGGTTAAGGCACAGATTAAAACATCCTACATTCTAAATAATCACACCAAGCATATGAATAATATATATATTGTTTCTTAAGTACGCAGTTCTAATAGCCATTGAGTAAATGAATGTATTTTTGCATAAAGGAACACCAGTTTGGGGTGTTCCTTGCACTGGGCAAAGACACAGAAAAGTTATTTCCTTTGACCTGCAGAGGGGAAAGCAGAGCGAAAGAAGAATTGTCCGGGGGTCATGATTATGTCACGTCCTGGAGAATCTGGTGAGGCTCAGTTTGAAAGTTTCACCATAAAACAGACCTGCATTATTTAATTATAGTTAAATGGTCCTCCAGGGCCATGTCCAGATAAAGAGTCCTTTTGTCCTGTTTTGGAAAACATCCAGATGTTTCCCTTAAATCTCTCCTAGTTTTTAGGGGTCTCCTGAGATAAGGAGACTTAGGGCAGGAACTCGGCCAGCCAGTTAAATGCGAATGGCTCATGTATTAACCTTTTACGACCCCTTAGGAATGTGCTGGTTCTCAAATCCCTTTTGGGTGACGAGGCTCTACACGATCTAGTATCTTTTTTGTTTCAATAAAAATTGTGGGGACGAGATGACAACAAGTTGATGTTTGTGTGCAGCACAATCTGCTCTCTCTCTCTTTCTCCGTAAGTGAGTGTGTGTGTGTTTGTGTGTGCGCGCGAGTGATGTGTGTTAGTTAGTGTGCATCAATTAAAGCACCGTATTAATATAGAACGGTGATTAAACTGACTTGGAAATACCTGTGCATTAAACGGTTATACTGCATTTCTGCCAGCCAATCAGAATCCAGTATTCAGACAGACCATTGTATATATTATATTTATTCACATTTGTATAATTATACTTTTTACTCAAAATCTTATAGTTAGTGAGATGTGAAGAGACTCACTGTAGTTTCTTCAGTTTACAGCGTGGATCCTCCAGTAGAGCAGAGAGCAGCTTCACTCCTGAATCTCCTGCTTTATTATTGTTCAGATCCAGTTCTGTCAGGTGTGAGGGGTTTGATCTCAGAGCTGAAATCAGAGCAGCACAGCCTTTCTCTCCAATACTGCAGCTCCACAGCCTGCAGAGAGAAAGAGAAAACAAATAAAATCAGTAATTAATAGTCATGTGTTATAAAGATTTTTACTTCTAATCATTTTATTTGTATTTTGTGTGACAATACAGATTGAAATAATGATAACAAGGTGAACATTAGGATATTGTCGGTTATGAATCCCTTCCACAATCCCCCCCTCCATTCATATTAAATCAGATGGACAGATAAAAGTAAATTAAATAAATAAATAAACAAACAATAAAAAAGGAAATAACACAAATATAATTAATGAATATATAAGTAAATAATAAAAAATCTTCCCAGTAATAAAAAAAATCCCTTCCAACAGATGACAAACATTACATGTTGCCAGTTACAGGTGCACAGGGTAGTCCTTTAATAAAGTCCTAAAAGGGGTCGCAAGTCTTATAAAGGATTTGAGTGAACCAGAGAGTGAGCATCTTAACTTTTCAAATCTGATACAATAAAACAATATCCTGTATCCAACTGTCATGTGTCGGGCGAAGTGTGTTTCCACTTAAGAAGAATAGCTCGTCTGGCCAAGATTGTAGTAAAAGTAGTAGTAAACTTTAGTAGTAAGTTAGTGGTAAACTTTACTGTCTCGGGCTGTCAGGTCACATCTAAGGGATACTCCAAAGCAGGCTATAAAAGTTTTTTTTATTAAAACAATGTCATAATATTCATCTCCATTTCTTCAATAAAAATATGTCCAATTTAAAAAGTATGTTTTTCTTTATGAAGTGATGGCTATTATATTGAATGTTTTATCATTCAACTAATGTGTGCATCTCTAATGAATACTCACACAAATCTCAATCACATTGTATTCATCCTGACATTTATTTATTTCATTCAGTTTTGATTCATGTCTTAATGATAGCCTGTGTTTAATATAACATATTATTTTTGTTACTTTAGAGTCACAACACATTTCTACAACTTCTGCTGCAAACCGTAACGAGGGGAAAATGCAACAGATTTATGCTAACACTAGTTTGTCTTATGATTTAGTTCTCTAGATTTGGGAAGTGATTAATAAAGATGAATCTATCTGTTCAGTAACAGAGGGACGGATGATTAGTAGAGCTATGAACTGAACCAATCAAGAAGTTCATGTGTAACCTTGGTATTTTAATGCATTTCTTAACATAAATATGTGTATAAAATTTTGTTCATTGTGTCGTTCTTCTGCATCTGAAGTGACTCCTGGCCAGTAGCTAATAAACAATTAGGCGATGACTGACATGGGACTCATGTCTGGTTTACAATGGGTCTAAAGGTGGACTCATGTAAAAGGTTTTATTACAGACTAATGTAGAAAATGAGCATAAAAAATTACAGAATATACTTTGAGACAAAGGTCTTGTTAATGTTTTCAGTTTTGTTCAAGGTAATTAAATCAACAGTTTTTCAATAACAGAAGAATATAAGTATGGTATTTTTTTGGGGGGGGTGGGGGTGGCATCTGTATCGTTAGCTAATATGATAAATATCTGTCTGACCAGTTGCTGACATAACATGATTATATTCATGTAGTCAACAGCATTTATTAAGTTCATTATTGGCCACCTTAGAGATAATCACCATATTTTTTATGAAACATTGCATTTAAAAATATATTACTCACAATATATAATAAATTATTATATTTATTGAGAGTACTGTAAATCCATATTCAGTTATAATGGGATCTTCAAGCAGTATAATAATCTTTTTTTAAAGAACGTTTTCTGTATTTTTTTAATGCATTCTGCAATGTACTCAGTTAACAAAAGTAAATGATTTTTTTATTTATTTTTTTAAGGGTTTGAACTGAGGATGAGAGGGCAACAAACAAAACCACTGCTACAGAAAACACATTTGCATAATTATACTTTTACTCAAAACCTTATAGTTACTGAGATGTGAAGAGACTCACTGTAGTTTCTTCAGTTTACAGCGTGGATCCTTCAGTAGAGCAGAGAGCAGCTTCACTCCTGAATCTCCTGCTTTATTATAGTTCAGATCCAGTTCTGTCAGGTGTGAGGGGTTTGATCTCAGAGCTGAAATCAGAGCAGCACAGCCTTCCTCTCCAATACTGCAGCTGGAAAGACTGCGGAGAAAATACAGAAAAATGAAAGATGGGTTAAGTTAATTTACTGTTTGAGGAGAGGAGTGCTGAACATCGATCATACCTACGATGTTTGCACAGCGGCTGAAAAAGCAGGCAAAAAACATTCCATAGACTCTCTCTCTCTCTCTCTCTCTCACTTAAACTCACTCACTCACTCACTCACACACACACACACACACACACACACTTGTTCACTTGGGTCGCCCCTCTTCTCGTGTGGGAAGCTGTGTGAAGAGATACGTGTCTTCTGCAGTAACTTGTCTGATTTTGTGAAATGTCTTAAGTGCTATAAATTACTTTTTTTTTTTTGAGCAAAAAAACCCCCCAAAAAACTGTATGTTATAAAATTTGAACATCTCCAAATCCATGAATATTTCATAATCTTATTTAAATAGTCATAATATTTAGACTTAAATATGATAAGTACATTTTCACTGCAATATATTAGCTAATTAATGAACTGACAATATTATTTAGAAGTATAATAACTTGTAAAACAATAACCAGGAACAACCAATTCACAGTTCTTTTGTAAGCAGCAAATATTGCTAAGAGAATGGCAGTATAATCAAAATGTGTTTATAAGACATTGCAGATTGCCTATTCCTTATCCTGTGGCTCTCTCTAGTGGACAACATTAATATAACAGCTTTTACCCTCAGGTTATGTTATCATACAGGCTTTGATAATAAAATAATCTGCATAAATAGCTACCTATGAGTGTGTTTTACCTCTGTGTGTATAAATCACTTAACAAGGAATATCACCTAAAAATCAAAAGTAAATCATGTAGCCCTTTCAGCGACTAACATGGAGCTTTTCTCCAAATATATTCACAGTAACCATTTAAATAAAATATTAGAATATAATAAATGTTAATAAGAGCACATGTGGACTTACTGGTAATAATTAATGCCTCACAGCACAGTAGACATAATTTCTGAAAAGTAGAAAATTTATGATTAGTAGATGTCTATTATTTCAGAGTTCAGGAGTTTTTGTTTGCTTGTTTGTTTTTTCCCCACCTCATACAGCTGCTCATTACTGGAGCAGTTTTTTGTTGGCTACTCTACATGTTACATGCTACTGTATATGACCAGTAATGGCACCTCCCACCCCCCTTGAAGGTCAAGTTCATTTTATTTAATTATATTTTCTCTATAGCACCATATCACAAAAGAAGACATTTAAAGTAACCTTTCCTATAGAACTGGTCAATACCTTGTTATTTTATTAAACAAACTAAATAGCCTTATGTTATTTATCTTATTTACGGCATGTCATTTCTTTCTATGCTACGTTACAAACACTAACACGTACGAGCACATGCGCACACAAACACACTCTGAGAGGCACTTGATGAGCTTTTGACTGGTTCATTTGAGTGAAACTATCCTCATAATCTTCGTATTATTATTAGTTTTATGGCAGATTGCAATCATGACTTATCAGGAGCATATCACCACCTACTGTACCGGAGTATGCAGCATGAATGTGTCTGTATCTCAATGAAACTAAAAGAAAATAAACAATACAAATCATTTCTAAATGATCTACCTCATATCATATACACACAGAAATGTGAAGGTATTCAAAGCAACCTGTCAAAATAAAAGTTTGGTTTCACTTGAAGACATTGTGGCAGAAATATATTACTATTGTTCAGTAATAGGCTTCTACTAATAAAATTATTACAACTTTATTTTTAAGAAATAATCATACAATATTTATTCAATGTTTTAATTGTAATATTAAATCCCCTTTATCTTCCAAAAAATAAGATTTTTATTTTAATTAATTAAAAGATAAATAAATAAATGTTTTATGTATTAAAAAAGTAAATACACAGGGTTTCTGAGGAAAAAAATCATGAACAAATATAATTTGTCTTTATACTTTCAAATAATTAAACATGTTAAAATGGAATTTGGTAACAATAAAACATAAGGTTGAAAAAAATTAAACATTTAATTGGGCCCTAAACATGTAATTTTAGTTAAACTTTTAAGAAATTTATGTTAAATTGTTTAAGTTTCGTGATTTTAATTAATTAGACATGCTTTTTGATTAATACAATTTAATTTGACCATTAAAAAGATGTTCCTCCTCGTCTATTATCTATGTTCCTGTGTTGATATCTACTGAAGGCTTGTGATCACAGTCGTATGGAGACAGATGTGTAATTCAGGTACTGTTATCATGATCATTACCACCTTAAATCCTTCCTTGGGGCAAAATAGGAGAAATCCAAATTATTATCAATGTACTTATTCACACGTACGTTATTCACATGTTCCTCATCCAGATGTTAATCCACACGTACTTTCCAGACGCAAAGTAAAAAATACTTTCTTTGCTACATCGCTGCCATGCAGTTTGAGCGCAGCTCTGACACGTGACCGTGACGTCTAATGTGTCAAATCTTACACCTGAATACTTTGGGATTTTTGACAAACGGCTGGCGAGTGTATACGTCCTGTAACTATCCTGTCAGTTTAATTAGAGAGTAGAAAAAACTGCAGTTATCACACACCCCCCCCCCACACACACACACACGAACACAAAGACACTTTTTTTTATTCTAATCCAATATTTGTAATATCAGAGAGTCACAATCCTGTTCCTGGATGTAATAGATGTTCTAAGTGATTATTGTTAAACCACGCCCCATTTGTATGTACGTGAGTGACGTTCCCTTTTAGCGTATTCTCTCAGTAAAGCAAGTAAGCTTGTAAAGCGTGTCTGTCATTCTTCTTCCCCAATTTTCCTCCTATCAGCATATATTACAGTGGCGACGAGGATAAAAGGATTATATTTAAGGACAGTTAGTGGCCGAGAAACACAGTGTTGCACTTGTCGAAAAAAAAAAAAGGTACAAGTGAAAACGCTGCTAACATGGCAGCAATGCAGTTTGGCCGTGTAGATGAGTACAAGGACTCGAAAGAAGATTTTAACATGGAACGTTTCGAACAGTGGCTGCTGGCAAACGACATTCCAAATGAGAAAAAGGTTAGTGTGTTTCTCTCCATTGTCGGAGCAGATACATATGGACTGTTAAAGAATCTCGTCACACCTACAAAGTCCAGTGAAATGTCATATAACGAGCTGAAAACAGCGTTGCTAGCGCATTATAGACCGCAACCACTAGTGATCGCGGAGCGTTTAAGTTTCAGAAACGCAACCAAAAGGAAGGTGAATCCGTGGCAGATTACATCGTGGCATTGAGACAGCTATCAGGGAGCTGTGAATTTGGACAGTATTTGAGTGAGGCGCTCAGAGACAGATTTGTGAGTGGACTAACTTCAGAATCAATGCAACGCAAACTGCTGAGTCAAAAGGATCTGACGTTCCGCCAGGCTTGTGAAATTGCATCATCCATGGAACTGGCCTCAAGAAAACGCTGGAAATTGCGGGTAAGACAAATCAATTACAGTCAGTGAATGCTGTGAAGGAAGCAAAACTTTTTCAAAGGAGAGAAAAAGGAAAGTTTAAAGGGAGAGATGATTCTGAAAAAGGAAAATACCAGAAGAGAGAACAGAGGCAAGAAGAAATCTATAAATGTTACAGATGTGCTGGGAAACATTCTGCTAGAGACTGCAGGTTCAAGAATGAGAAATGTCATATGTGTAACAAAATCGGACACATTGCTAGAGCCTGTAGAAATAAGAGAGCAGCTGGACAGACACAGTATGTGGAAGCAGAGTTTTGTAATGAAAGAAACGAGGACGAATCAGAGTTATTTGGTGTATATACAATATACACAACATCAAATGGAAAGAAAGGAATTGTGGGGAATGTGAAATTGGATGGGAAGTGCATGGATATGCAGCTGGACACGGGGGCAGCTGTGTCGCTGATGTCAGACCTGTCATACAAGGAATTCCTGTCACACTTACCGTTAAGCAAAACCAGTATGCAGCTAATCACATATTCAGGTGAGAGAATTCCATTGCTGGGATCCGTAGATGTGCCAAACATTTTCACTGTGGAAAAAGCTGAAGTGGCCTCTGACCCAGCAGTAAAAGCAGTGTTGAGACGACACACAGAGGTTTTTTCTGACAAGCCGAGTGCAATTAAAGATTTTAAAGCAACTATCCGAGTCCGTCAGGATGCAACACCGATCTTTCAGAAAGCTAGACCTGTTCCTTATCCTTTACGAGAAGTGGTGGAAAAGGAACTGGATAGACTGGAAAAAGCAAGCATAATATCCAAGATGGACAGAAGTGATTGGGCAGCACCAATTGTAGTCGTGCCTAAAAGTGACAAGTCCATCCACATCTGTGGCAACTATAAAGTCACTATAAACCAGAATCTGGAAGAGGAAACTTATCTGCTACCCAATACAGAGGATTTGTTCACTAAGCTGGCAGGCGGAACATTGTTTAGCAAACTGGACTTGGCGCATGCCTGTCAGCAATTAAAACTAGACCAGCAGTCAGAGAAATACCTCACCATTAATACTCACCGTGGCTTGTACAAGTACCATCGTCTGAGTTATGGTGTGGCCAGTGCTCTTTCTATTTTCCAGGCGGTCATGGATCAAATCCTTCAAGGGCTAGATCATGTCACCTGTTTCCTTGATGACATTTAAGTCACTGCCAGCTCAAAAGAGGAGCATATCAGGAGACTGGATGAAGTGCTTACCAGACTGGAGAGGTATGGTCTCAGAGTAAAACTTTCAAAGTGTCAGTTCATGCAAACCAGCGTTAAGTCTTTGGGGCACCGCATCGACAAAGAGGGACTACTAATGAAAAGGTAGCAGCAATTGTTAACGCCCCAAAACCGAATAATGTCACGGAGCTACATTCTTTTTTGGGTCTCCTGAATTATTATGGTCAGTTCTTGAAAAATCTCTCAAGTCGACTTCAGCCTTTACATAATTTGCTGAAACAGAAGCAACCATGGAGCTGGACTGCTGTTTGTGATGTGGCTTTTGAGGAGGCGAAACAGCTGTTGCTTGGAAGCACAGTGCTGATGCATTATGATGGTAACCAACCCCTGAAATTGGCATGTGATGCCTCACCTTATGGGGTGGGAGCTGTAATCTCGCACATAATGGACAATGGAGAGGAGTGCCCCATAGCATTCGCGTCTCGCACGTTAACGGAAACCGAGAAAAAGTATGCTCAAATAGAATGCGAAGCCTTGTCCATCATCTATGGGGTGAGATATTTCCATAAATATATTTACGGGCGGAAATTCACACTCATAACTGACCACAAGCCTCTGCTGGCAATTCTCGGACCAAAGGCAGCAATACCCACTTTGCCAGCTCTTCGAATGCAGCGATGGGCATTAGTGCTGATGGCATATAATTATGACATTGAGTATAGAAAATCAGCTGACCACATGAATGCTGACGCAATGTCCAGACTTCCAACTGTGGTTAAAGATTGTACTGGGGAAGAAGGAAGTGTGTTCTACTTTTCCCAGGTGGATGAACTTCCGGTGTCTGCAAGGGACATAGCCCAAGCCACACGAAAAGACCCTACACTATGCAAAGTATGGAATTATACAGTAAATGGCTGGCCCAACTATGTGTTGGAGGAGAATCTGAAACCATACTTTACACGTAGAAATGAGCTATCGGAGGAACAAGGCTGTGTGTTATGGGGAATGCGTGTTATAATTCCACCCAAATACCAATCAAGACTACTGGACGAGCTACACCATGAGCACCCGGGGATCTGCCGTATGAAGGCCCTTGCTCGCAGCTACCTGTGCTGGCCCGGATTAGATGGTTGCATTGAAGAGAGGGTGCGCACCTGTAGCTGTTGTCTGGCAGTTCAGAAGTCACCTGCCGGAGCACCTCTTCGTCCGTGGAGATGGTCTGAAAGTCCATGGAAGAGGATCCACATTGATTTCGCAGAAAAGGACAAGCAGTTTTTTTTAGTAGTGATCGACAGCCATTCAAAATGGTTAGAGGTAGTGCCCATGTCTTCAATCACCTCCTCACTAACCATTGATGCACTCCGAGGATTGTTTGCAACTTATGGGATACCAGAGGAGGTGGTCTCCGATAATGGGCCACAGCTCGTGTCTACTGAGTTCACTGATTTCCTGAAGGGAAATGGAATAAAACATTCACGAGTCCCTGCCTATCACCCAGTCTCAAACGGTGCTGCAGAGAGATCTGTTCAGATACTCAAACACTCACTCCTGAAAAGTGTCTGCGAAAAACAGAGTAAGCAGATGCTTTCACTCAAGCACAAATTGGCAAATTTCTTGATAATGTACCGTAGTACCCCTCATTCAGTGACAGGAAAAACACCATCGGAGCTGTTCCTTAAACGTCACATCCGAACACGTTTTTCACTGTTGAAGCCTGATCTAGCTAAGTCTGTTCATGAAAAACAGCAGGAACAAAAGAAACAGCATGACAAGGGAAGGCGAGTCCTAAGATCCTTTGTGGAGGAGGAACCAATACGAATCCGAAATTTTAGAGGAGGGCATGAGAAATGGTTGAGTGGAACAGTGATCGAGCGGAAGGGTCCTGTAAGTTATCTCGTGCAGGAGGGTCAGAGAAGGCGCACTGTTCATGTGGATCATATGTTGCCAAGAAATTCTGCAGAAGCATCTCCAATGCATGGTGTGTTAGGTTTCCCGAATTCAAGTGTAACTGAGGGCGACAGTGGACCATTGAGTTTTCCTTCTGTCAGTGACTGTTCCATGCAAATCACTGAGCCTAAGAGCCCTGAAAACAAAGATAACTTGACAGCACAAGATACAAGTAGTGCAACATCTGCTGTGGAAGCTGTTCGTAGATATCCAGAGAGGATTCGTATTGCTCCAACAAGGCTGGATCTATAAGTTCCTGGAAAATACTTTTATGTTAAAGAAACAGCTGTGATAATGTTTATTTTGTAAGAAATATGTTTAAATCTAAAGGGGGAGGAGTGTATTAGATGTTCTAAGTGATTATTGTTAAACCACGCCCCATTTGTATGTACGTGAATGACGTTCCCTTTTAGCGTATTCTCTCAGTAAAGCAAGTAAGCTTGTAAAGCGTGTCTGTCATTCTTCTTACCCAATTTCCCTCCTATCAGAATATATTACACTGGAGACACCTCTGCACAGTTTGGATTAATCTCTCTTATCAAACACACTTGAATTCAACACTTCAGGTCATTAGTAGAGCGCTCTGTGATGTTAGCTGAGTGTGTCAAATAAGAAAGACCTCAAAATATACAGAAACAGTGTAGAGAAACACAGGCATACTGTACACAGTAAAGTCAATAAAACAATGACACTGTAAAATACTCACTCAGCCCTTCTACATGCTTTGATCACTGGCAGCAGCCTCAGGAGGCATTCTTCTGAAGGATCATATTTCCTCAGTTTAAATGCATCCAGCTCTTCTTCTGAGTTCAACAGCACAAACACCAGAGCCGACCACTGAGCAGGAGAGAGTGTGACTCCAGAGAGACGATTATCACTGCTCAGGTATGTTTGGACCTCCTGCTCCAGTGAACGATCATTCAGTTCATTCAGACAGTGGAACAGATTGATGGATTTCTCTGGAGAGGGATTCTTCCTGATCTTCTGTTTGATGTATTCAGCTGTTTCCTGATTGATATCAGAGCTGCGTACTGTCTTTCTCAGGAGGCCTTGTATGAGAGTCTGATTAGACTCTAGTGAGAGACCTAGAAGGAACCGGAGGAAAAGGTCCCAGTGTCCGTTCTGACTCTGCAAAGCCTTGTCCACTTCTCCCTTCAGTAAACTGGTCATTGGTGACCTGAACACATTCCACAGTCCTGTGTTTTGTTCAGAAAAGGACAGCAGCTTGAATAAAGCAGCAAGAAACTCCTGAATACTTAGATGAACAAAGCTGTACACCTTCCCCAGCTGCAGTCCAAACTCCTCTCTAAAGATCTGGGTACAAACTCCTGAGTACACTGATACTTCTCTTACATCAATGCCGCTCTCTTTCAGGTCCTCCTCATAGAAGATCAGGTTCCCTTTTTCCAGTTGTTCAAAAGCCAGTTTTCCCAGAGACAGAATAGTCTTTCTAGCCTGATCAGAATCAATTTCATATTTCCCATCATACTTCTGAGTCTTCAGTTTGGTCTGAAAGATCAGGAAGTGTGTGAACATTTGTGTGAGAGTTTTGGGAATCTCTGCACTCTCTGATTTACCCATCATCCTCTCCAGAACAGCGGCTGAAATCCAGCAGAAGACTGGGATGTGACACATGATGAACAGACTTCTTGATGATCGTATGTGTGTGACGATCCTATCAGCCAGACTCTGATCATTTATTCTCTTCCTGAAATATTCCTCCTTCTGAGGGTCGTTGAATCCTCGTACCTCTGTGACCTGGTGGACACACTCAGGTGGATCTGATTGGCTGCTGCTGGTCGAGAGGTGATCCAGAGGAGAGCAGAAGGAAGTAGATTACCCTTGATGAGGTTGGTCAGCAGCACATCCACTGAGGCTGATTCTGTTACATCAGACAAGCTACGATTGTTTTGGAAATCTAGACGTAGTCGACACTCATCCAGACCATCAAGTATGAACATGACTTTGTATTCATTGTAATCTGCTGACTTAAATTCTTTGGCTTCTGTGTGAAGGTGGTTTAGAAGTTGCTTAAGACTGAGATGTTTCTGTATCAGATTCAGCTCCCTGAAAGGAAGTGGAAATATGAAATGAACGTCCTGATTGGCTTTTCCTTCAGCCCAGTCCAGAATGAACTTTTGCACAGAGACTGTTTTTCCAATTCCAGCGACTCCTTTAGTCAGCACAGTTCTGATGGGTTTGTCTTGTCCAGGTGAGGGTTTAAATATGTCGTTGCAGTTGATTGGTGTCTCCTGTGTCTCTGGTCTGCTGGACACTGTCTCAATCTGTCTCACCTCATGTTCATTATTGACCTCTCCACTGCCTCCTCTGTGATGTAGAGCTCTGTGTAGATCTCAATCAGACGTGTTGAGTCTCCATGATTGGACATTCCTTCATTGATTCTCTGATATTTAACCTGTAGTCTGGATTTGAGTTTTTGTTGATACACAGGCATCAGTTCTGAGCAAAGGAATTAATTGCTGTTATTAGTAGAGCAATATTTAAAAAAGAAAATGTATTTTTAGGTTTGATATGTTATATCAAACTTACACTGCATGATTTTAGCTGGATATTTCACTCGCCGACAGGTTTTGATAAATTGCAGACAAATACCCGACATCGGAGGCAAATCGGTGCTCGTTTACGCGAGTGACAATCGCGCAGTGTGAATTATCAAAGACGCGATCTGAGATCATCGTTGATGTGTCACCGACACCTGGGAAATATTTGGCATGCTAAATATCTGGAGCTATTCACAGTCGTGCTGTGTGAATGAGTTCTGCCTGAATAATACACAGGCGATGACCTACAGCCAATGAGAGAGCGAGATACAGGGCAGCTGGAAGCTCTGGGAGGAAAAATGTATATATATATATATTTATTTTTTACAAAGCCATTTACAAACAACCCTTATTTTTGGCATTATAATATACAGATCAGGTAGGCTACATGAAGATGAAGAAGGGGCTAGGGTTTTTCCTGTAAAAAATATTCTTCTATGAAGGACAAAATATTTATTTAATTTTTTGTATCACTTTGAGGGATTTTATAGGCTATAAGAAATAAACGCATTATAAAATACACAACACGTTGGTTTCACTTTCTAGTAGACTACTTAGATTTGTGTAGATAAACATTTCCCAGCAGAAGTATGTTTGTTAACAAGTCATCTTTGTTAATTATTGTTAATCGACTTATAGACCATAATATCAATGTGATCTTGCGTTATTTTTTCACTTCTCGTGTGCGTTTGGCCGTAGTTTGCAGTCCAGAGAGTTGTGGGCAATTCTTCCTATTTTAAAGTCATGCAGTGTGAAATCTCTTGTCGCCGATCCATCGTATAATGTGAAAACAGCAGCGACTGAATGCTACACCAGATAGTCGTGCAGTGAGAAAACAGCAGTGATCCGATGACTTTGAAAATCATGCAGTGTGAACTTGGCATGAGATATTAGATTGTGTCATGAGATCCAGGAACATTACTGACTGAAGACAGGATGTTCATGATAAAAATACAGGTTATAATCAGCTGATCCAGAGCTCTTACTGGTCTGTAGTGTGTTAGCGATGTCTGTCTGGTTCATCTTCCTCAGGATGTGCAGAGTGATCTTCAGAAGCCCCTCTCTGACTCTGCTATGACCCTCGTCATCATAGTGGTCTCTTTCAGAGCATTCTGGGTAATCTGGACTCAGTAGTCTCTTAAAACCTTTCAACTCAGTCTTCACCACAGAGATGATTTTGTGTTCAAGCTCCTGAAATCACAGTGAATATTCAAACAATGAACCTCCATTCAGTCACAGAGAAAGTGAACCAAAGGATCAACACACAAGAGTCAAGAGTGAATTTATATGTAACTTAGTGCACTGTGTGAAAAACTAACAGACATCACTGAATTATATCACACCTGCTGATAACTTTCACTGTATGCTCAAACATCAGCGTCTACAGATACTGAGATTTAAAGAAGGAGTTTGACTGGATTGGCTGTTTGTTAGATTGATGTTCATCTTTGTGCAGCAGTCAGGCTACACATGGATTCAGCTTCTCTACTTTAGTGATCATTGATCTGCTTTATAGTGGCCGACAAATTATCTTACGTGTGTAGGAATTTAGCAAATGTGACTATTACAGAGAGGATTTCACATTAATCTGGATGTGTAATCTGGACTGGGCTGAAGGGTTATTGTGTTTGGACACACACACGCACGCACGCACGCACGCACGCACACGCACACAAACAAACAAACAAACAAACAAAACCAACCTTGAAAATGGAGTCTAAGTTCTTCTTTGCTGAATGTGATTCTGGTCCTTCATGTTTTTGACTGTAGTTAAACAAATATTGAATATTTTTACAGATCAGTAAATTAATGAATATAATACATATTTATTGTACTGTAAACTAAACAACACCTCTGATCAGCAGATGATTCTCCCAAGCTGAAATGTATTGGACGATCCATTGACCAGTCACTCTTCATGGACACACAGCTGGGTTCAGGAGATTCATTCTCACACAGACTGAAACACAACAGCAATAAAAACTGTTTCTTAAAGTCTCACACTTCTCTGACAGAAACACCTTTACTGTTTCAACCTCCCTTTAATGTTCATCTCTTTCACTTGAATAGTCTGTTGTGACTTGAGAGTTAAAAGATTTAAAGTATTATTTTGCTATAAATAAAATGAATCTTGGCCCATGTGCCCTTTTCATTCATATATTATAGAAAAAAAAGACAGATACAAACATAGATACAGACAGACACAGAAACAACCCTCAGCAATAGAGACACCTGCTGAAAATGTCCATAATGCACCACACCTACAGTGCACAGTAAAACCCAGTGTTAAATCAACACCCCAGTGTATATATAATCCACTCAGAGTGTTAAAAAGCAACACTGAATAAGTGTTAAAGTTAATGAAATAATTAGTTTAGTAATTTAATGATGATTTTGCATTAATGAAGAACACATGCTGTTAACAAACTGAACCATTGAAAGAAAGAGACGAGTAGAAATACAAGAACTACAACTGACTTAAGTTACAGTCTAAGATGAAATCAACACAAGATTAAAGACATTAAATCTCTGAAGATCTCAGCAGAGGATGATTAAACACATCACCAGCTTCACACGTTACTAACCAGATGCACTTTACATGTTGAAGTTTTGTTTGAATTATCATTATCGAGGTCAGTGTTTGCTTTAGTTGTGCTCTTGACCCTTCACTTCAAACATTATAATTTATTTGGCTGCCATATCTGTATGTTTGTTTAGACATGTTAGTTATGGCAATTGGGTGTTGATGGTTATGTTTCAATAAAGACATCATCAGCTTTTAGTGACTTTCATATCTGAAATCCTTCAGAGTATTGTCATTGATTGGTTTAATACTTAATTTTATATTTACATAAAATATTAAACTTGTTTCAACAGTTTTAAGATTAATCTGAAACACTTTTAAAAGTAAATCGGCACTAAAAGCTTAACACTGAAATATCATACCAACATCAAGAATCAGCTTATGAATCTCAACAATGGTGACAATCAACATATTCAGATAAACAGATCATCTGTGAACATTACAAAACACGCTACTATAAGTCACAACAAAATAGCAAAACAAAAGGAACTAGTAAGAATAAAAGAAAATACTAAGACAGCTGCATGATATATTCATGTCGCATTGCATGCTGGGAGCCATGGATGAGTTTTGATTGGTGCTCCCAGAATGCACTGCAGCATGGAGCTTTATGTTGATTGTCACAATTGTTGAGATTCATTCGCTGATTCTTGCAATCTGTTTGATAAAGAAAAGTAAAACTTTAAATTCAGAATAAGTTTCAAAAATCTCTCAGATACCTCTTAAAAATGTCAGAGTTTAAACTATGTATATCATAATATCAATAACAAAAATTAACTACTAAATCTACCAGAGATTATACTCCACATTAAATCAGTCACTCAAGCCACTATATGCTGATTATGTTTATATGGAAACATAATCAACACCTGATCACATTTTCTCTTGGCTTTTTTTTTTCTTCATAACTAACATTTCTAAACGAACACAGTTATGGCAGCCAAATTAATTCAGTTTTACGTGAACTAATTAAACTAAAGCAAACTCTGACCTCGATAATTTTAATTCAAACAAAACATCAACAATCAACATCTAAAGTCAATCTGGGTAGTAACGTGTGAAGCTGGTGATGCTGTTTATGGAGTTGTTTAATCATCCTCTGCAGAGATTTTGAGATATTTAATGTCTTCTTTTATCTTCATTTCATCGAAGGCTGTGACTGAAGTCAGTTGTAGTTCTTGTATTTCTGCTCGTCTCGTCTCTTTTTTCTGTTCTTCTTTATCTTTCTTTAAATGGTTCAGTTTGTTAAAAGCAGGTGTTCTTCATTAATGCTCAATCATCATTAAATTACTAAACTAATTATCTCATTTACTTTAAGACTGCTTCAGAGTTACTTTTTTAACACTCTGAATGTGGATTATATATGCACTGGGTGTGTTGATTTAACACTGGGGGTTTTACTGTGTTTATATGACACTCATAATATTTTACCTGTGCTCAACAGAAGAGTCTTCTCTGCTGAGATCTGAAAATGTTTTCCTCACAGACACATCGATGTGTTCAAGTAAATCTGATTCACCCTCCTGAATCTGACTATAAATGAAAATGTTATAGTAGTATGCATTTATTGTTTCTGAACATTAAAAATGTGAAACATTTCAAGTTCTCTCACCTCTTGACTGTCTTTATCTGTGTCTGATGTTCTTCTGAGAGATTCATTCTGAAGGCCATGGTTTCATCTAAAAGCAGAAACAGATGTTGATCCACAGAGTGAGTTATGAATCATCTCCGCTATTAATTTTCTCAGATCCACCTCTGTCTCAGCAGTCAGTCCATAGTTGGGATGGGAAAAATCACAGATGTATTAATGGACATGCTCATTTTGTTGTTTAGAAAGAGTACATAACCATTGGACTTTGATATGACCTTCTTCTTCTGATATTTTATGGCTCTTTGATTATATCTATTGTTGGATACTCTACAACTAGATTCTATCCATTGTTCCTGTTTTTCAAGTGTTAAAATAATATTTCATGCACTCTTGATTGCCTTGACCCGTTTCCTAACAATACTTTTAAATAAATATTATCAACTGCTCATCCTAATTCTTGAATTAATAGAAATCTCCCTTTCATATGCAGAACACTCAGTGCTGACTCAGTACTGACTCAGTGCATCTCAGTGTGGTATGGTAATTCCTCAAACCAGGACTGCAAAGCTCACAGAGAGTCGTGCGCTTAGCTGAGCGCATCTCAGGATCTACACTCCTCTCTGCAGGGCATCTACATCAAACTGTAAAAGCAGAGCTGCTAAAATCATCAAAGACTCAAACCACCCGGTAACCATCTTTTCTGTTTACTGCCATCTGGCAGGCGCTTCAGGAGTATGATGGCAAAGACTGAAAGACTGAGGAAGAGCTTCTTCCCTCAGGCCATCAGGCTCCTAAACACAAACTCTGTTTCATAAACACTCACATGACCCATTGTAACTTAATTAACTGTAAATATTATCACATTCTCATCATTGCTGCTATGTACAATACCCTGAACAACCGTCTGCACATCCCTCTTATTCACATTACTATTTATTAAGTCCCAGTACACTGTTTTCTTTGTACATCTTATTGTTTTTTGCACATCTTATTATTATTGTTTTCTTTTTTTTTGCACATCCTTTTGCACATCCTATTGTCTTTTGCACATCGTATTGTCTTTTGCACATCGTATTTTTTTTGCACATCTTATTGTTCTGCACTTTTTATTTCATTACACATTTTACTCTTATTTCTCCCTTTCTTACCACATGTATGCCCTTGTGTTATGTTACTTTATATAACTTGTATTCTTATTATTTTGCACTGTCCACTGAGCGGACCTGGTTCGATTACATTTCACTTCTAATTATACCCTGTATAACTATTATGTGACAAATAAAGAAACCTTGAACCTTGAACCTTGAACACTCAGAAAGAATACGCTTCACTTCAAGTTTCCACAGCTGTCACACTTTCCTGATTCATGCTTCCCTATTTTAGACTATTTATAAGACTGTTTTAATGCTGTATGTCCAATTCTTAATCTTGAAATTAAGAAATCATTCTTCCTGTTTCCATATATTTTTCTCTCATTTTCAACACACTCATGAATCTGGAAAAGATGTCTTCCTTCAGACCCACTATTCCATAACTTTTGCCATTTCTTATTTACTACAATTGATTTCACTCTCTTGATTTCAGCTTTACTTAAAGACAAATTAATTTATATTTGTGGATGATTTAATTATTTTTTTGCTAGCAAGTCTACTTCTTCATTTCCACCCACATCTGCAGGCACACAGAGGAATTTTACCACTATCATTAACTGCCTTATTCTAAACAAACATTGTACAACTTCAACTACTAAGTCAAATTTTTTACCGAGTAGGCTAGTGAGTGCAGCCATTGAGTCAGTACATATCATGGTTATTGCTGGTTGAACTTCTTCGATCCACTGTAGAGGTACTGTAAGTGAAACTGGTAATGCTGTTTGTGGGGTTGTTTAATAAGATCTTGAGAGATTTAATGTATTTCAAGTGACTCCTAATCACAGTGACTCTGACTATTACTGAAATAGTTTTCAAATATTTTTACTGTATAGGTTTGGAGAAAATTAATGACATTCACACCAAGCATGAGTGCACTTTTACATCATGTCTCATTTTTTAAGC
Organism: Gymnocypris eckloni scoliostomus; assembly: GCA_027564155.1. Taxonomy (NCBI): domain Eukaryota; kingdom Metazoa; phylum Chordata; class Actinopteri; order Cypriniformes; family Cyprinidae; genus Gymnocypris; species Gymnocypris eckloni. The sequence continues at coordinate 33,046,115 of CM050418.1, forward strand.
ATTCATAAAAATATTTCCTTTTATAGGTTTGATCGTTCTTTCAGTTGATTCCCGTTCATGGTCACCCTGACTATTACTGTAATAATTGTCAAATATTTTTACTGTATAGATTTTTGCATTCTAGCAGTTGCACTGTTACCCATTTTCAAACACTCATAAAACTCATTCAAACACTCACTCGTTCTTTTCACCCCAAGACCTCGGCAAATTCACCCCAAGCATAAAAAGCATACACTTACAAAGTGTAAGTGTATCCTTACACTTTTAAACCGTTCCATTCTCAAACACACATAAAAATATTTCCTTTATAGGTTTGCTTATTCTTTTAATTGATTCCTGTTCACGGTGACCCTGATTATTACTGTATTAATTATAATTTCATTTTACTGTATAGTTTCTTATAAAATGAAAGGCAAACTCTCTCAATTTTTTTTGGAGTGCATTCTTGCATGAGTGCATAAATTTTTTTAAAGTATTATTGTCAGGGGTGCACATACGTTTTTCAGCCTGGTTCTCATATGAGAAACTGGATATTTGGTTTGGTCCTCACACGGACCACAGCACGTAGTGTGATTTTATTATATATATTTTTTTTAAATAAGTGTGATAATACTATTTTATTTTAAAATAAAAAGGGTATATTACATAAAAATACAATTATTATATAGTAAACTTAAAAATAAAAAGCTAATATTTCTATAATTTATTATTGTTATTTTAATATTAATTTTCTAATCAGCAGCAGCAGTAAAATCAGCAAGCTTTCATTTTGGTGGGTCACCGGCAAGTAAATATATGTGCTTCCGGGTTTAGCGCTGCTGATGGAAGAGTGTCAGTGCATGAAATGTCACAGTTTTGCTTTGAAAAGAGCAGCGGAGAAGTTAGCCAAGATTATGCTTTAAGTTTGAATCAAAATCTTATACAGTACAGCTGTCAACCATGTCGGTACGCAAATGTGCTCTCAGAACTTATTTACACTGCGCATTTAAAATTTTGGTCGTGCATGCGGACCACTTATGTGCCACCCCTGATTATTGTGCAAACTTACCATGCTTATTACCATATGAAACTGAAAAGTCTGTTTCATACGTAACCCTCATTCTCTGATTGAGGGAACGGAGACGTTATGTCCCCATCCCACAATTTTAAACCAATCACTGATGCTGGACACGTGTTCGGCTCCTCAGCATAAAACCTGAATGAGTGGATGCACGCTGTCACCTTATATACCAATATGCACGAGGAGTGGCTCAGCATGCAAAATTCACCAGCAAATTTTCATTGCCGTTTTTAGGGGTTTACTTGGGAGCCCCAATCATCTCTGAGAGAAGAAAGGGAGAAGAAAGGCATCCACTATCCAAAGAACCAACCTCTGCTTGGAGACAGCCTTCCCTTTCTGCTGACCTCCGTAGCACACAAGGAGCTGCTCAGAGCATCTGAAGCTTTGAGTGCAGTCCACCTATATGCTCTCACAGGACCCAGCAACGCCAAGGCTGTATCTGTCTCCTCCAGGGGCAGCGCTTGCAGGTTCACCACCTGGTCTCAAAAGGGAGTGGTGGGAACCTTGGGCATGTATCTAGGCCAGGGTCTCAGGACAACTTGAGAGTAGAATCCAAGGCACTCTTCGCTCCCAGAAAATGCTTGGAGGTCCCCGACCCTCTTGATGGAGGTGAGTGCAATCAGGAGCGCTGTCTTAATAGACTTAAACAGGTTGTACATGGTGTGTACATAGCAGCAATATGGATGATGGAGAGTAGTGAATATCTTACGGTTTATTAAATTGAGTCATGTTGATGTTATTAGACTGAGTTTGAGTTTAGGAGCCTGATGGACTGGGGAAAGAAGCTAAGTCTCTCAGCTTTTGTCATCATACTCCTGAAGCACTTGCCAGATGGCAGTAGAAAGAAAAGGGGTGATTTGAGTCCTTGATGATTTTAGCAGCTCTGCTTTTGCAGCATTTGAGGTAGATGTCTTGCAGAGAGGGGAGAGCAGACCCTGAGGTGCACTCAGATAAGCGCACAACTCTCTGCATAGCTTTGCAGTCCTGATTGGAGCCGTTTCCATACCATACTTGTCAGGTACGGCTAATGGGGAAGAGAGCGAGGACCCAATTGCAGGAGGAAAAAAGGGCTTTTTATTAATAATAAAACAAACAAACAAAAACAACAACCCCGTAGGGGAAAAACAGACTGGAAAGCTTGACAAGGCAGGGCTGGACAAGGCAGGGCACAAGACATACGATGACGAATCAACATATGGCAACGAACCCACACGGAACTGCAAACACAAGGAGGTTATAAAGGGAGTAAATGAGGAGGGTAATGAGGGAGAGCAGCTGGATAAAATTAATCACTAAACAGGTATCAAGATGGGTGGGGTCAAGACAAATTGACATGAGAGCACATAGCACACAGAAAACTAGGACAGAAGCTATGTGCTCACACAAAACAAAAACACAAGCACATGGCCAGCAAACAAATCACCAGCCATGTACAAAACAGGACATGAACACGCAGCTAATGAGAACTCATAAGCCACGTGTTCACACAAGACATGACAACATGAATGCATGCAGCCGATAAAAACACTAACTGCGTGCAACACAACAAAACACATGTGGACAGAAGAGCATGCGGCCGAGCGAACTCGAAACCGCGCACTCCCACAAAGAGACCGAACGTGGAGCGCGAGTGTCCGAACCCCGACACGAAACCAAAACTCAAGACATGAGTGCGAATCCGAACACCACGCTCCAACACGAAACAAGGTACGCAGAAGAGAGAGCGCACAGCTCGAGCACACTCGAAGCCGCGAGCTCACATGAAAACAGGACATGACGGGAGTATCAGGGCTCTGTCACAAAACCATGAATGACACTAGACCGAAGTGACAGAACCCTGACAATACTGAGAAGTGTGGTATGTGGTATGGTTCCATACAACCACTGATCACTGTGAAGAGGAATCAACTGTCGAGCAAAGAACTCACAAACCTATGAATGCAAATATTTTATGAGGGTTTGAAAATGGGACATGATGTCTGTGCGGGACTTTTTTAAGTCACCAACCCGCTCCCGTTATATATTCTGTGAAAGTGTCGCAGAGAAAAATGTATCTGTCATTTCAAATTTCTAAGCAAAATATAAACAAACCCAAGATGAACGTCCTTCAAGGACAGTGCATCCACACTTTACTCAATCCTTATTCAAAGCACCCTCAAATGAATTCAAAAGCACCCCAGTTAAAACTGTAATAATGGCATTTTATTGCAGATTTGGCAAACTATCCAGCAGGTTATGGTTTCCGCTCTGGAGATCGGTTTCTATTTCAACGTGTTTTTGCAGTGTTGAGCATTGTAACCAATCTCTGACATATCTGTTGAGTCTAACAGTATACAAGAGGCATTTAAGATAGAATCCTCTTACCGCTTAAATTGTCGGAGTTTTTGTTCAGGTGTTCAGGCGTACGAATAACCTCATTACGTGTAGACGCGATGTAAGGGATTCACTGTGCAGTGTAGACAACTTAATTAATTATAACGTAAGTTTGTGAAATTGCTCTGAACTAAACTGAACCTTTTAGTGATTAGAAAGGGAGCCATACTGGCAAATGACTCGGTAATTAGCAATTTTTCCTAAATTATTTATTTTTATTTTCACATTCCCCATTAAAATACCTTCAAAATGGTATATGGTTTGTTGGAATCGGACAAAAGATGATGAGTTTGAAGGCGGTTAGAGTCAGCAGAGTTGCAAAGCAAAATAATAAAGAAACGTTGCATATTTTCCTATCCTTTTCTTTAAAATATTTACTATATAATTGTTAATATAGCTATTTTATCCTTGTTATTAAAAACAAATAAACTTTAGTTTAATCAAGAGCAACCAGTGACTCCTTTTTTTTAGATGTTGGATTAACATTGAGACAGCCCATTTCCGCCAATGAATAATATAAAAGGTTATGGCAACATTTATTTCACAATTCTGACTTTTTCACAGAATTGTTAGATATAAACTCACAATTGTAAGTCAGAATTAATATTTATAAAGTCAGAATTGCGAGATAAAACTCACAACTCTGACTTTTTTCTCAGAATTACGAGTTTATATCTCGCAATTCTTACTTTTTCTAGCAATTCTGACTTTTTTGTTAAGTAACTCACTTTTGTGAAAACCTCAAATTCGACCAAATCTGAAATTTTTTACTTTTTTGTTGTTGTTGTCTGTAGTTCAAAATTAGACCTTGCACATTCCAACTCAATTTGCCAGCACAGGTTTATATATAGGCTATGTATGCATGTTAGAGTACCCTCACTAATGGCGCTTTTCCACTGCATGGTACGGTACGGTTCGGCACGGCTCGGTACGGTACGGCTCAGTTCGGGTCGGTTTGCGTTTCCACTGCAGTTTAGTACCGCTATAGAGTGGGTGGGATTATTCACGCATCGTTATAATTGTGCCGCCTCTACTGCCGTGACATCATCATAAACGCGCCACAAACAAACTCACAACAAAGAACGGAGACGGAATAGTGTTCTTCATTCTCGGCATATGGATGTTTTTAACAACAATGGAGAGGTCTGTGAGAATGCTTGAGATTTACCCCCATCAGCAGAGACTGTGGTGGCAGTGCCACGGGCTGTGGAGGAGGAGGGCAGGTGTGCTGCGTTACTTGATTAACGTTAGTTAACTATTCATGTAGCGTGTTCTGTAAAGTGAATTATCAATAAACTTTTGAATATTTCAAAATGTATAATGTATCCCTTGTTTTTTTATTTATGTGATGTTTTTTATAATCGTAGCAGAGAGAGAAATAGGCTGCTTTGTGTCACAAAGAAATTATTTATTACCCTCATAAAATACCACCCAAACTGGACACCTGTTTGTACAGCCCCCACCCTTGTCTAGTCTCCCCACGTGGGGATATTAGACGGATAACCCACGTGGGATATCTGATCCGGGGGGAGGTGTGGAATGCTTTTTAAAAACTTTGTTTTTGTGAGTTTAAACAATAAATTGTGAAACTGTGTAAAATGGGGAGAAAGGAAGTTTTTATTAAAGTTTTTCATACTCCTACATATGAAGAAAATGCACTGTATACACACGTAAAATGAGCAATATCTATTTTTCCAGAAAGCGTTATTTAAAAAATAGGAAAAATGCAGTGTATGAAAACAAATAAAAATGAAGACACGTTAGTTAAAACATATGCAGGTTATACATTTAGCAGCTTTTCTATAGTGAAATAGGCGCATATCTATAGTGAAATGAAATCTATCTAGGGGTCTAACATTAAAAGTTTAAATAATTTAATTGTCTTATCTTACTACGGTATAAAATAAATAAAATGCGTCAGACGCATTTGTTAAAAACCTAGTAATATTGTAATTCAAAAGTAGTTAGTTCGACAGTGTTAAAGAAAATACAAAATCAAAGTAAATAGACTAGGAAAAGGGTAAAACGAAGTTAAAACGTTTCATACATTTACCAGTGATCTAAAAAGAAGACAATCTCAGAGACGTTTGTTAAAACACCGCAGTCAAAAGATAGTCTATCATTAGGCTCGTTGAACAGAAAAGTTAAACGAGAGAATAAGTCCTTATCGCATTTGCGGTGTCCGTATAGAGAGCTCCGTACGCATCGACAGTCAAACTCGGAATGAGCTCCCAAGCACAGCGGGGGCAGACCACGCCTACGTCCATCCCCTAGATCCGGAGGAGGAGGAGGGTCCCAAACGGAAATTTAGAGTAAATTAAAACATTAAAGTTATTTTTAATAAGTCTTTTACATGTCTTAATTAAGCCATTCAACATCATTCACCTAAAACATGTATAGCTTGAATGCGTTGTAAGTCGCTTTGGATAAAAGTGTCTGCAAAATGCATAAATGTAAATGCAAATCATTTCACTTTAAAAATAGTTTACTACGACTATAGTTAACTTTTAAACAAACAAGTCATAAGATGTGGGCAAGGTTGTTTTATTTACACTTAATTCACCTATTCCTTTATTTACTCATTGCTTTTTGTCAATCTTACAAAACGTTATAACGGTTAAAATGTACTATCTGATATATGTTTTGACAGTCTCTGTGAGATCTACCGTGTTATCAGTAGAAACAGATGCGTGAGCTTTTACAACCACATCAGACAAATGCCAGAATATCTCTGCCGGAGCCACTCATTTGCAATTTAATGAGATTTTTGAGAAGGTCTGACATTTTAGGGACTGATTTTTAGATCGATGATGAATTCAGTTCCGTTCCAGCCTATTTTATGGTATACGTCTGCGAGTTTTGGAGGGAAAGCTCATAGTGTGAACTATTTAACCTATCACACACACACACACACACTGGAACAGTTCACAGCCCGGTCAGAGGGGGGTCACATGTCCCTATTGAATCCTGTTTATGTCGAATTTAAAAGTTAGGGTTGTGTTTTAGAAAATAAAATAAATTTTCTAAGGGGGCGTCATGTTTACCATACAGATGAGTGTAACTTCAAACTGAAATTCAAGATGGGTGGTTAAAGAAGATGACAACAGTAGACTTAAATAAATAAATATAAATCCTTCCTTTAAAAGTTGTTATTTTAAACAAACCGATCCTAAATCGCGGAAAAAGTTGTTTTATTTACACTTAATTCACCTATTTCTTTATTTACTCATTGCTTTTTTGTCAATCTTACAAAACGTTATAACGTTTAAAATGTACGATCTGATATAAAACCAAATGTTTTGACAGTCTCTGTGAGATCTACTGTGTTATCAGTTGACACACATGTGCGAGGTCTATGGTTTTACAACAACGTCAGATGCCAGAACATTTCTGACGGAACTGGTCGTTTGCAATTTAATAAGATTTTGAGCAGATGGCGCAATCTGATATTTTAATGGGGTGGTTTTCAGTTCAATGATCAAAGCAGTTTCTTTATGGCATAGCTCTGTGAGTTTTGGAGGGAAAGCTCAGAGTGTAAACTATTTAACCTATCACACACACACACACACACATTCGGATCCAAATAGATGTTCACATCAGGTGCGATCGATAAACAGATATGTCTAGCTCTGATTTTGGCTGTTAAAACAACTCCACCGTAGCGTTCAAACGTATGTAAATGTGAAAAATAATGAATAAAACTACATCTACACGCGATGGGTAAGGTAACATCGAAGCAATTAAGTTTTAAAAGAAAAAATCTATGGTTGCATTAAGTAAAGTGCTGGACACGGCCATGTAATTGATTAATAGTGCTGAGATTGTTTTGAGAAGTTATAACAAAAATCGGAAGCCGAATAAATATATGATGGTTGTGAATAATAATAAAGTGCGTACGTAGTTTTGTTTTAATGTAAACTAAAATATGCCATCAGGTAAATTGTGTAAACAGATTGCAAAACCGGTATTTAAATGTGAAATAAAACAAAATGTTTATACACGTGCGTAAGAATGACTGAGTTATTTATAGAATACTTATTATAATGTTTAAACACTAATTTCACAAATTAGACAGCGTTAATTTCGCAATCAAGCTTGTGATGTATAAGTCAGTATATATTTATTTATGGTGTTAGAACCCCCCCTGTTGGGTGTTTTATGATCTGCTTCGAGAGACGCCCATCATGCGAAGGTCTGTTAAAAATGCAGAATATACCAGCATTCATTAGTTGCAAACTCTAACTTCTTGACGTACGACAACGTTATACCTCAACAACCATCGGAACAATGGTTAACAATTACAATGGTAAATATTTTTGTTCATAGTTTTTTCTTTAAATATTTGAATGTGAATATTTGTTTTACACGTTGTTATTATTATCTACAGATGATTTTGAGAATATCGAATTTGACGAAGGGCTGGAACAAATCCTTGAAGAGATATGTAAGCCTTTATACTTTTTATGTAGTCTGGTTTAATGTCTAAAACAATAATAACTACGTTCTCTATCATTTATTCAGTTGATGAAACCCATCTGGTTGTGTGTGAGGGTGACGTCGAAGTTCTTGATGGTAAGATATACAGACGTTTTGATACTCTACAACGACTTTAAAAGTTTCAGTAATTCAACAAATATGTTTACTAAATTTAACAGATGAGCGCAATGCTGACGTAGGCTGTGTGATAATACAACCTACAGAGGGCGCTGTGCAAGAGTCCCTAGACAGTACGGAAACGTGTCATGATCCAGAAAACGTCACAGGAAGCGCATCCTCACGAGGATTGTGCGTGGAGAATACAGTTCACACGATCGCAAGTGAGGTAAGTGGCGTATATCCGTAGAAAATACCTCCACGGAGTGTCCGACTCCTCACTACGGGCTCGGAAAAAGCGTAAAACGCATCAGAACAGCCGAGCACGGCGGTAGCGACGCTCCTTCCACAAGCCGTTTAAGGACTTCAGAGAATAATGGTAAGAGTTAAAACCAGAATACCTATCTATTAAGTTTTATGTTTGACTTTTATTTAATAAAATAATAAAACGGTTATTGTTATTCTTTTTACAGAACAAGGTTACGACGAACGAGACCTAACAGCGTGGTCTGATTCCATGGTTCACACATGGGACCAGGCGTCCTTCAATGATTCGGAGCCCGAGGAAGACGTGGATGTGCCACACGAAATCCCACAGCCAGTTTTCCGGGACCGTGATCTAAACAGAAGTCTCGATTATGATATTTTGAACAGGGTTAACAGGTATTTTGAAAGAGTATTTGATCTTGCCGACCAAAGTTTAACTTACAGACAAGTTAAAGAGATAGTGATTTGTAACTGTTTATTATTGATTTCAATTTACTTGTTGTTTCTGATTTATGCTGTAAATGTTTATTTTTGTCATATCTACTTATATCAAGTTGTGAAAAGCTGTGTCGTTTTCAGGGGCGCACGCATTTGTCTTTAAGGTTGAACCATTTTTGTATTTCTGATTTTAAAATAAATTTTCAAAATGAGCGGTAAATTTTGGGGTTATTAAATGCACGGTACTACCACCGCGTAAACTATTACATCCGCTTATCCCGTTCAGATCCCCTCAGGGAAAGCTGTTGTTCGCGCTGTGTCGCACATGTGCAGAACAACAACAGCAGGAGCGGTGTCAACACAGCGATGAAAAAAGATCAATTTCAGGGGTTTGGACATCTGTGGAACTCTCGCACACTATCGTTAAAGGGTATACAGTTGTCAAAATTGTGGAAGTCTGGCACTTTCCGCATACGTCAGACACGTTGTTCTGGGATTATGTGAAGACATTTCTCAAATTCAAACAAGAGGCTTCGGGTTTCCCCTCGCACGTAGTGACAGCCGCAGAAAAGCAATCTTAAGTCAAAGATTATTTTGAGAAGGAGGGAATTCAGCTCGACATTGACAAAATATCTCTCAACCCCGCACGCAGATCTATAGTAGTAGTAGTAGTAGTACTAGCCCTTTATTGTCACTAGTCACAAGTACCAGCGAAATTAGCCATCAACCTGTCCATACATACACAACATACATATATGACAAGGGGGTAGACAGAACAGGAAGACAGGGAATTGAAGAAAAATACAGCATAACATAACATGAGGAAAGTGAGGAGAAAAAAAATAACCCCCAGACTATGCTCCTTAGGGGGGGTACAGTGTGAGAACAGGAAAAACACCTCAGCACAAAAGCACATACACCATAGACACACGACTTTGCAACAGGGGAAAAAATCCAGCTCCGGCAAGCAGCCATCCGGTCCCGCAGCCATTCTCGGCGCTGGCCACAGACCCGCTTGTCAGGCTGGCGGTTCAAAGCGACAGAGGCGAGGGATGGGGGTGGGGAAGTGAGTGCATATCTTTATATGTGTTTATGTGTGTGTGTAGTGTAGTCAATGTCTGTGGAATGGGGGAGGAAGCAAGAGCGTCCCACTGCATTGCTCTTCCCAGGGTAGATTTCCAACAACAGCCATGGTCAAGGCCACTGTGTGTGGGAGCCAGAAAAAGATAAGATTGTTTTGTCTTGGGGCGAGTAACCGCATTCCAATTCCATGGCTACTCTCTCTGTCCATTCTGGTCTCCATCAATTTTCCTCTGCAAAGCCGTGAGCTTCTCCACGATAGAATCCATATTGCGGTTAATAGTCTCAGTCTCAATGCTGACTGCTCTTCCCACTGCTTCAATCATGACGGACAGCCTTGTGAGGCTTTGGACAGCTGTTCCCGTTTTCTGAAGTCTTCGATAACCCAGGGCAAAGGCTAATCCAATCAGCAGAAGACCTGTTATCATGGTTCCGAATAGGTAGATATCTTCGATGTCCTCCATGGAAAGAGCCGCAAGACATACGATTCACCACCTCTCCCACGCGTCCATCGTATAGCCAGCTGCGAACGTCCCGTCAGGGCAGACAGGTTCCCCAGAACCCAGGCTTCTCGTCGAGAAGATGGTGTCAATTGCGTTGAGAGACCAGTTGATCAAATCCATAATTTCTCAGTTTGGAGAGCAGTGCAGAGAGAGTCTCTCAATAGATGAGACGAGACAAGAGAGCAAGCAGGGAAAATAAGGGCGGACGGGGAGTGAAAAATGCGAACGCCTCCGTTGAGTGCCAAAAAAAAAAAAACTTTTAAATTCTCTTTGGGGGAGGTTCGGGCTTAGGTGTAATTTACCTACGGCTGAACTTTTAACGGAGCCTGAAGATTTCGCCCGTTTTATATTCGGAAATTGTCATGTCATTAAACACTTTGCATTTGTGTCAGACTCTGTAGCTCTAGTGCAATGGTGTTACGCGGAGGAGGACCCCGCCTCCGCATGCAATGTTAATGTGTTTATCGCCTCGTTCACTACTGCATATGGTCGTCTGGAATTATACGAACTTATGGACAAATTAGGGCTGCGCGGTTTTTACTTAGATATGGACAGTCTTATCTTCTCATCGAAAGAAAATGACTGGATGCCTCAAACAGGCTCATATCTCGGCGAGCTGACAAACGAGCTCGAGGTAGACAATAACATAACAGAATTCGCGGCAACCGGCCCAAAATCATACAGTTTTAAAACTGCAAAAAATAAAGTCACTCTTAAAGCAAAGGGTATCATGCTCCATTCTTCAAACGCTCAAATAGTTACCTTAGAAAGCATGGTCTGTCTGGTCCACAATTATGTGACATCACGTGACACAACTCATCTGCTCACACGTACAGATACCATTGTACATAATAAAAAGATGTTCACATTACATAATAGATCAGTTTTGAAAAGGTTCAAAGTGGTTTATGACAAATGCGTGCTCTTGTCTAACTACATTACCATACGGATATTAACAATATGTCCAGATCGTATGATGTGTATGTTGAAGAAGGTTTTGACTTCCGTTTGCAATTCCCCTTCTCCGCTGTGATCTCCGGACCTTCAAGCAGCAGGAAAACTGTCTTTGTGAAAAAATTATTGTGTAATGCGGATAAGATGATCAATGTAAAAATTGATAACATTGTTTTTTTATATAGTTGCTGGCAACCTTTGTATGACGAACTCTCTTCATTGTTTGATATTAAATTTATCGAAGGCATCCCAAAATCGTTAACGGATGAAAATGTATTACCACCCAATAAGAAATCAATTTTAATTTGCGACGATTTGATGGAAGTAGCCTATTCGAACGACGAACTCACACGAGCGTTCACAAAATATGTACACCATAAATCATTTTCCATTATATTGATAACTCAGAATCTGTTTTTTCAAGGTAAAACCAGTAGAACTATTACGTTGAACACCCAATATATTATTTTGTACAAGAGTCCGAGAGATGCGATGCAAATAATGGTTTTAGGACGTCAGATTTTTCCCGGCAACACTAAATATTTCATGGAATGTTATCAGGACGCGACCAATCAACCTTTTGGGTTCCTATTGATTGACTTTAAAGCTAAAACGCCAGAGCGTTTTCGTCTCAGATCGGGGTTGTTTTCATATCATCAGGTGGTGTACGTACAGAAAAAAAAAAAAAAATGAGCGATAGGCTTTGTAAAAACCTACCTCTTTTAAAATTGTTATATAAGGCTTCGTTGAAGCAACGGAGTGTTATTTTGCAATCAGCATCAGATCAGTTGATTCTAACCTTATGCAAAATAGCTCTTAACGTGCTCCGCGGGACCATACCTCTAAACAACGCACAGTTCCAAAGATTAAAAAAGAGAAAATCAAATACGCTGCTAGTAAAAAGATCAATGTTGAAAGAAAAAAACGCATGATTAATCAAAGAGGGGGTTTTCTCCTGCCTCTGTTAAGCGTGGCCATTCCGTTTATCACCAGTTTAATAACCTCCAGACAATATTAGAAATGGAATATGCTGAAAAGCATTATGTAATTCCTCAGAATCAGATGACTAAATTAAGAGCTGGGAATGCACGTGAGACAATTCAATAAGTTGTAGAGAACAATTTGGATGTTGCTATAAGAAATATATTACAGAGGTCTGATTTAGATCCGTACGGGAAAGCTAAACGTTATTCCAACGTCTTACAGCGTTTTTTAACAATAGTAAAACAGGGTGATTTGGCAAGCGACACTTTAACACTTACACTCCCGAAACCGGATGTAATTCATACCGACGCAGATGCTGGTACAAATGTTAACACACCCATCCCGTCGTCTAAAAACGTTGTAGTTGTACAAGATCAAATCGTCGACGAAATCTTACACAATGTACCGCAAAGGAGTTTAAAAAACGTCAAATTCATCTTGAATAAAATGTCTAATGCCAAACAATTGTGCACATGGACAGATTCTGGAGAGTTTGTGTTTAAAGGACGTGTAATTAACGGATCACACATGCTGGACTTGGTTAAAAGTATAACAGCACCTCATACGATCCGTGATGAATACAGACCTCGAGGTTGGAGTGAATTTCTGGATGCTTTCGTTATTTTAAATATACCCTTTTCAACCATAGCCAATCCTCAAGTTAAACGCAGTGTCGAGAGTCTCAAAAGGAAATCAACCACACACACCCACCAGATGTTGCCAGAGATACCATCCCCTTTGAAAAAACGGAGAGGTAAAAGGGTCGTGGCTACGTCACATCTTATCACCCCCGTCTGAAACACATTTAATTCACCGACTCTTGATGCTAATGCGTGGTTAACTTTTTAATCTTGTTTGTAAACATATTTGTAAAATTTGAAATGTTTGAACGATTCGTATTAACGTGTGTGTTGTTAATAAAAAAATTGATATGACTGATTGTTTATTGTCTTTTATTCATACAGTACATACATTGAGACTTTTTGTGATTACAACTCCTTTTATTAAACACACATTATAGACTTGTTCTAGCCGCATTACAGAGATTTACATATTTGCATGCACTGAATACAATTAAATGTATCACAGAGACGAGGTTTCAGTCTCTTTACAAATCGAACGACCATGGCATAATTTTTAATCAGATCATCGTAATACTTTTTAACAATATTTTCATAAGCATATCCTTTTGACATGTGATACAGAAAAAACACGCAATGCTGGCCACAAGTATCTGTTGTGAAATCTTGGACCTGCTTTTTAGAGTATTCCACACATATAGAATTGTTTTTAAAAAAATCATAGAGGTTCTTCGGAAAACGTGGATCTTTAGGAGCTCCCCCAAAGCTGTCGAAAAACAACTAACGCCATCACTGTTTATGTAGATGGCCACCCAGTGCTGACCCGGTTCTGTGGATGGGTCTGTATTAAAAATAACCATGGCCGGTAAATTCTTTAACAGAGTTTTAGGCAGGTAATCGAATGGAAGAACACCCAAAAAATACGTGTTGCGTGTAATTTTATCCATAACAGCCGTCCAACAGTTGGACGGTATTCATTTCGTCGGTCTCATAATAATTGACCAGCACCTGTCTTCGATTGGATATTTCAACGATCGAATCAAAAATAGCGTATACAATGATGGTTATGGATAGTGTGAGAGGCTGTCTGAATCGGGCTTCTAGTCTAATGTTCCCCGACCGTGTTAGCGATACGTGATTCGAACAATCTTCGTCTGGTGATAAATTAAATCCATAGAGAGTATAGCGTTGAGAAAATCCTGTCGATCTATTGCCAGAGCCTGATTTTTAAGATGTCTTCCGGTAGATAATACGAGCTGATAAAAGTCCCTCACGGCAGATCCGTTCTCATATTCCAGCTGAAACAGTTTGGAAGGGATTTGAACTCCATTGCGATATAAAGCCAGAAATTCCAGATTAAAATGTTTAAAGGCAAAGGGGTTTTTATCGTAAGCCCCTGAAAAAGCTGCATTTTCTTTCATTGCCAAAATTATAGATTTTGGAAAGGTCCCAAGAAAAATATTTTCTTGATTAGACACTCGAGATCCTGGAGGTATAGAAAAATTATTTAGGCATACGCATTCTATGGGGTATTTAGCCGTGGTTGATAGAAGAGCCTGCGCGTGTCCTAACCGAACACCCGGCGAAACCGAGACTTTTTTCACAAAAAGAGATGTGGAAACTCATCACGCATCAGACAGAACTCGTCTTTGCCCCTTGTCATTCGTATTTTTATATCCACACCGTTCAACATAAATTTTTCTTGAAAGAAAATGTCACTATGAATGGGCGCTAATAATTCTATGACATTGTTAGCGGTTGTAAACACTGCTCGCTTCAGTAACCCTACGTTTGGTCCCGCGGGGTCTGTGGCGTCCATGTGCCCCGCCGTGTCTCTGTAAAACAAGCCTGCCGAAAAGACGCTTTCGAGTGTGTCTCTACCGAAATTGATCAGAGCTTCGATCAAACATCTGTAAAGATATGTGCTGGAGCTCTGTGTTATCAGACGGTCACCTAGAGAAACATCCACCTGCGGGAATATACACGCTCCGGGGTAGTTTATTAATCCGACAGGTGCACCATCCGCTATATCGCCCCCGTCCGGTCTGGTTATTTTGATCCTGGTGTATAGCAATGTGTTATTTAGATCGATATTTGAAAGAACCGCGCGACATAACCATTAATCCGTTGCCATTTTGATCATGGTTGTTAGAGTCGTTATAAGATCTTGATAGGGCACTGGTTACAACGTCATTAGCAATGTTTCTCGCGGCGGTTTTTAGATATGGTTTTACTATAGTAAAACCTCTTTTCAACAGAGGTAGCGCAGTTCTGAAAAGCGCTTTGAAAATACCTCCTATACCAGCCCCGTACATAACAGGCCCACCGGCATAGCCGGGTAACCCATTACCGGCTTGGTTTCGGTAATATGCGACGTAGCGTTCGGGGTCCATGATCGCGTGATGGTTTGATAAAACCTATTTCACAGGTCTGAAGTGTAGTTTGGCCACAACTTTACCGTAAGTGAAACAGACGTGTTTGTTCTGATCGTCTTTGACTTCGATGCAAATGTCCGTAATATTAGATTTATTCACAGGCGCGTAATGCGGCTTATCGAATCTGACACTGACGAAATCGTTAGACGCACCCTCTATATGTACAGTTCTCAGTAGCGGCACATACGAATCGCCGACTGATTGATATTTGATCATGTCTGTGTATATGTACATGCTATAAAAAGCACCTCTTATATCTGCCTGATGAGGTGCGTAAGTCACGACAGGTGCGTCACCAGAATGCTCTTTACGACTTTGATTTACAGACCCTAGAGGCACCCCTGGTTTTAAGCCTAAAATAATAGCAAATTTTCCATGAAATATCAGAGATGTATTCAGCTGTGCTTTAAGAAATGTCCTGTTTTTGACGTGATCGTAACCGATGGTCACTCTAGGAGGCAGATTTGCATTTATTTCTCTAACCAAAAACAGTACATCCTCGTAATATCCGGGTTTTAATGCATTGCATACTTTAGATATGTTTTTAAGGTTTTTTTTTCTTTAATATAGATAATCACACCCTCGACCTCTTTGGGGTATTTCTCATCATACCCTAGTATGGTGGGGTCCGTGTTGATAATAAACGTTGCATCCTCATCGTTAAATGTGTACCAGGTAATCGGATAATGAAATTCGATCAAACCCACCTCCCACGGCCCCTTGAGATTAATGTTCCTGGTGAGTCTTGTTTTGTAATTAGAAATACGATTGTCAGGGTATATGTTCATCGATGCATTGCAAAGTAGCGTGACGTAAAAGCCTCCTTCGCCCATGATGTAGATTTTCATGAATGATGGTTATGATAGACTCGTCGTTACTTTAAGGGATTCTGTATGTCCAAGATATCCCGTTCTGGCAACCATGACGAAAATTTAGGAGGCCAACCCCTCACTTCACAAGACAGAACATCTGTTTCCTCTCTTTTTTCGATCTAAAATCTTTTCTATTTTAAATGTCTTATCTTGATTTACTATAATCTTTTGTAATTCTTTTTCATAAAAACATCCATCGATTAATATCGCCATCGTAGTCTTGCAACCTGTACACCGGAGGGTTTCGTGGTACACAGGTCGCTATTGTGAAAAACTCTTCCGTGTAATTCTGCTCATACCCCTTAGAAAACACGTTTCTGACTTTAGACACCCTAACCACATCACCGATTTTATATCTAAAAATGGGTGCGTCTTTAGGCATCCTTCCGTACAGATTATTAAACACAGCCGCTTCGTTTTCTTTATGTACGTCCAGGGGTCGCATTTTAATACTTTTGTGATAACTCGCGTTATACCCATCTATAAGATCTTGTAAGATATCGTAATAACGTTTTGAATTGACAGCCGTTAAAAACCGTGAGGATCTGTCCCAAGAGTCCGATTAGATTTTATATCTAAAAATGGGTCGTAGTCTTTAAACCTCCAGCTCTTTACGTCCAGGTGCAGTGTGATTATGGCATCTAGGTGCATGTGAATATCTTCAGACTCATCATCTATAAGCCATCAAATTGCAGATGCTTTGGGCGGTTAGATATTTTGTACTTTGCCAAGAATGCAAGATTGTGGTATACAAGTTCTGTACAAATTTTGTCCAGTCAGACGGTGTTGTCCGTAGACGACCCCGTAGCGGTTACACCGTCATCGCATACAAAACTAGAAGTCGCTGAGGTAATTTCTTGAGACATGTTGCTGATGTTAACGGTCGAGGTTTATATCCTCTGAGAGTCCTGACGTTCTGTATTTAATGATTGTAGAATGTAGGCGGAGCCACGTGAACGC
Source organism: Gymnocypris eckloni scoliostomus (assembly GCA_027564155.1). Taxonomy (NCBI): domain Eukaryota; kingdom Metazoa; phylum Chordata; class Actinopteri; order Cypriniformes; family Cyprinidae; genus Gymnocypris; species Gymnocypris eckloni. The sequence continues at coordinate 33,063,215 of CM050418.1, forward strand.
CTCTCTGACTGGTCACGCACCATTCAGGGTGAAACAATCTTACTTTTATGCTGTAGTATCTGTTAAATGCCTCGCACCACTTAAACAATTTGTTGATCTTTCCGAATATATCTTCTAACGCAGGTACATCTTTCCATCGAAACAAGAATTTAATGCTATAGTATTTGAGGTGATCCTCTTCAGATATTGGTCAAACGCGTTCAGGCAGACCTTCAGTGTGTTCACTGCAAAGTATTTAAATGTAATCATCCGCATGCTTGTTGACGTGATCCCCTAACACTCTGTATCGCATTCCGGGTGTGACTCCGTTCCATTCACCTATGAATAGAGGGTCGTCGCCTCCGTCTTTTAAATCACGCCAAACATAGTTGTAAAATAAACACCAGTCTTTTACGGTGAAAAACAAGTCGGTGGTGTCGTAGGTGATCATTTCATCACTGTCCGTGGTGCTCAACCTGACCTCTCTGTTGGTTTTGTCAAAGTTGTAACCGCAAATGCGATTGCCGGATAAACGAAACTGACGCTTAACATTATCCAAAGGTTCGTGGAGGAAGCTAGCCAGACACGGGCCATGTTTCATCTTCATAGGCGCCAGAGTGAGATCAGCCATAGCAAGCTCAACAATCTTCTCGGGGGTTTTAGCTTCTACCATGCTTCTGCCATTATTGTAGAATAATTCCTGTTTTTTCAAACTCACAAAATCACCGTTTGTATTTTTTTTTGTCTAGGCGAAGATGTTGTATCCTCAACACTCCTTTTTAAAACATATCGTTTCATCCACCTTTGGGACCCTCCTCCTCCTCCGGATCTAGGGGATGGACGTAGGCGTGGTCTGCCCCCGCTGTGCTTGGGAGCTCATTCCGAGTTTGACTGTCGATGCGTACGGAGCTCTCTATACGGACACCGCAAATGCGATAAGGACTTATTCTCTCGTTGAACTTTTCTGTTCAACGAGCCTAATGATAGACTATCTTTTGACTGCGGTGTTTTAACAAACGTCTCTGAGATTGTCTTCTTTTTAGATCACTGGTAAATGTATGAAACTTTTTAACTTCGTTTTACCCTTTTCCTAGTCTATTTACTTTGATTTTGTATTTTCTTTAACACTGTCGAACTAACTACTTTTGAATTACAATATTACTAGGTTTTAACAAATGCGTCTGACGCATTTTTATTTATTTTATACCGTAGTAAGATAAGACAATTAAATTATTTAACTTTTAATGTTAGACCCCTAGATAGATTTCATTTCACTATAGATATGCGTCTATTTCACTATAGAAAAGCGTCTGCTAAATGTATAACCTGCATATGTTTTAACTAACGTGTCTTCATTTTTATTTGTTTTCTTACACTGCATTTTTCCTATTTTTTAAACAACGCTTTCTGGAAAAATAGATATTGCTCATTTTACGTGTGTATACGGTGCATTTTCTTCATATGTATGTGTATGAAAAACTTTAATAAAAACTTCCCTTTCTCCCCATTTTACACAGTTCTCTGGGACATTGGAAAAATAAGTGCCCGGTTTTAGCTGCTAAGTGGAAGTCTTGAAAAAAGAAATCACAAGTTAATTATGTGAATCCTGTATTAGTGACTGAAGTTACTGAAACTACCAAGAACCTTGATCATGGTACTTCAATAGAGGTGGGAGAGGAAGTATGTGACTCCAAAGTAGCCATGAAGAACTTTGTACCATTCATTACGGAAGGTTGTGTGTCTTTGCTAAACTCTGAGAGTAAAATACCAGTTAAAATCTTGAGAGATACAGGCTCATCAGAATCTTTTATTCTTGAATCTGTTTTGCCCTTTTCTGAGGTATCAAGTAAAGGGAGGAGTGTCCTGATTAGAGGAATTGGATTAAACACTCTTTCTGTTCCTCTGCATAGAGTACACTTGACTTGTGACCTGATCTGTGGAGAAGTATCCTTGGGAGTTCGTCCGTCTTTGCCAGTGGATGGGGTTACTGTCATCTTGAGTAACAATTTGGCTGGAGGTAAAGTATGGCGAGAGGTGATTCCACCTCCTGAGGTAGTGCCTATTCCAGTCACAGAGAACTCTGATATTCTGCATCAAACTTTCCCAGAAGTATTTACAACTTGTGTTGTGACTCGCGCAAGAAGTCGTGAGATGACATTTGAGAAACAAGAAGTGTCAAAATATGCTGTGCCTGGTTTGTCCACCCTTTCACATATTTCTCGTAGGGATTTGGTAGATACACAGCAGAAAGACCCTGAGTTGCAGAAGTTGTTTGATCCTGTTATTTCACCTCAGGAGGTAAGAAGTGCTGTTAGTGGATATTTTATCCAAGATGAGATGCTTCTAAGGAAGTACGTTCCCTATAAAAAGGATTTGCTGGATGAGTGTATAATTCAAGTGGTGGTGCCGAAACAATTTCGAGACATAATATTAAAACATGCACATGGTGAAGTTGCTGGACATTTAGGAGTAAAAAAGACCTATGACCGAATTTTACGACAATTTTATTGGCCCCGTTTGAAAAAGGATATTTCGTCTTTCATCAGAACGTGTCACACTTGCCAGGTAACTGGGAAGCTAAATCAGCTGTGCCTTTGAGTCCCATAGCTGTTACAAACAAACCGTTTGAGCACTTAATAATTGATTGCGTGGGACCACTGCCTCCATCTAAATCAGGGAGTGCATATTTGTTGACCGTGATGTGTCAGGCAACTCGCTATCCAGCAGCCTATGCCATCCGAAAAATTACTACCAAAGCAGTTGTGAAAGCTTTAACTCAGTTCATATCTATTTTCGGGATGCCTAAAATTATTCAAAGTAACAACGGTACTCATTTTACATCTCGTATGTTTGCTGAGGTTTTGAAGATGCTTAAAGTGAAACGTAATCAATCGAGTGTATATCATCCTCAAAGTCAGGGTGCTTTTAAATGGTTTCACCAGACTTTGAAGTCACTTTTGCGTGCTTACTGTGTGGAGCTAAACCGTGACTGGGAGGAGGGTTTACCATGGCTATTACTTGCTGCTAGGGAAGTACAGCAGGAGAGTTTGGGATTTAGCCCAAATTATTTAGTTTTCGGTCATCGTGTACATGGACCTCTTTCTGTTTTGCGTGAGGGACTGTGTGAGGAGGATCCTCCACAAAATTTGGTAGAGTATGTGAATGGTTTTCGTAGATGTTTGTTTTTGGCCAGATTGAGTGCACACAAAAATCTTGCTGTTGCGCAAGAAGAAATGAAGAATCACTATGATAAGCATGCTGAAGTTCGTGTCTTTACACCAGGTGATCAGGTGTTAATTTTATTACCGTCTTCCAGGTCTCCTTTTTGTGCTAAGTTTACTGGGCCTTATATCGTTCTTCGGAAACAGCCTGATAAAAATTATCAAGTTGCAACTCCAGATAGGCGAAAATCTAGGCAGTGTTTCCATGTAAATTTGGTTGAAGCTTATCGTTCTCGAAATTCTGGAGTTCAACCAACAAACTCAGTTGCTCCTGTTGTCACTGCTTCTTTTGAGTCTTATCAACATTTTGTTGAGGGAGAAGATATGGTTAAGGAGGATATAGTTGTTCCTGAAGATTGTGTTTTGCTACTTCGATTAAAGAATTCAGATACTCTTCAAAATTTAGATGCTATGTTTTCACATTTGACAGTGGTTCAAAACAAAGACCTAACCCAGGGAGTTTCCTGGCTTGTTCTCAGATATACCCACTCGTACTCATCTGATACAGCATGATGTTGATGTGGGAGATGCGCAACCTATTCGTCAACGTTTTTATAGGGCTCCTGTCAGTAAGAGAAAAACATTGGAATCTGAAATTCAATATATGCTTGAGAACGGAATAGCTGTTCCGTTGTGCTCAAGTTGGGCTTCACACTGCTTATTAGTGAGAAAAGCAGATTCAACTTATATATTTTGTACTGACTATCACAAGCTAAACATCATCACTAAGCCCAATGCTTTTCCACTTCCTCGAATTGAGGATTGTCTAGATCAGGTGGGTACAGCAAATTTTGTGAGCAAGCTAGATCTTCTTAAGGGGTATTGGCAAGTGCCGTTAACTCCTAGAGCTAGAGAAGTAACCTCGTTTATTACATCGTCTGGATTATACTCGTACTCTGTTATGAGCAGGGCCGTGCAGAGACCTTTGGAGGGGCAGGTGCTCAAAATATAAAAGGGGCACATGAAACAAGGCTTTAAATAGGGCTGTGCACAAAATATCATAACAGCAATGTATAGTGACGCATTCCTTGCTGATATGCGTATTGATGCGGATGCTTCTGTATTGATACAGTAGCAAATGCCATGATGCAGTTTAGAAAAAGAAACAAACAGAAAAGTTTTAAGTTTAAAAGTTAAATAATATTTTCTTTGCACCTGCCTCAAGCAGCTCCTTTTTTTGTTTTATTCTTCTCTCTTTACGAGGCATCTTTGCGCTGCAGAACACACACACACACACACACTTCACACATTTTTCTGAAATCTATAAGGACCATATCTTCTTCACTCTGCACTGTGATGTCAGGTCAGGTATATTATTCGTTTTATACTGAAATTGTTTAATTTATTTCCAGAGAGATGTTATTGACTTTACAGGCTAAGGTGTTTTTGCTATTGTAAACACTACTTGTTGCTTTTGTAGAATTTTTTTTGTCATATTTAAAATATAATTGCATTCTAATCCTGTTCTGAATTTATTCATTTTTGAGTGATAATGATAATTAAAAACAGGATTGATAAGTAAAATTCTGAGAATGAGAAAATCAGTATAGTCTTGTTTTACCAGTGTTGAGGTAATTACTTTAAGGCACTCTACATTTTTAAATAAATACTGTAACCCTAAAAGTAAAAGTATGAATAGATTTTAGTCAAATGACATTAAAAAGACCTGACCCTTCCACCCCCATGAAACTTTTCTCCCTCAAATAGCACGAACGAAGTGAACACATGCACCTTTGTTTATGGTGCTGCTGCTGTGTATAACGTTAGAAGTGGCGTTTGCTGCAGGCTAAACACAGCGATTTAAACAAAAGCTGTGCAATGCATGTTCTCTTCACGGTGTTCTTGTAAAATAATAATAATGATAAGTAAACAAGCATACCACTCCGCTGAGAACCCCACTTACTTAAGCTGCAACCGTAGCGCGGACGATATTGAAGTGGTGCCTGAGCGCGAGGGATCGTTCGGATGAGGTCGTCAGGTGAAAGGTTATCATGTGAGTGATTTTATTTACGGCTAAATTATTAATCATTAATTTTACTAATAGTTACATTGGGGAGGCCTTCACAGAAGGGTGTTTAATAAAAAAAAAAAAAAAAAAATTGGCCTTGATAAAAGGGCACTTTGGGCATCATGGGGCAAAGGGGCAGGTGCTCAAGCACATGCGAAAGACATTTGCATTTGGCGAAAGAGGTTTGCCAAGGTAAAGTGCGTCCAGTTCAGGCCAAAGTTTTTTCCATTCAGCAGTTTCCTCCGTCTACCAAGAAAGAACTAATGCGCTTTTTGGGGATGGTCGGTTATTACCAGGGTTTCTGTGCAAATTTTTCAACTGTGGTTTCTCTGCTGACTGACTTAAGAGCTCAGTGAAATTTGACTGGAGCAAAAATTGTCAGAGAGCTTTTGAAAATTTTAAATTATTTTTGACCACTGCTCCGGTTTTAGCTGCCCTGAGGCTGGATATACCATTTAAACTACAGGCGGATGCCAGCCAGGTTGGTGCTGGAGCTGTCTTGTTACAGACCGGGGAGAATGGTTTGGACTATCCAGTAAGTTTCTTTTCTCGTAAGTTTAACACTTATCAGAGAAATTACTCTGTGATTGAGAGAAAGCTTTAATTTGCTTTCAGGATCCAGATTGCTGGTGGCAAGGTGGGGCAGTGTGGGAGAATGGAAAGAATTGTGAAAATCTTGGTTGTACTTTGATCAGAGGTGGTATAATAATGTGTATCGAAATATGATTTCTAAGTTTATGGGTGCTGGGATTTTTCTTTTTGATCTGGTTTGTAACGGATCTCTTTTAAAGGGGGGTGTGTGACGGTTTCAAGGATTAACCCGTTATTTCTGAGTTGCAGGTGATTGGCTGAAGGGAGTTCGGTTGCACACCTGAATGTAATCATGACGCTCTATAAAAGACTGGGACAGAGATGGGAGCGTTGGGGGGGCTGAGCTTGTGCAGAGACTGGGTTGTTTTCGTTTGCGCTGTTCCGTACCTTGGGTCTCATGTCAAGAGGCTATCGAAGAACTCATGAGATGTGAGGGATAGGGGAGATCATCGCCAGCGTTTGATCCATCTCCTTTGAGGATGGTTGGATTGTTTTCTTTTGTCAATGCCACACATGTAAATGTAAAACTCTTGCTGAAGGCCCGTAATTCAATTTTCCGGTCTGGTGACATGCAGCAGTACATTACAGCCAGTATGAACCTAAAGAAGGGCATCAGGAAGGCAAAAACGACTTACAGGCAGAAAATAGAGAATAATTTCACCAACTTGGACCCCCGCCGGGCATGGCAGGGGATTCACCACATCACTGGACAGAGTAACGGTAGTAGCCTGACCAACAACAGTACTTCAGAGGCAGAGCAGCTCAACCAGTTCTTCAGCCACCTTGAAGTGAAAAGAACTGGGACTACTATCAGTCTGCTGCAAACAGCCAGACATTTGTTATTTAGCCTGCTGAGGTGATAAGGACTCTACATAAAATCAACACACTGAAAGCAGCTGGTCCGGATGGCATCCCGGGGTGCGTCCTCAGAAACTGTGCTGCAGAGCTGGGTGAGGTATTTATAAATATATTCAACCTTTCTCTGTTGATGTGCACTGTTCCAACTTGCCTGAAGACGTCCACAATTGTGCCAGTGCCAAAGCAGGCTGCCATAACATCTCTCAATGATTATAGACCTATTGCATTGCCACCTGTAATCATGAAATGCCTGGAGAGACTGGTTCTTCATCACATCAAGACTGCTCTGCCACCCACCTTGGACCCTCACCAGTATGCATACAGGGCCAACAGGTCAAAAGATGATGCTATCTCCATTGCCTTCCACTCTGTACTGTGCCATCTAGAACACCAAGGAACCTATGTACGGCTGTTGTTCTTGGACTTCAGTTCTGCTTTTAATACTATTTTACCTAGCAGATTGTTCTACAAGATGTCTGATCTAGGCAATCAGTATAACATCTGCCTGTGGATCAAGGACTTTTTAACAGATCGACCACAGTCCGTAAGAATGGGCTAACATAATTCCTCAACTTTGACAATCAGCACAGGTGTCCCACAGGGATGTGTGTTAAGCCCGTTTCTCTTTTCTCTGTATACACATGATCGTATACCATCGTATAATACCAACACCATTATCAAATTTTCAACCCCAAACGATACGACGGTGGTGGGGTTGATCACCAGAGGAGATGAGTCTGCCTACAGAGAGGAGATAAAGAGGTTGATGGGGTGGTTGCATGGAGAACAATCTGGCCCTGAACATCGAGAAAACAAAAGAAGTCATTATTGATTTCAGGAGGAAACCGGATGTATATACACCATTGTATACCAACGAGGAGATGGTGGAGCGAGTGTTCAGTTTTAAATTCATGGGCACACACATCTCAGAGGAACTCACATGGACGATAAACATCACGCCACTAGTTAAGAAAGCACAGAAGCGGCTATACTTTTTAAGAATGCTCAGGAAGGTAAATCTGTCACAACAGCTAGCTGAACAGTTATTCTACCGCTGCTCCATTGAGAGTGTCCTCAAACATGGTATGCTGGGGTGGTACCAAAGTAGCTCTGCAGCTGATAAAAGGCTTTGCACAGAGTTATCAAGACTGCGCAGAACATCACAAAACAACAGCTGCCTGCCCTGGACGACATTTTTACCTCCCATTCTCTGCAGAATATACACAATATTTTGAAGGATATCATCCTGCACATAACTTATTTGAACTGTTGCCGTCTAGGAAAAGTACAGGTCTATCAAAACACGTACCACAAGATTCATGAATAGCTTTTATCCTGAAGCTATAACCATACTGAACACTGAACTGAAAGTACATTCTTGACATGTAAGAAGAACCAATCATGTGCAATTATATTGAGCACTTTATTTCACTTAGCACGGTGGAAAATTAGAATTAATAGTATTATGTAGTGATTAGTTGATGTTCCTGTTATCGTCCACTAGATGACATACATAGGTGTAAAGACTGAACAAGATATAACCAGTGACAGGCTGAAGAAATAAAGAGGCTACACGCCAGTTCAGACATTTACTTTTTCAGAGTGTTTATTCAACGAACACCACATGGTACCAGGAGTATACTGTCCTTTGATACAACAGAGATGGATGCTGTTAAACCACCGGAATCCTTGAAACTCACCGGGAATGTAGACAATAGTTGGCGGACATTTAAGCAGCAATTCACGCTTTACATGCAAGCAGTTGGTCTGGATGATAAATCAGATTCACGGAAAATAGCATTGCTCCTGACAGTAGCTGGTCTTCAGGCAATTGAAGTATACAATACTTTCACGTTCGTGGACGCTGCTGACAGAGGAAAATATGATGAGGTCATGAAGAAATTTGATGAGCACTGCTCACCCAAGAAAAATGAAACGTATGAGAGGTATGTGTTTCGCTCATGCACTCAATCACAAGGTGAAAGTTTTGACTCTTTCTTGACTGATTTGAAACTAAAATCAAAAACATGCAACTTTGGAATCTTGAATGAATCTATGATCAGAGATCAAATCAGAGATTTATGACAAGAAAATAAGAGAGACTCCTCAGAGAAACGGAGTTAACATTAGATGGTGCTGTCAAGATTTGTCATGCAAGGGAACTTGCTTTATTGCATTCTAGAACTTTCAGTGATAAAGAAGACACCACTGTTGCTGACAGTTCAGCAGTCGGCGCTGTTACTAACAAAATGAGTCAAAAAGCTTAGCTGTAAAAGATGTGGTTCAAAGCATTGACCTAAACAATGCCCAGCATTTGGAAAGCAATGTGCAAAATGCAAAGGCATGAATCATTTTGCTAAGCAATGTTTTTCAAAGAAACAAGCAAAGCAATCAACAAATGTGCATGTTGTGGAAGAGACAGAATTATCAGACACTTTCTTTGTAGGCATGATCAACACTGATGCAGAATCTGTTCAGCAAGAGTACGAAGGGAAATAAAGAAATTATTCAGATATGAACTTGTCTAAGGACAAATGGATTGTGCCACTGCAAGTCAATGGAACAATTGTGCCGCTTAAACTTGATACAGGAGCGAAGGCCAATCTCATAAGCACAAGTGACATAAAGGAAATGAAAATGGAAATGATGCTTTTGTTGTAGTCCCAAATAGCTGTTACATCATGGCTATTGATGCAGAACACTCTTTTCACCAGTCCTAATTCCTCGCAGGCTTTGTTACATCAATAGCCATGATGTAACAGCAACAAAACAGGACACTGGAAATGACATTGTTTGCAGATTTTATGATGTTTTCAAAGGACTGGGAGCTCTACCATTCACTTACAAAATTCAGCTCAAAGAAGATGCTCACCCTGTAGTTCACGCTCTTAACTTGACAGGATGACATATCTAGGAGTAAATCAAGAAAGTGGAGGAACCTACAAACTGTGTAAACTCAATGGTTTGTGTTAAAAAGAAAAATGGTGATCTGAGAGTATGCATGGATCCTCAAGACTTGAATGGAAACATAAAAAGGGAGCACTACCAGATTCCAAAGCGTGAGGAGATCACAAGAGAAATGACTGGCGCACAGTACTTCAGCAAGTTGGATGCATCACAGGGATTCTGGCAATTGAAGCTTCATGAAGACAGTACCAAATACTGCACGTTCAATACACCGTTTGGACGTTATTAATTTTTATGTCGACCCTTTGGTATAATTTCAGCCTCAGAAATCTTTCATCGTGCCATGGAGCATGTCATAGAAGGACTGGAGGGTGTACGTGCATATGTCGATGACATAGTGGTCTGGGGATCATCAGTGCAAGAACACAATCAGAGACTTATCCAGCTACTTCATAGAATTCGGAAATACGGCCTCAAATTGAACAGAGTCTGTTTGGAGTCACTGAAATTATCTTTCTAGGTGATAAGTTGTCTGGACGCAGTGTTGAACCTGATAATAGCAAAATTCAGGCAATTCTGGATATGCCGAGTCCAGTGGATAAGAAAGGTGTGCTGCTGAAGATAATGGGAATAGTGAACTTCATTGTATAATTCATTCCAAACCTCTCCGCAAAAACTGCAAACCTCAGAGAACTGTTGAATCATAAAGCGGAGTTCAAGTGGACAAATAAACATGAGCAAGAATGGAAAATGCTCAAGTCAACACTGACAACAGAACCAGTTCTCACCTACTTCGATTCTTCTAAAAGTATCAAAATCTCCACCGATGCATCAAAGGATGGATTAGGTGCAGTTTTACTCCAAGCAGATGCCAAGCAGAAACCCATAGCCTATGCCTCCAGGACTATGACACAATCTGAATGCAGATATGCTCAGATCGAAAAAGAATGCCTCGGACTTGTTTTTGGATTTGAGAAATTTCGTGACTGTCTATGGCTTACCATTGTTCACTGCAGAAACGGCCCATAAGCCTTTAATTGCAATCATCAGAAAAAATCTAAATGAGATGTCTCCACGTATTCAACGTCTAATGATGAGACTGCAACGGTATGACTTAGAATTAGTCTCCAGGCAAATACATAGTCCTAGCTGATGTCGTGCACCAATAACATGCAAATTCTCAGATTTGAGTTCCATGGAAGATGATGTGAACATGCATGTGAATCTCATTGTTGAATCTCTTCCAGTCTCTGATCAGACGCTCAAGCAAATAGCTGAGGAGACAGCAAAAGATCCAGTTCCCCAAGCTGTAATTGACAATCTGAACAATGGCTGGGTCAAAAGTTATTGTGCACAATTCTACCATAAGAAGACATTCTGATCTCACCTGAAGAACAAGTACCACCAAGCAAGTATTCTTTGTATTCTTCCATACCCTTGGATAATGGTCAGTCTGCAGAAACCAATGATGACTCTCCTATACTAAGAAGATCATCCCGCATCATGAAGAAACCTGATCGACTTAATCTGTATATGACTATGCCTAGTTATATTTGAAAAGCACTAAACGAATGCATAGTTTTTTTGGTTTTACATGGCTGTTTAGTGACAATTTGATAATTTTTTGTTAAATTGCCTTTGTTGTTTTAGCACTAGTTAGTTTTCATTTAAAAGAAAAGGGGATGTAGTGATTAGTTGATGTTCCTTTTATCGTCCACTAGATGGCATACATAGGTGTAAAGACTGAACAAGATATAACCAGTGACAGGCTGAAGAAATAAAGAGGCTACATGCCAGTTCATACATTTACTTTTTCAGAGTGTTTATTCAACGAACACCACATATTATTATTTATTTATTTTTATAAAATTATTTGTAGCTGGATACGTTGGTATATTTATATTTTTGTTGTATGTAAGTACAATGACAATAAGCAATCTGAATCTGAATTTTCAGCATGGGTGTTGTGTAAAAGTATTATCAAGTTATGTTTATCACATACCTTATTTTATTAATTATTTGTAAAACCCATTATAATTTAATATTTATATGTAATGTTTATCGTTGAACACAAAACAATAAATATGAAACACACAACATTATCGTATATTTATTTAACATACATACATACTCAAATGTGCACCTATAATACCTGTACATACTAAATTGTCTATTTTGTATACTGTGTTTGTGCTATTTTGCACATTGTCTATATTTGTATATTATTTTTATTTGTGTCCTGTCGCTGTCATTCTGTTGCACTGTGGAGCTTCTGCCACCAAAACAAATTCATCATATGTGTAAACATACCTGGCCAATAAAGCTCATTCTGATTCTGAATATAAAAGCCCATTGGAAACCCTGAGGGAACCAGCGGAGAACCAGTCTTTACAGTATTAGTCAAGTTTTGACATCACTCTATTCTCAGGGAATACAACTGAAACCTGTTTTAAACATATTATAAATGTATTATTATATCACTTATATGTTATTGTACCGCTGTACACACTATTTTATTATCACTCTAGTACAATATGTACTACATATTCTAACATCACTTTTACTATATTTTTACTCTATTACACTGTTGTGCATAATATTTTACCACACTGGATCCATGAAGGATTATCAGTTACATTTCTAATTATTTGGTGTGGAGTTTATATCTGTCTCCTGCTATATGAAAATATAGAAAACAAACTACCAGTGTGTCAATTTTTTATTTGTATTTACTGATTTTATTCCATTTTATCAGCGCTGGACGATTATTAGTACTTAAAGATGCATTATTTCGATTTGGTTCCAGTATTTCAATGGGAATGGGCTGGTTCTGACCTGGCACAAGAAAAGCTCAAATGTGGGGGTTGTAGACGAGAAAGAAATTTCCACAAAGAAAAAACTTAATTTAATTTAATGCACATTAGATTACATTACATGTGTATATCACAGTTCTACTAAATTAATATTATAATTGTTACCAAAAAAAAAGTGTAAGCTTTCACAATTTCTAACGAAAATTTATTATTTTCCAAGCCTAACTAAATAACTGGAGACAGGGCTATTTGCATGTATATCACAAACCACTGAAATCGGCTGATAAATGTAAACATTGTCGTGTTTTTATCCGGAAAAAACGCAGCTCTTCCATTTGCTTTTAAGGCAGTCTCACCCTGACCAACGCGTCACTAGTGGAGGTGACGTATTGTCTTGCCCTGACCAACATGGCGGACGCGTCGCTATTGGAGGTGACGTATTGTCTTGCCCTGACCAACATGGCGGACGCGTCGCTATTGGAGGTGACGTATTGTCTTGCCCTGACCAACATGGCGGACGCGTCGCTAGTGGAGGTGACGTATTGTCTTGCCCTGACCAACATGGCGGACGCGTCGCTAGTGGAGGTGACGTATTGTCTTGCCCTGACCAACATGGCGGACGCGTTGCTAGTGGAGGTGACGTATTGTCTTGCCCTGACCAACATGGCGGACACGTTGCGAGTGGAGGTGACGTATTTGAGTGGAGCTCCACTCGCCCAGTATGGCTGCAGCCAGGGCTGGTCCTGGCCAATTTGCTGCCCTAGGAAATATTTTACCTGGTGCCCCTTGCCTCATATTTGTGAATATAAACTAACTTGAACTAACAATGAACAATACATTTGTAACAGTATTTATTATTTTTGTTAGTATTAGTCTTTGACAATTAACCTTATTTTAATTTGTTTCCAGTGAAACTATAAAATTATAGGTGCTGCCTAAGTCACTTTGTAAATTAAACACAATAAAACATTAAGAATAATTACATCTGGTATTCCTGCACAAAACTGTATTAGCATACAGTAGGCTACTGTTTGATCTTCAAAATAAATGTGAAAAGTGTTGTATTTCCAGTAGATGCAGCAATGTCCTACTACTGGCCCATTCTAATGTTTTCACCATGAATTATAGCCTACTGAGAAACGACATCTTTAAAGTGAATTTGACATTAGTTTAATAAGCCCGTTATAGGCCTATACAAGCATTACTAAATTTGCCAATTCAAATAAAAAAAAACAAATCTCCCAAAACTACACAACTGTAACGTTAAAAATATGATTTAAAAAGTGTTGTCATGTTACATGAAAATTACATTTATGTTACAAAATCTTGGATCTCTGGAACTCCCAGAGATTGTTATTATCCTATTTTAAACTTTTAGACTATAGGCTTTCTAAACTAGGCTAACATAGTTTGTTCACAAACTTTTACCTCATCTAGAGCCCTTAAATGCATGCTACCTCATGTCTTTAGCGAACCGGGAGAATTATGCACGTCCTTCTCCCTCCTTCATTTTTTAAAGTTAGACATCAGCTTTCTTAGTAAGCTATTCCTCAATATATGCATTATAAACAATATAACAAGAAAACATATGTATACATAATTCCTAAAAAAAAAATATATATATTATAATTTTGTTTTTAAGTGCGCTAGAGACACGAGGTATGTTAATGTGTAAATACATTTTCCTGGCAGCTATATTCATATTCCTGATGACTTATTCCTTGAAGGGGCACTGTTTGATACACAACGACAACTTGATGTTTCACTCAAAATTACCTCAGTCATAAAACAAAAGAACATCATCAGCAAAAATGTAACTGGTTTTTAATGGTTTTACTGCAGAGCAATTACTGTATGCACTGAAATATAAATGTCACTGTCATTTGATGGTGGATGTGGTGAATAAGCAGCCAGTGATCAATATATTGATTTTGAAGTTATTGAGAATTATCGTTTTGAGAATATGGTGGAGATGACGAATATGAGCCAGTGGAAGTGCTTGTCACTACTCAATCCGTACCGGAAACATGATTTGCACTGCGCATGCGCGAAATTGCTTCCACTTCCCTGTCACCGCCAACGTTTTTCGACAGTCTAGTGAAATTGATTATTTTGCGTTTTACATACAGCTTCAAGAATTTCTCTTAAGAGGAGAAATTCCTGACAATTCTACAAATCGTCGGGAGGTTAGATGGTTGTCGACGAATTTTATCATCAAAGGTAACTATTAGTACCGAAAGATTTTATAATGAAAAAGAGAATTCACTTTCTGTTACAACCTGTAACGTTACTTGTTCAGCTCCCATATCTGAATATGCAATTGGATCTTTTTTACATTGAATTGCAGATTCTTCTGACTTGAGTTTTGTCCTATTAAAATAGATGACAGACTCTTCTATGTCGGCCCCAGTAGGCAGTACATGAGTTGTCCTGTCAGAGGAAGAGAAGAGGTCTGTTCTCACGGAGTGCCACAATAACCCTGGGACTGAAAATCCCAGTGGCGTCAGAGGCACTCAAAACAGGGTTATTGCTGGATACTATTGGCCTACAATTATCCAGGATGTGGAAGAATGGGTAATGTACTACAGATGTGGTGCTTTACTTTCACTTCTACTTTTGCCAGTTTTTTGTCTATACAAGTATCTATACTTAAGAATGTCTAATTTTGCCACCTCTGATTGTTAGATACCTCCTTGATTTAGAATTTATATTTATTGTCATCACCTTGTATCAAGGGGCTGTTTTTCTTGACATTGTATTCAAAGAAATTGTGTTGCTTTTTAGGTCAGATCCTGTCACCGCTACCAGTTGAATTACCCCATTAAGACTGTTGTGCCAGTCTTGCATTCTATTAAGGTACTGCTTACAAGGTTTTAGCAAACTGATGAGACTAACAAGCTAGTCTCAACCTTGTGTACATTTTTACCAGCATTTGGTTGATGCTAATTTTGTGCCATGCAGGTAAAAGAACCTTGGGAGGTGCTTGGTTTGGATTTGATTGGACCACTGCCAGAAACAGCACGCAACAACAAGTATGTTCTTACCATGACTGACCTGTACACCAAGTGGGTGATTGCAGAACCTATGCAATCTAAGACAGCAGCTGAGGTTTCTGCAATAATAACCACAAAGCTGTACTTGTTCGGCATGGTTAGGAAAATCATTACAGACCAAGGGAAGGAGTTTGTCTGCAAGGTGAAGTTTTGTAAATGTTTAATTGTTTTTTCCCCTTACTCATGTCTCAACATGTCCACCTTATTCAAGATTCAAGATTTGTATTTGTCACATACATGATTATATAGAGAGTATATAACCAGCAGTGAAATGTGAGTCAGGTCCGCTCCATGGACAGTGCAAATATTATAGAATACAACACAGAGGAAATATACATAAATTAAGTAAGTAAAAAATAAGATATAAAGAACACAATATAAAATATAAAAGAATGTGCATGACAGTATACTGTAGACTTAAATATTAAGATAAGCAGGAATGTACAAGAGAGGAATGTGCAAACAGGTTGTACATGGTTGTCATGTAGCAGCAATACCAATACAATTATAATATTTGTATATATTATTACCTTATTTTTCCTGAAAGAGCTGGCGCGGCCATTTGTAAATTCAATGTGTCTGGATTTCCGGTCTCATCTGCTTCTAGCAATATTTAGCTGCGCAAAACAGCTTGTTTTGCTGCTTGATATTGCTAACTGGTGTGTCTTACCATATTATTTTAATGTATTTTAATTATGAACACACTGGTTTGTAGTGCAAACAGTTTTACAGTTCACTGCACTGTTATTCTTCTCCTTATCTCCCTACCGTGCTTAATGAAGCGGAAGTCTCATACATTCACAGAAAACGGCTTACTTGTATGTTGAAACATAAGGTGGCTATGTTGTTGTCTACAGTTACTCCAGTCTTGCAAATTTAACTTATGATCCCTCTGCAGCACAACGACAGCATTTTCAGTATGCTGAAAATCCAACATGCCGTCTCCAGTGCTTACCATCCCCAAACCAACGGGCAGGTAACTGTTTGGATACCTGTCTTGTAAGATCTATTGTTGCCTTATGTTTATTTATCAACTTTATAAATGCATTGATATGTACAGGATGAAAGAACTAATCAGAATATCAAGCGCGCACTCAGGAAGTACGTGAATGACAACCACAATGACTGGGACCTCCACCTTCCTGCTGTGGTGTATGGTGTATCCGGTTCCGTGATTACCTTCGATAATGAACACGATATTGTGTAGCTTGTCAGTGATCTACGGCTCTGTGTATTAAATGCCGCTCCATTTGAAAGCAGGTGATGGAGATTGACTTCTAATCACAGAACCGGCTTTACTGACGATATGCGCGTGATCATTGCGTTCGATATATCGCCCAGCCCTAATGTCAAATGACGTGTCACCGGAAGTTTTCGAGCTGGCTTATCTATGTACAGAAGTTCTAAAGAATGCTCCATGCTTATAGTCCATTGTCACGTATTTGTATATCATCAGATGGACCAACTGAGAGGATGTTTCTCCAGGACCACTGCTACTCAACATTCAAATGGCAGGTAGAGCATCTATATGCTTGTTTAGGTGCAAGGTGGAAGAAGGACTTGGACCCCTATTCAAGATGAACTGGTAAGTATTGTGTTTATTTAGTGACACTTTGCATATTTAAATGATAACCATTACTTAATCTGTTAAACGTTCTTTATTTTTAGTTAAAGTATGTGTTGGACAAAAATCGGCCATCAGAAGGCCAAATTTGCCTGACACGAGAAGACTTCTGGAGCCTGGGTTTAAGCCAGTACATGGAATCTAATGTGCATATGCTTAGTGTCTTAATTTACTGCACAAAAAAATAATTTCTAGATAATGCATAATGTTACACATGGCACCTTTCACAGGGATGTAATCATTCTGCAATTAATTTCAGATCGGAAATACCTGCCTCAAGATTGTGGAAGAAGCTGCATGAAGACATGTACTTTATACTACTATCTTCTTTAGTATTAATTTGGATGTATGCATGTTTAATAACTTATGTTCTTTCCTTAAGGGGAAAAATGTTCTCGTTGTGGACCTCTATGCTGTTCCCACCTGGAAAGACAAAAATGTGGACCCAGTGCAGTGTTTGCCTGTAAGTTTTTTTTTTTTAGCTGTCATGTACTTTAACTGAGAAAGAGTTCTATTGGGAATAGGCAAAAAAGTATTTTTGTGCATGCATATTATTTTGTCACAATACTATTAGGGAAGTAAATAGTAAATATAAAACTGTAAA
This sequence comes from Gymnocypris eckloni scoliostomus, assembly GCA_027564155.1. Classification (NCBI taxonomy): domain Eukaryota; kingdom Metazoa; phylum Chordata; class Actinopteri; order Cypriniformes; family Cyprinidae; genus Gymnocypris; species Gymnocypris eckloni. The sequence continues at coordinate 33,080,873 of CM050418.1, forward strand.
TATTCTCATCATTGCTGCTCTATGTACAATACCCTGAACAACCCGTCTGCACATCCCTCTTATTCACACTAAACCAATTCTTTGAATTGAAAATCAATTTTTTGAATTTGTTAGGACAATATTTGACCGAGATACAATTATTTTAAAATCTGGGGCCCGTTTCAGTAAGGAGGTTCAACTAACTCTGAGTTTAAAATTTACTCTGAGATGGGAAACTCTGAGTTTTCGGTTACAGAACAGCTAAAATTAGTTAGTTTACTCAACTATAAGTAGGTTGACTCTGAGTTAAGCGCGTGCACCATGACAATGAAAAGTCATGATCTTGGATTAGAGTCATAAATATTCTCTAATCCAACCTGTTAAATTTCTTAATTAGAGTAATACAATTAACTACTGACTCGTTGACAGCAAGAAGGCAGAGGGAGAACCAGCACCACTGACAGATGAAGAGGAGGTGGTTGGAGGATTGGACCACCTTCCAATGGTATTGGAAGAATTCTCAAATATAAAAATAAAAAGAATAACTTTTGCTTTTGTATTAGGAAATAAAGATGATAAAAGAGTGAATAATTTGTTTATTTAACAGCAGTGGAGGTGGTTACGGCTTGTACTACCCCTCCATCTGGCATCCTTCCATTCCATACAGTAATTGGTTTCATTTTCAGAAGGTGCGATGATGGTGGAGATATGCTTGTCATCAATGCATCCAACCACATTACTTCCAGCCCGATCTCACGGCAATGCGTACATATTTTACGAGGTGGCTAATTCAGCGTTACTTCCAGATGTCACAGAAAGATGTTATCAAGTGAACATCATTTATCAGATTAGCCTCATTTAAACCACTGACCTACAGTCCTGTGAAACTCCTCTTTGACGGATTTGTGCCCAGGACAAATGATAAGAATGAGTATGATTGCGAAGCACACTTTCCTTAAAATCTGCATACAGGACTTATAATGTGCTCTGCATCTCCGATGTTTTAAAGTGCATTTTTCCTATTTTGCTAATTATCTTCCAATGGGGTAAGACATTAAACATATTCTTGTTTCCGTTTGCATTAAGATTATTTTTCTTACCCAACGGAGTAACAATTTTACTTGTTTTATGTAAAATGCACTTAAAAAGGAAAATCCTCCAGGAAACAAGACTAAATATAGACAATTTTTTCATATATAATTTTACATTTTTAGATATTTGTACTTGAAATAAGACAAAAAATATATTAAAAAAACACTTTTGCAGTGTGAATTAGGCATTTAAACCTCGCTAAAACTATAAAAAGGGAGAGGAGACCGAAAGAAACTCTGGGTTTACCAAAGAAAACCTGCTCCCGACCAGGTTAGGTTCACAGCATAAGTTACCGCGGTAACTGACTCTGAGTATAAGTTACCTCTCTTTCAGAAACGGGCTTGACTTACCCTGCTTTCCCGGGTTTGACAAACCTCCCATTTTGAAACGGAAAACCCAGAGTTTCCCTCATTTCAGGATTAACATACTCAGAGTTTTCACTTAACCTCCTTTCTGAAACGGGCCCCAGGAATCTGAGGTTGCAAAAGAATTCACAATATTGAGAAAATCGCCTTTAAAGTTGTCCAAATTAAGTTTTTAGAAATGCATATTAGTGATCAAAAAGTTTTTATATATTTACGGTAGGCAGTTTTGTAGGGGAATTTGCAGTAAAGACCCTCGGACCAGGTGTGTTGAATGAAGACCAGAAGTCAAAGATTCAATCAAAATGAAGAGAAATTACTGAAGATGATAGTTTGCAGTTTCATCAGCAGAAGTAAGCTTCAAGACTCGCAATCGAGTTCGTAGGCTGCTCTGCTTTCATTTCACTCTTGCCATAACTTGATTAATAGTCTAATGTAATAGAAATAATGTAATAATATAATAATTATTATTTTACAAACTTTTTTTTGTTTTGTTTTTTATTACAACCACAGAAACTCTGCGTATCCACTCAATTTATTGTGTGTGTTCCCAATTCAAGTGTCACAAAAGTCATAAAGTCTCATACCATAATGATCAATGCTTGTTTTAAAAATAAACTAAAATAATTTTCAGGTTGGAATGATCCTAAAAGGATAAGGATATGTATGTATACATGTTTAAACAAGCCAGCAGTTGTTTTTAAAACTAACTGTGGATGCACATTTCCTTTTCCAGTGTTTTCCTCAACAGTGTACAGGGAATTCCTGTGGCATCTACATGCTGATGGTAAGAATGTTTCATTTGTGAAAGCTGTTAAATAATAAAATCAAAGTCTTAGTGTTATTTGTATTTCACAGTATGCTCTCAGCACATGTACATCATGGCCAGTAACGTTCACAGAGGTAACAAGCTAGATGTTTACAAAAATATACCAAAATACTTCTATGTGGCTTTTTTAATTTTTTTGTGCGTTTTGCACTCTTTTAGAGGAGGTGCCATTGATTCGCCAGTGGTGGTGCATTCAGTTGATGGAGAGGTTTTGCCTTGAAGGGTATGACAGACTCTATAGATACAATTTCAGTATATCTCGGCTGTATTAAGTCACTGTTGGCGAAGTGATACTAGAAAGGTGTTATACAAATAGAGTGCATATACATTTACATATTTGACAAAGGCACGGACAGAGATTTGCACACTGGACAGAAGAAGCATCCCAACTCCTTCAGGGAACCCTTGAGCCTGTCTTTAGGGTGTCAAAATCCACCACCACCAAACAGTCACCCAGCAGAAGAGTTGTGGTTGAAGAGGACACTGATAAGGTAAATTATTCTAGTGGTCATATATCAAGGAGTCGCATGCAAGCTGGATAAATAATTTAATTTTTTTGTGCCATTATATATTTGTATATTCAGGTGCAACAGCCTACCATTGTGAGAGACCTTCATACAGCTTGGAACTGGGCACACAATCACAGAGACTTATTCCGTGGAGAGGTGACAGAGCATGCTTTTCTGCAGATGAACAGTGAAGATAAAAAAAATCCACTCAGGAAGGCCCTGAGGAGTAAATTCCCTGAAGCAAAGGATTACTTTTTGTTTAGATTTCAGTCTCAAGATGACATGGAAACATTTTTGTCATACTGTGTTGATAAACAAAGCCTGAAGGGAGGGAATGAATGAATGAATACATTAATGAATAAATGATTTGAAAAAATATATATATTTTTGTGTTTCTTAGATGCAGACATTTGTTAAAGTATGCTGAAATAAGTAAAACATATCTAGAAAATTAAATGTAAATGTAAAACACTTATATACACATCTGTATTACACAAATAAAGTGTAGCAAATGTAAACTTTTTTCTTAATTTTACTCAATTGATTTAATTTGTGCACATTTAATCGATTACTCAATTGAATCAATATAATTTAATTGATATATTTTATCAAAAAAGTGTATTTATATGAAGAGAATCACTAGTAAATGACTATTTTCGGTACAGATCAGGTAGTGTGTGTCAACAACACATGAAAGCATTACATAATTATTAATATTATAACAGTGTTATAATAGTGTTATAATATTATAAGTGTTATTATAACTACCCGAAATTGGCGTAAAATGTTTTTTCTTTCGTTTTATTTTATTATGCCATACATCAGAACAATACAACGAGAAACATTCAAATGTAAAAGAAAAATAGAAAAAGATGAACAACATTAATATAATGAAACAGTGCCAGAGGACAGTAACAAAATATAATAGACAAAAAATAAAATAAATAACAATACAGCTTGAAATCATTTATAAAAGGAGAAAAGTTTGGTTCGGAGCCTGACCACTTCATTTTATGAGTATGAAACTTCCCCATTAAAATTAACAATTGTATGAAATATGCTTTATCTTTGTCAAATCCATGAACACTGAAGTATATTAGTACATTAAAATCCACTCAACTGCAAAGAAATGTCCAATATTTTCTTAATGAAATTGCCGTAATTTGTTTCGTCATACAGACAGGAAGTGGAAGCAATTTCGCGCATGCGCAGTACAAATCGTGTTCATAAATTGGGCCGGCAGACTCGCCTGCTTTTTTTTTTTACATACACAGAATAACGTATATGTGTTTAAGTTACCGTGTGACTGATAACTAAGCTAATAACACTAGATTTGAATTTAACATTAAAATGTGACGTTTTCTGTTGTCAGAGCGCGCGCACACTCTCTCTTCCTCTACACAAGCACGTGTCCCAGGTCGTTGCCATGGAGATACACCGAAACCATTAATGCTGTGGTGTGAGTTAGCGAGAGTGCGCTAATCACTGGAAGAATTAATCAAATAGAATAAAATGGATAGTAAAAAAAAAGATGCCTGGAGGAGCTGGAAAACCCAGGTTAAAAAAGAAAAGCATTGGAGGATGACGCGGCCAAATGTGCCAAACAGACGAATATTTTTTCAAGAAGACAAACGAGCGCACTTAAGGTACAGTGACTAGTAACATTTACAGTTATGCATTTGGCAAACGCTTTTATCCAAAGTGACATATATTGAAGGAATTTTGTTTATTCAGTTTAGTTTTTTTTTCTATTGATTGTCTGTTTCAATTAAATGTAAGTTACATTGTAATTACATTGACATGGATATAAAAAAACAATAGTGCAAAAAGTATATTTCTTACTGCACTAACTGTTACTTCATTTTTGTTTGAATGCAAACATTTGTTCATAATGTAACAGTTGGACTCTAAATTTGTATGGCCATATTTACATAGTTCATATTTTTTTATTGAAACATGTCAAAAATAAATATAACAGGATAGTAAGAACAGATCTGTCACTTAATTTATCCAGATTCCACCACGGTGGGAGGGGGTTGGATGGGGATAGGTGGTGGGCTGGTCTTAAACATTACACTCCCGGGCTGAAAATGGATCCCACTCCGGCCCTGGATGACAGCGATGGTAAAACTATCTGCTCAAATTGAACCCTTACAAGTTTCAAAAGGTAACGAAATATGCTTTATTTTATTCTTCTGTAATTGTCCTTAATATATATATATATATATATATATATATATATTTTTTTGCTATTGCAGCAGTCAGAGATTCGCCCGTGCTGGATAAATACGAGTCTCTAAAGACACGAATATCATGATTGGCGAAACATTCATGCATTTAGTTTATTTGATCATCATCATTCATTACATCACATTACCTCTGTTATTGTCCCGTTTTTATTCTCTTATTCCCCAACCACCACTACCACCCCCCTCGGGCACCAGAGGACTTCGGTTTTTAGGACGCAGTGATCATTTATAAGTGAACATCTTATACAATCAGGTATCTGATGTACTGTATGTGGAAGTGCGGCTGTGCGGGAGAAGATCATGCGTCGAACATTTTGACGCCCCTATGGATCGGTGACGCCCCTAGCATTTGCCTATTCCGCCTATGCCCAGGACCTATCTGTTTTAATGGGAGGTAGCACAATCTGACCGGGTCTACGTTCAAAATATCTGATACTGCTTATTGATGTACTTCACTTTAAACCAGTCAGGATAAATTTTGGCTACCAAAGATGAATGTAAAATCGTGATACTCACTGTGTGTTTTTCTCTCTCTATGCTCTTCACCTCCTGGTATGACAAAACAGATCCTTCTGTAATGATTTCATTTTCTCTATCAGCTCCTCCTCACTTGCTCCCCCTTCAGGATACGAGTGGAATATATTAAGTGTCTAGAATGGCATTATTTTCTTTAGTAATGTGAGAAGCAATAATAATCTGGTTATATGTTAATAAAAACGTTTTTTTTTTAAAGAGTAATATAAATCAAATCTATCAATATAAATATAGTAAAATATAAGATATAAATTTAGTAAAAATGATGATGGTTACTCTTTACAGATTCCCATCTGCTACTAACACTGTTTACAATATAACACAGACTTTATAGTGAACAGCTACAAAATCTAAATGAATTACCATAAATATGTTTATTTTGATAAGTACCATTTTGAATGCAGTCTCAATAATCTCTCAATGCAACACCTACTTATAACTATAGTAAACAGTCCTTGCTAAAGTATCTGGAGCATATCCTCATGTTGTCTGTAATGTAATGAGAAAACCAGTCAACCGACAGGATTTTGAGCAGCAGTTTTGGTACATGTGGCTACACAAATCAGCAAAATCATATGTGAGCACATGCATCCCATTGGTTGTAGACCAGAAACCCCTTCTTTCTTATAAGGAGTTTAGGAGTAACTGATAAGCTGTATTGTGGACTAAACTGTATCAACATATATTCCTCTGTTGATGTCAGATATTGTAAGAAAAAAAGACTTTCGTGACTCGTTTTGCAAAATTCACATTTTCCTGAATCACGTTTCTCTATTCTGTGCCGTGTAAGAGCTGTATGTCTGAATGTTAGTGTTTTTATTTATTTATTCCTGTTGCTCTAATAGTTTAAACCCATTTTCCACAAGTTTTCATTAGGGTCTTAATGAAAATTATATAACATACTTTGGCTAAACGTTCTCAACTGAAGTGTACAACCCGAATTTCAGGGAGGTGCATATGATACAATATGAGCAGCTTGCATGTTTTGGAAGGCACTATGAATGCTGACAGGTGTATATAAGTGTTTTAGATCAACATATGCTCCCCTCCAGACGATGTCTATTTCAGCAGGACCATGTAAAACCACATACTGCAGCTTTTACAACAGCATGGCTTCGTAGTAGAAGAGTTCGGGTGCTGAATGGGTGCCTGCAGTCCAGATCTTTCACCTATGGAGAACATTTGGTGCATCGTTAAACAAAAAATGTCAAAGACGACCACAAACTCTTCAGCAGCTGAAAACCTTTATCAGGCTGGGACAAAATTCCAACACCAAAACCATAACCTCGATGCCCAGACGTCTTCAAACTGTTTTGAAAAGAAGAAGAGATGCTACACCATGGTAAACAACATGCCCCCGTCCCAACTTTTTTGCTATATTTGTTATGTTATCTATGTTCTATTGTGGATAAAATATTGGCTCATGTGATTTGAAATTCTTTTAGTTTTCGTTTTACTCTAATTTGGGGTGTTCCCTTCAGAAACAAATGTAATCTGCACACATTGCCAACACACATTTATGTTCAAACCACATGAAAAAGTGAATTTTGCATCCAATGACCCCTTTAACTATTAACACACTGATTTGTAGTGCAAACAACTTTACCGTTTATTGCACGTTGTTATTCTTCTAGTTATTTCCCTACAGCGGCTAATGAAGCCTCACATGCTTGCAGAAAACGGCTTATTTCCGCATTGAAAAAGAAGGTGGATATGTTTTTAACATTATAAAAGCTCTTTACTCCAAGCCTACTACGAGCTAGTCAGTGTATTATACGTTGCTTCAGAGGCATAAGGCTTTGAAAATATTACATACAACACCAATAAAACAGTGAGTTCTTAAAAAATGAAATGTACTTTTGGTACTTACAAGTACTTTTAAAAGCAAGTTTATACATTTACTTAAATAAATGTATGAAGTAATATTTGTCCAGCAGTATCTATACTTTTACTCAAGTAATGGAGTTGTGTACTTTGTCTACCTCTGGTTTCATCAGAGATGGAGAATGTTGTGAACTTGGTTCTTCTAAAGTGTAAAACTCAGAAGAGAAGACCAGGAGACTTCGGATTGGATCGTCAGCAGGATTCTTTATTCTATGACATGTCGTTGGTATCTGTAGTCATCGAAATCTCAATCTTAAGTAATTTTTACATGGTATCTTATAGGCAGAATTGGAGAAGGGACTTCTTGGAGGTGGAGACAAATTCAAACAAAGCAAGCACATGAGGGAGGCGTTAGTTTGTTACGGGAACTTCCCGTGGTTCTAATCTCATCAACATAATCAAATGCATAGACACTAATCCAATCAAACTAACGAATCAACGTCTGGCCAGGGGTTCTTTGAATCAACGTCTGGGCCAGGCGTTCTTTGAATCTCTGCCAATCAACATGACTTGATTGAGACAAAGCACAGTTATACATTGAATCAGGAAGTGGATAATAAGAATCTAAATTAAACATTTAAATACAATTTGTAATCCCACAAGAACTTTGCAGTAAAGTATATATCCAGGAAAAGGTATAGATTTGGTTATAGAATTGGGTTCAACAGCGGAGCGCCGGTTCTTTTGGGGAACTACATGAAGTTAAAATTAAACAATAATTTGATCAAGACCTGATTGTTAACTGATTGTTCTGAGGGTGACAAACAAGGCTTTTTTTTTACTAATATTTTTGACATCAAAAGACTTAATGTTTATGGTTTATTAACGGAAGTAAAATTGTACATTGACAACATTGGATAATTCTGAGCTCCCCCAGGAAAACATATGTAATGAGGAACAGGAAAATGACCTAAAGTAATTACTAACTTTTGCACTTCTTTTGTAATTTTACATAAACACACATTTTGTTATTTTATTCTGGGGGAAATGAACATTTTCATGAATTGTCCAGTAGATGGCTGAAGTGATCCACAAATGCTGCTCACTATAGACCACAGGCTCGCGTGCAGAGCGCCCCAAGACGACGTTAGTTATTTTAAAAGAACATACAAAAAATATTAAGCATAATAATGCTCTAAACAATAGGCTAGTTGGTTGTATTAAGGACCAACTTTCTGGAATCACAAAATTAATCACAGTAAATTTGTTATCACATAGTTTGATTGTAAAACTGCGTCAACACAATTACAGCAGAATTAGTAATGTAAATATCGTATCAGGGGCGAGGCCAGAAATGTTTAAGTGGGTGGGCCAACATAAAACCGGGTGGGCAAGGTGCACCTAAGAAAACTGCATAATTGCCAACAGAAAATACAGCACAAATGTTCAATGCACAACACTTCTAAAACATTAACTAACATTCATTTTAATTTCAAAATGTACTAATAGTTATTCAACGTTTAATTTATCTGTAAACATTCGAACCTGAGCTAACAAAAAGTTGTAGCCTATTTGTATTAAATAATCGTAAAAAAGGTTCATTAATAATGTAACAAATGTATGTCTGGTAGTTAATGTTAGTTAATGCATTACCTAACGTAAGTTTATTGTAAAGCATTACCTTAGTCTGAGACGACGGAGCTTCAGATGATCTTATAATCAAGGTTCTCTGTCAGGAGAGTAAACGAATACCGCAGAAACGTGTGTGTGTGTGTGTTTGTGTGTTAGTCTGAGTCGACGGAGCTTCAGATGATCTTATAATCAAGGTTATCTTTCAGGAGAGTAAACGAATACCGCAGAAACGCGTGTGTGTGTGTGTGTGTGTGTTAGTCTGAGTCGACGGAGCTTCAGATGATCTTATAATCAAGGTTCTGTCAGAAGAGTAAACGAATACCGCAGAAACGTGCGCAGCTGCAAATATGCAGTTTGTTGTGCAGAAGAGTTTGTAGCACAACGTTTATGTGTTTCTTTCTACAAAGGACGCATCTATTTTGCAGTTCAAACACTGTATCGTTGCTACTATGGTGCTTTAAAAACGCTCATAATTTCCAATCTAAATCCATCACCCGGTAGTCTGGTTTCATTTGTTGGTGGTCCGGATTCAGTGCAAGACATTAATTTGGGATATCCAATATTTTTAAAGACTTATGAGGGTAGTTTCACTATTTTCAAATTCCACATTATTTTCAAACGTGCGCATTTTACTATGTTCTTACCTCGTAAACATAAATGTGGGTGGGACTAACTGAAACTGACAAATCATCATTTTTGACAAGTGTATTCATCGAATGTAGAGGCTGACATTTTTTCGGGAATCGCGGGATTGGGAAACAAAATCGCTACGAATCACGTGATTAGGACGGGACAGGGAACAATGTCAGCGGGAGTGAGCGGGACCGGGATAATAATGCTATCGCTAGTGTGTGTGTGTGTGTGTTTGTGGAGAGTGGAGCTGAATAGCGCTCGCTGCAGGACAGGCTCCGGTGCGCTCACTTGCTCTTAAAATCTCCATCATTTTTGGTCATACAGATAAAAGTAGCCTAATACATCTTTCGAATCTGTAAAGACTCTAAGTGTATTTGTGTGCACTTAGAATAACAATTAAACGTTGCGCTTTAGGTCTCTGTGAACTTGAGTGAGAAACTTCAAAACTTCGTCTTTGAAAAATATATCTATAGAGAGTGAAATGTCTACTTTCAAATGGAAAAAAAAATCTAATTGAAAACGTGTGTTAGCGTGGATGATTTACATGACATTTAATGTGTTGTAGCCATTTCAAAAAAGAGTAGGCTAGGCCTACTTTTTATTTTTGTTATTTATGTTTAAATATTATTTGTTTGTGTTTTACTTCAATTTGTTAATTAAGAAAGGAAATTGTAAACGTCATATGCTTGTGGAAAATGGGACGGCAGTACGCCGAAAGATAGGAAGTGGGTCAAACATCATTTTTGATCACTTCATTTTCTCTTTTTTTTTTGTGGAATATCTTTTTGGTAACGAATTTCATTTTGTATGAATTGTATCTTAATTTTAATATATTTTGTTGATCAATTATATTCTCAAATAAACAAGAAGGAACAAATATCGTGGAATGAAGTGCGTTCAATACAAAGCCCGCTGCCATGCTTCCGCGGCTAAAAAAAGGCCAAAGCAACGTGTGCAATGTAGCAATTTTTTATTCATTTAACTAAGGTGGGCACGCTGTGTTCTGTACTATATTTTTACTGTAACTGACAGATTTCGGCCAAAAATAAATAACGGTAGTGGGAGTGAATGGGAGTCATTCTTCCGGAAGTGGAACGGGACGGGATTTTCCCCCAATTTTTTCGTGGGATTGGGACGTGACGAGATTTTTTTGTGTGGGAGTGGGACGGGAGAAGTTTGAAAATCCACTCCTGTGTCACCCTCTATTGCAATGCACCTAGGAAAAAGGAAAATTAATAAACTGTCTGTAATCAACCATAACAACTCACGTTAAATATATTTTTAAGTAAATATATGAAGTTGAAGGGAAACTATACGTTTATTATTGTTATCGTTTAATAAATATCATTCGTTTAAAAAAGTACCAACTTCTCATTGGGTGGGCCGCGGCTGAAAGTGGGTGGGCCAGGCCCACCCGTAGCTTCGCCACTGGTCCCGGCGGATGTCGTAGGACTTATGCGCGTGCCACTGGGAAACAAAGTTTCCTTACTTTAGTAAAGGAAAACCACTCTCCTCTTGGCTCATATCAAAATCCTACAACATTTTTCTTTACAAATCCTAGTTTTTTCCCAAAAAGTTTGGGAACCTCTGATATTGCTATTGTAAACATCAAACTAACAAAAAACCCACACCATGTCTTTAAAGATTAGCCACTGAATGAGATCAGTGAACCATGCCACTAGACAATGATTATATCATTATCAAGAATTAACCAAAACCACATAATCACACATATTCTTGGCTTTTCTTGCTACAACAAACGTGCTTTAAAAACACAGTTACAGCAGCCAGAAAAAAAGCTAATATTAAAAATCAAGGGTCCAACTAAGGCAAACCCTGATCGCCACAATGGTGAGGTCTAACGAAACGTTTTCAATAAAACAACTAAACTTCTGTTAATTCTCAAATAATTGTTGTAGACATATGACGTAAATGAAGTCAAACTGTAATGTGTGAAGCTGGTAATGCTGTTTGTGGAGTTGTTTAATCAGATCTTGAGAGATTTAATGATGTCTTGTATTTCAGTTGAGTTCATCGAAGGCTGGGGCTGAAGTCAGTTGTAGTTCTTGTTTCTCTTTCATTCAGTGATTCTGCTTGTTAACAGCATGTGTTATCTATAAGGAGAGTAAATATTTAACTGAAATGTATTATTTTGCAGAAGAGAGATCTGTTAGTTTAATGTAGTTTTGTGGGTCACCGTTGTACTGGAGAGTAGAGACTGTGCTTCAGTCAATGATGAGACAAACACTGACGTTCTGCTGTTTTATTTAAAGACAGTAACCGTAGAGTTTTTGATACAGTGATCAGCTCTTGGTTAAGTGCTTTAGCTGACGATAAACTGCAACGATTTGAGTTAAACTCATGTTTTCCAGTAACTTTACTATTACAAATTAAGTGTTTGCAGTTTTATATTAAGAAATATTCCTTCTCAGTAGTGAAGGGAAGCTCGGATTATTTTACCGACTCGGATCTTTGAGTCTCGTTCAGCAAAATGAACGAATCTTTTTTTGAGTCATTTCGTTCAAAGCATAATTCAAATGTTGCGTGTTACTTCCCTAACACATCTTCTACTTATGCAAACATTGATCACGCTACAAACGATACAAAACTATAATGCTATAAGCAACAGAAAATATGAATTCATTGTTTACCTTTAGTCTATGATTAGCTCACCTCACCTCTTATCTGACATGTCATCGGGTTTGAGTTGTTCGTTCATGACGTGACAGCCCCATAAGCTAAACCTATGTCTGAGCCAGAAAGAGAATTGATTAGTTAACCTTTCGAGTCTTTCGTTCTTTTGTCACGTGACGTGACAGCATAATTTGCAAGATTCCTTACAAACGGGTGCATAGTTATTATTATTTTTATCATTATTATAATTATTATTTACTCTTAGTTAGGTGATGCGTTTCTGGTCTCAAATTGTAGCTTTTTATTTCTTACAGTTTATAAATGTGTAAATTTGATTTACCATCTGTCAGGATGGTTCTTTTCCATAACACTGAATGCGGTAACAAAGCTAATAGACTAATAACAAAGCTAATAATAATTTGGTTATTATTATTAAGTATTTTTCCCTTAGACTGTCCCTTCGGGGCTGTCACGTGATGAACGAACGACTCGAGAAACCCAAAGACTCGAAACCGGTGAACTAACTCCAGTACAGAAAAAAAAAATTACCATGAGACTGGAAAAAAAAATATAGGCTGAATGAAAATTAATAACAAAACCCTCCACATGTGAAACTGCTGGATCAGTATCAGCATTTGTTCAGCTGACAGTCTTGTTCAGGACGTGTTGTTTTGATTCACTTGTTTGGAGCTTGTGTAGTTTCCACTGTCAAACACTGTACAATACAGAGAAAGATAAAATACACTGAGATCTGCTTTAATACAAGATAATAAACTAAATGACTCAATAACTTACTGTAGTTTCTTCAGTTTACAGCGTGGATCCTCCAGTAGAGCAGAGCGCAGCTTCACTCCTGAATCTCCTGCTTTATTATAGCTCAGATTTAGTTCTGTCAGGTGTGAGGGGTTTGATCTCAGAGCTGAAATCAGAGCAGCACAGCCTTTCTCTCCAATACTGCATCTCCTCAGCCTGCAGAGAGAAAGAGAAAAACAGATAAAATCAGTAATTAATAGTCGTGTGTTATAAAGGTTTTTACTTCTAATCATTTTATTTGCATTTTGTGTGACAATAAAGATTTAAATAATGATAACAAGGTGAACATTAGGATATTGTCCATTATTAATCCCTTCCACAGCCCCCATTCATATTAACTCAGATGGACAGATAAAAGTAAATTAAATAAATAAATAAACAATAACAAAGGAAATAACACAAATGTAATTAATGAATATATAAGTAAATAACTAAAAAAATCTCTTCCAACAGATGACAAACATTACATGTTGCCAGTTACAGGTGCACAGCGTAGTCCTTTAATAAAGTCCTAAAAGGGGTCACAAGTCTTATAAAAGGATTCGAGTGAACCAGAGAGTGAGCATATTAACTTTAAATCTGATACAATAAAAAAATATCCTGTATCCACCTTGTCATGTGTCGGGCGAAGTGTGTTTTCACTTAAGAAGAATAGCTCGTCTGGCCAAGATTGTAGTAAAAGTAGTAGTAAACTTTAGTAGTAAGTTAGTGGTAAACTTTACTGTCTCGGGCTGTCAGGTCACGTCTAAGGGATACTCCAAAGAAGGCTAGAAAGTTTTTTTTTTTTATTGAACCAATGTAACACTATTCATCTTCTTTAATACAAATATATCAGATTTGAAAAGTGTGTTTTTCTTTATAAAATGATGGCTATTATATTTAATGGTTTATCATTCAACTAATGTGTGCATCTCTAATGAATACTCACACAAATCTCAATCATATTGTATTCATCCTGACATTTATATACTTCATTCAGTTTTGATTTATGTCTTAATGTTAGCCTGTGTTTAATATAACATATTATTTTTGTTCCTTTAGATTCCTGCATTCTACATAAATCTCAATGGCATTGTAATGTTGTCAGAATCGAATCTGACGTTTGCACGAGGGTTTGAGATCGCATTGAGTAGGAGACAGCTGAGAAAGACACGCAGCAGTTAAAAGGACATGACTTGCACTCGGCCGTTGTGTGTAAAGTGGACGTGTGATCTTCTCGTCAAAGAGAAAGAAGTGCTATAGATGTCATGGCAAAAAATCACAGCACTCAGGTTTGTCATTTCAAAGATCCAAAATGCCATAACTGCGAGAAAACTGGCCATATCAAGAGAGCTTGCAGAGGAAAAATGTAAGTTGGAAAAAGAAAACCTTATGCTGAAAAAAATACTAAGTATGTTGAATTTCCCATGTTTTCGCTGTGAAGTGATAAAAACAGCAAAAAGTCATTCACAGAGATGTTTAATGTAAATGGCAAGGAAATGATGATGGAGATTAATGCTGGCGCGGCCGTGAGTATCATATCTGAGAAACAATACCAAGCTGCGTTCTCAACAGAGACACTGGAGATCACTAGAGTCAAGTTGAAAACATACAGAGGAGAGATTGTGTCTGTGTCGGGACAGTTAAATAGTCTTCAACTGATTCAGTTGTACAAGACTTGGTAATCTGTCAATTTTGTAATTATGTATCTGTATATTTAATTTTGGCTTACACTTACACACTTTGTTGTTCAATGGTCTAGAAGTTTATATACAAACATACATTTGTATTGAGCACATTCAGTATGTTCATTGTATTTGATCATTTACATTTTAATTCTTACAGGAATCGTTCCCCAAAAAATAAAAGCTGTCATAATTTACTTCCCTGCATGTCGTTCCTAACCCGTGTGCCCTTCTTTCTTCTGCGAAACACAATAGATGATATTTTGAATATTGTTGCCAACCAAAGTTTGGGTATCATTGCTTTCCATTGTGTGGATAAAAAACATTTCTCAAAATATCTTCTCTTATGTTCCACAGAAGAAAGTCACACTGTTTGGAAATGACTTGAAGATGAGTAATGTGACGACAGAGTTTAAATGTTTGGGAGAACTATCCCTTTAACATGAAATGTTTTTGTTTGGCAGTATTTTCACACAGTTTTTGTGTTCAATGATATAATAACACTCACTGTAGTTTCTGCAGTTTACAGCGTGGATCCTCCAGTAGAGCAGAGAGCAGCTTCACTCCTGAATCTCCTGGTTTATTATAGCTCAGATCCAGTTCTGTCAGATGTGAGGGGTTTAATCTCAGAGCTGAAATCAGAGCAGCACAGCCTTCCTCTCCAATACTGCAGCACCACAGCCTGCAGAGAGAAAGAGAAAAACAGATAAAATCAGTAATTAATTGTCATGTGTTATAAAGGTTTGTTATTGAAACAATGTAACACGTTTCATCTTCTTTAATACAAATATGTCTGATTTGAAATGATGGCTATTATATTTAATGTTTTATCATTCAACTAATGTGTGCATCTCTAATGAATACTCACACAAATCTCAAACACATTGTATTCATCCTGACATTTATATATTTAATTTAGTTTTGATCATTTCTTAATGATCGCCTGTGTTTAATATAACATATTATTTTTGTTCCTTTAGATTCACAACATATTTCTACAACTCAAAAATGAGCGTAAGAAATTATAGAATATACTTTGAGACAAAAAAGCATTTGAAATGTTTTCAGTTTTGTTCAAGGTAATTAAATCAACAGTTTTTCAATAACAATAATATAAGTATGGTATTTTGGAGGGAGGGGGCATCTGTACCGTTAGCTAATGTGATAAATAGCTGTCTGTCCTATATATATATATATATACATGAAGAGTTAATTAGCAAAAACCGATAAGTCAAATTATAATTTCTTTTTCAGATATCACTTTTTTATTGCGTATTTCAAGTAATATCAATCAAACTACAGGTGGGTTGTTTTGATTAAGTAATAATAACTAAACAAATACTGTCAGGGGTTGAGGGAATGGATGAGGCGAAGACCCAATCGCTGGAGGAAAAAGGCTTTTATTAACAAAACAAATGAACAAACAAAAACTACCCCGTAGGGGAAAAAACAAACTGGCTGGCTAGCAGGCAAGGCAGAGCTGGACTGGACAAGGCTGGACAGGACACAGACGACATCTGACATTAGGTACGAACCCACACGGAACTGCAAACACAAGGAGATTTTAAAGGGAGCAAATGATGAGGGTAACGAGGGAAAACAGCTGGGGAAAATGAATCAATAAACAGGTAACAAGATGGGTGGGGTCAAGACAAATTGACATGAGAGCACGTGGCACACAGAAAACTAGGACAGAAGCCACGTACTCACACAAAACAGAAACACAAGCACATGGCCAGCAAACAAATCACCAGCCATGTGCAAAACAGGACATGAACACGCAGCTAATGAGAAAACTCATAAGCCACGTGTTCACACAAGACATGACAACATGAAAGCATGCAGCCAATGAATATACAAGCTGCGTGCCACACAGCACAAGATACAACATAAATGCACGCAGCCGATAGAAACACGAACTGCGTGCAACACAACAAAACCCACGTGGACAAGAGTGCGCGGTGCCGAGCGAACTCGAGACCGCGCACTCACACAATGACAGAAAATGGGCGCGAGTGTCCGAACCCCGTCCACGTGACCAAAACTCAAGACATGAGTGCGGGATCCAAACACCACGCTCCAACATGAAACAAGGCACGCATAAGCGAGAGCGCGACTCGAGCACACTCAAGCCGATCGCTCACATGAAAACGCGGACAGGATGGGAGTATCAGGGCTCTGTCACAAAACCATGGATAACACTAGACCGAAGTGACAGAACCCTGACACTACCCCCCCCCCCCAAAAGGGACGCCACCTGGCTTCCCTAATGAGGGACACCAAGAACAAGACAGAAACATGACAGCACAAGAACATGACTACACAAAGACTGACACACAACAATAGACCAGACAAGAACAATCAAAACACACAGACAAAGAGGGGAGGGAGGGAGGGAAGCCAAGCCAGTGCCAGCAGGGAAGCTCAGCAGGACCAGGGAGGGACGGGAGGGTTGAGCCAGGGAGGCTCACGCAGTCCAGGGATCCTGGCAGGAAGCCAGGGCGGAGCCGGAGGGACAGACCATGGAGGATCCGGCCAAACAGGAACCCTGGAGGATGGCCATGGCGGGACGAACCAGGGAGGATCCAGCCGAACAGGAACCCTGGAGGATGGCCAGGGCGGGGCCGGAGGGACAGACCAGGCCGGCTCTAGCCTGTCAGGAGGCCAGGGGGGAGCTAGCAGCTTGGCAGGCTGCCAGGGTGGGCCCGGCAGGACAGGAAGCCTGGGTGGCGCCGGCAGGGCGAGGCACTTGAGATGCGCCGGCAGGACTAGAAGCCTGAGAGGCGCCCGGCAGGGCGAGGAGCTTGGGCGGCGCCCGGCAGGGCGAGGCGGGCGGGCGCGGCAGGGCGAGGAGCTTGGGCGGCGCCGGCAGGGCGAGGAGCTTGGGCGGCGCCGGCAGGGCGAGGAGCTTGGGCGGCGCCGGCAGGGCGAGGCGCTTGGGTGGCGCCGGCAGGGCGAGGCGCTTGAGTGGCGCCGGCAGGGCGAGGCGCTGGAGCGGCGCCGGCAGGGCGAGGGGCTGGAGCGGCTCAGGGACAGCCTCCTGGCCAGCAGACAGCTCTGGAACGGCCTCCAGGCCTTGAAGGGGGGAAGAAGCCTTCTTCCTCCTCCTCCTCCGCTTCTGAGAGCGGGATGCCGCAGCCTCTTCGGCCGCCACTGGGGGTGCTGGAGCTCCATCGGCCACAACTGGGGGCGCTGCAGCTTCATCCAACGCTGCTGAGGGCGCTGCAGCTTCTTTGGCCTCCACTGGAGCGGGCTCTGTGGGCTCCTGGACTGGAACAGGCTCTGGAACAGCCTCCTGGCCGACAGCGAGCTCCTGGACGGCCTCCTCGACTGCCACTGGAGGTGCTCCAGCCTCCGTCGCTGGGGAACGAGTCAGGAACCCCACAAACTCCCAAAACGGAAGGTGATCCAGCCCCCTCATCCTCCACCAGCTGAGGGGCTCATCGAGGACACTGTTGAACATGTCCTTCAGTGCCGCATGGTTGAACCCCAACCCCTCTGCTGTATCGCTGAACCTCTGGGCAAACGTCCTTACGTCAGTACCCTGCTGACGGAGGCAGCGCAGGGCCCTGAACTGGAGGATGCCCTCGTAGAGGGGGCTGGATAGTGTGGAGGCTGGTGATGGCTGGTACAAGCCCTTCCTCCGCTGGGTCCTCTTCATGGTGGGTTTGTTCTGTCAGGGGTTGAGGGAATGGATGAGGCGAAGACCCAATCACTGGAGGAAAAAGGCTTTTATTAACAAAACAAATGAACAAACAAAAACTACCCCGTAGGGGAAAAAACAAACTGGCTGGCTAGCAGGCAAGGCAGAGCTGGACTGGACAAGGCTGGACAGGACACAGACGACATCTGACATTAGGTACGAACCCACACGGAACTGCAAACACAAGGAGATTTTGAAGGGAGCAAATGATGAGGGTAACGAGGGAAAACAGCTGGGGAAAATGAATCAATAAACAGGTAACAAGATGGGTGGGGTCAAGACAAATTGACATGAGAGCACGTGGCACACAGAAAACTAGGACAGAAGCCACGTGCTCACACAAAACAGAAACACAAGCACATGGCCAGCAAACAAATCACCAGCCATGTGCAAAACAGGACATGAACACGCAGCTAATGAGAAAACTCATAAGCCACGTGTTCACACAAGACATGACAACATGAAAGCACGCAGCCAATGAATATACAAGCTGCGTGCCACACACACAAGATACAACATAAATGCACGCAGCCGATAGAAACACGAACTGCGTGCAACACAACAAAACCACGTGGACAAGAGTGCGCGTGCCGAGCGAACTCGAGACCGCGCACTCACACAATGACAGAAAATGGAGCGCGAGTGTCCGAACCCCGTCACGTGACCAAAACTCAAGACATGAGTGCCGGGATCCAAACACCACGCTCCAACATGAAACAAGGCACGCATAAGCGAGAGCGCGACTCGAGCACACTCGGCCGCGCTCACATGAAAACGCGGACAGGATGGGAGTATCAGGGCTCTGTCACAAAACCATGGATAACACTAGACCGAAGTGACAGAACCCTGACAAATACAGGCAATTTACAAAATTAAAGTTCATTGAAAGTATGTTTTTTTTACATGTTACAGATAACTCCACATTTCATGTTTTAGAGTAAAAAAAAAAACATTAGTTTAATCTTTGTATGATGGGATCTTCAAGCAGTATAATAATCTTTTTTTAAATAAAGTTTTCTGTATTTTTTTAATGCATTCTGAAATGTACTCAGTTAACAAAAGTAAATTATTTTATTTATTTATTTATTTATGGGTTTGAACTGAGGATGAGAGGGCAACAAACAAAACCACTGCTACAGAAAACACATTTGTATAATTATTATTTTAACTCAAAACCTTATAGTTACTGAGATGTGAAGAGACTCACTGTAGTTTCTGCAGTTTACAGCGTGGATCCTCCAGTAGAGCAGAGAGCAGCTTCACTCCTGAATCTCCTGGTTTATTATTGCTCATATCCAGTTCTGTCAGGTGTGAGGGGTTTGATCTCAGAGCTGAAATCAGAGCAGCACAGCCTTCCTCTCCAATACTGCAGTAACTCAGCCTGCAGAGAGTGAAGAACATGAATGATTTCTGAGATTGTGTTTAAGCTTTAGGGTGAGAGTGTGTTTGTGTGAGTTTGTATGAGCTCTGCTTTTTCTATACACCAGGATCGGTGCTATAGAGATTTTTTTCTTGCCAGTGTAACGGATGTATGCCAGTAAGGGCTGTGTGTAAACCTCACTCTCCTGACCTCAAAAAGAAGGCGCTCTAGCGACTGACGCTAGAGGCTGTAGCCTTTGGCGTTCCTTGTTAGAGCGCCCGCCTCCCGCACCGGAGTCCCGGGTTCGAGACCCGCTCGGTGAGTTGGTGCGGACCCGTGTCGGGGGGGTTACATTGGTGCCGTGACCCGGATGGGAGTGAGGTTTAGGGGGGTGAGTGTAACGGATGTATGCCAGTAAGGGCTGTGTGTAAACCTCGCTCCCCTGACCTCAAAAAGAGGCGCTCTAGCGACTGAAGCTAGAGGCTGTAGCCTTTGGCGTTTCTTGTTAGAGCGCCCGCCTCCCGCGCCGGAGTCCCGGGTTCGCGACCCGCTCGGTGAGTTGGTGCGGACCCGTGTCGGGGGGGTTACATTGGTGCCGTGACCCGGACGGGAGTGAGGTTTAGGGGGGTGAGTGTAACGGATGTATGCCAGTAAGGGCTGTGTGTAAACCTCACTCTCCTGACCTCAAAAGAGGCGCTCTAGCGACTGACGCTAGAGGCTGTAGCCTTTGGCGTTCCTTGTTAGAGCGCCCGCCTCCCGCGCCGGAGTCCCGGGTTCGAGACACGCTCGGTGAGTTGGTGCGGACCCGTGTTGGGGGGTTACACCAGCAGCTGAGACATTAATTTAAATGCACTCTTCACACATGATTCCTGATTGTGATGCTGAACTAGTTTATCGTTTTCACTCTTCAAACCGTTTGTAGTACTATAAAGGCGATAATGTTAAAATAAGGTTCTCAAGGTTCTTTATTATTCGTCACATAAACAATCATACAAAGTATAATCAGTAGTGAAATGCAAGAGTAACAGTAGTGAAATAAGAGTAACATTATAGTATAACTATGACATATAAGTCTTGTAAGGATCATTAATCGGCTCAATGATGGAATCCAGCAGCGTGGATGAAGGTATAATGTGTGAAGGTCTTCTACTCTTGCTTTAATATATCTCCAATTTTCAAGAGATCATTAAATTTAAAATGTGTTTCTAATTAGTAACTAATCAGAAATAATGGTTAGTTTTAATTGAGATATTTGATTATTCTGTACATCCTATACTTTCAATTATTCCTTCATCAGGGACCCGATGTTGCGTTTGAGTCTCACTCCGACCGGAGGTCATGGATCTCACGATCACAAACTCTCCAGTCTGAACTTAGTCAGAGGGTGCAAGATTAACCACAGAATATATATTTTGTGTTTAATAGCCTGTTTATTAGCCTGTGTTTAATAACATATTAGTTTTTGTTCCTTTAGATCCACAACATATTCCTACAACTCCTGCTGCAAACCGTAACAGGAGGAAAATGCAACAGATTAATGATAACACTAGTTTGTCTTATGATTTAGTTCTCAAGATTTGGGAAGTGATTAATAAAGATGAATCTATCTGTTCAGTAACAGAGGGACGGATGATTAGTAGAGCTATGAACTGAACCAATCATGAAGTTCACATGTAACCTTGGTATTTTAATGCATTTCTTAACATAAATATGTGTAATTATTGTTCATAGTGTCTGTGATGTATTTATGTTTACAATTTTTGTATTTGAATCAATAGGGACTCCGTAGCTCAGTAGTGCTAAAGAATGATGGGATTGTTCTGGTGCACAGTTTTGCTGACACAGAAAAGTAAAGCTGTTGCTTCAAACAGATCCTCCGTCTCAAGCGTATTCTTTCAGTTAGATACACAACAGAAAAATACGCGACAAGGATAAAGTTATGCTCTGATAATGGCGCTCATTGGAAGTATGGGTGAATTTGCTCTGAAAGCAGAATCTTGTTCAGCTTACATTGAACGGCTGGAACGGTTGTTTGTGGTGAACGACGTAAATCAGGAGAGACACTCTTGAGCGTAATGGGAGCAGCTACCTGTGGTTTACTGAGGAACTTGGTACACAACCAGAAAAGCCAAAGAATAAGTCTTACAAAGACATCGTGGACACTTTAAAGAGTCATTTTGAACGTAAGTCATTACTGATTGTGGAAAGATTCAGTTTTAATCACAGCAATCAAAGAGCTGATGAGACGGTGATGGAATATGCAGCGAGTTATGAATTCGGGGCAACGCATGACGAGGCATTGTGTGATCGATTCGTGAGTGTTATCCACAACAAAGCCGGCCAGCGACGGCTGTTGTCAGAATCGAATCTGACGTTTGCACGAGCGTTTGAGATCGCATTGAGCATAGAGACGGCTGAGAAAGACACGCAGCAGTTAAGACGACATGACTCGCACTCGACTGTTAAGCGTAAAGTGGATAAATATTTTTGTTTGGCAGTATTTTCACACACTTTTTGTGTTCAATAAAATAATAACACTCACTGTAGTTTCTGCAGTTTACAGCGTGGATCCTCCAGTAGAGCAGAAAGCAGCTTCACTCCTGAATCTCCTGGTTTATTATAGCTCAGATCCAGTTCTGTCAGGTGTGAGGGGTTTGATCTCAGAGCTGAAATCAGAGCACCACAGCCTTCCTCTCCAATACTGCAGCTCCACAGCCTGCAGAGAGAAAGAGAAAACAGCTAAAATCAGTCATTAATAGTCATGTGTTATAAATATTTGTTATTGAAACAATGTAACACTATTCATCTTCTTTAATACAAATATGTCTGATTTGAAAAGTGTGTTTTTCTTTATGAAATGATGGCTATTATATTTAATGATTTATCATTCAACTAATGTGTGCATCTCTAATGAATACTCACACAAATCTCAATCACATTGTATTCATCCTGACATTTATATACTTCATTCAGTTTTGATTTATGTCTTAATGTTAGCCTGTGTTTAATATAACATATTATTTTTGTTCCTTTAGATTCCTGCATTCTACATAAATCTCAATGGCATTGTAATGTTGTCAGAAACGAATCTGACGTTTGCACGAGGGTTTGAGATCGCATTGAGTAGGAGACAGCTGAGAAAGACACGCAGCAGTTAAAAGGACATGACTTGCACTCGGCTGTTGTGTGTAAAGTGGACGTGTGATCTTCTCGTCAAAGAGAGAAGAAGTGCTATAGATGTCATGGAAAAAAATCACAGCACTCAGGTTTGTCATTTCAAAGATCCAAAATGCCATAACTGCGATAAAACGTCTCAGGTTACGTATGTAACCATGGTTCCCCGAGTGGGGAATGAGACACTGCGTCCCCTAGGGGTCGCTACGGGGAACGCCCTCAGCGTGACTCGTGTCTGAAGATACATATCTAAAAACACTACCTGTTGGCCGGCGACAGCCCATGACGTCACTACCGGCGCGACCACAATATAAGGGCCGCCGGGAGAATACATCATCCGCTTCTACGTCTGAAGCTTGCGTCCGAAGCATGGCCCAAAGCCTAGGGGCGCAGTGTCTCGTTCCCCCACTGGGAACCATGGTTACATACGTAACCTGAGACGTTCCCCTTCATGGGAACTTCGAACTGCGTCCCCTAGGGGTCGCTACGGGGAACGTTATACCCACTTCACCATGCTGAGGGGAGTGCAAGCCAATTTCGCGCAAAAGGCGAGCACTAAGCCAACTCTACCCGGCTAAGGGAGTTGCCCCTGGGACGGTTGATGGCTGTCAGTGATATTATCCCCTTCGGCCAAAGACCCGAGCTGCATACCCTAGTACTTACCTGCTAGGTGCCGGGATTACCGGACCCAGGGTAGAGCTCAAAGTCTTGGAATCAGAGAAAGATTCCTTTAAGGGAATATGGCCAAGCACCTGGTCACTAGGTCCTGGCCGATTACTCAGGGGCTACCACTTGCTCTGCACAAGCTTACTGAGGGGACTGTCTCAACAGACCTCTTGGTAGCATACACCCCTTTTTTTTGGACCCAAAATATTGGGGCAGAAGGAGTGGGGCCCAAGGCACAAATCGGGCTTAACCAGCTCAAAAAAGGCCCCGAAGCTGCACACGTAACCCTACCCTTACAGGATTTTAGAAAGAACGCAGAACTTTCGATGTGCAGACTTACCACTAAGTAGAATTTTAGAAAGTGCCCAAAGTCTCGCGTGTGCACTTACCATAACATGGATTTTAGAAGAACGTTCTATGCCCTGGAGCGGAGAACTACTCATTCCTCGGAGTGAGAGGGAACTCAGACGCTCAGAAGGCGAGCAACCTATCACAGAGCTCTGGGGGGCAGAGAAACTCGGATGCTCAGAAGGGAGCGGCATGCTCATAGGTGACCCTCTGGTTGAGGGGAGCAGTGCTAGCTCTACCGACGGCAAGCTCTGGAGAGCGGAGAACTCATTCCTCAGAATGAGAGGAACTCAGCTACCAATGAGGAGCTCTAGAGCGGAGAACTCACTTCTCAGAGTGAGAGGGAACTCAGATGCCCCGAAGGGAGCGGCATGCTCATAGGTGACCCTCTATGGTGAGGAGAGCAATGCTAGCTCAACCAACAAGGAGAGCAACCTATCACAGAGCTCTGGGGAGCGGAGAACTCATTCCTCAGAATGAGAGGGAACTCAGACGCCCCGAAGGGAGCGGCATGCTCATAGGTGACTGTGGCGAGGGGGGCGTGGTTCAGCGAAGTCTGCAGCGGGAGAAAGACTCAGGAGACAGCGGTAAGTAAGTGGGTCAAGTGCAAAATGAGGATCACCTGTGTCTGATTGTAGTAATTGGCGTGGAGACCGGATAAAAGCCGCCGTGGAACGGCAGTTCAGAGAGAGAGACGGAGTGAAGACTCGAGCGCACAAGCTGTCAGAGAGAAACAGTCGGAACGAATACAGAGAGTGATCACGGAGACGAACGAGAGAGTTGATGTTTCCGGGTGACGCAGAGTGCGCACCTGTGTGAGTTTATCTGTCTTAAATAAACATACCTGAGTCTTCACGAGCCAACCCTGTCCGCTTCCTTCCTTCCTACGAACTTTGTTACACTGGTTGCCGAAACCCGGGGAAGGAAGCCGGAACGCCGCTGCCATCATGTCCTCACCATCGGAATCGCCATTTGCGGATGTCATCCAGTCGCTCGCGGGACTCCACCAAGAACAACACAAAGCGCTGATGGACATGAGGGCAGACCAGGAGAGGAGATTCTGTGCCCTCGTCCAGAACCAGCGGGAGGACCGCGAGCTGTTCCGGAGCTGGATGGACCGGGAGGTTCGGGCCGGTGAGAATCCAACAGTCCCGGCCCCGCCCACCCACATGCCGGTACAGAAGATGGGGCCGCAGGATGACCCGGAGGCGTTCCTCGACCTCTTCGGAAAGACCGCGGCGGCATGTGGGTGGCCACAAACGGACTGGCCAGTGCGCCTCATCCCCCTGCTAACCGGGGAGGCGCAGTTGGCGCGCAGCAACTGCCAGTCCAGAACCTCCTGGTCTCGACGACCTGAAACGAGCCATCCTCCAGCGGGTCGGCCGGAGCCCCGAGCAGCACCGCCAGCGCTTCCGTTCACTGGAGCTGGGGAGAACGGCCGCCCTTCGTGATGGCTCGCCAGCTCCGGGACGCCTGCCGCAGATGGCTGTTGGCCGGGGAAGGCGGCGTCGACCATGTCATCGACCAGGTGGTGCTGGAGCAGTTTATTGCGCGGCTCCCTAAGGCGACCGCGCAGTGGGTCCAGTGCCACCGCCCGGCGTCGCTGGATCTGGCCATCCAACTCGCCGAGGACCAGATGGTGGCGTGCCATGGGGTTGGCGAACCCCTACCATCCGTCTCTCTCTCTCTCTCTTTCCCTTCTGTGTCTCCCCCTATCCTCCTTCCCAGGTCCCGTGCCGGCGTGGTTCCTCGAGCCCAGCCGCGATGGAGAGGGGGACCGGCACCGAGTCGGCGGCCGGGAGAGCCCACGCCAGGAGGCGGGGTCAGCCAGCCCAGGCTCCGCTCATGCCCGTTCCTCCGGGGTCTCCACGCCAATTCCTTGTCCACTTCCGCCACTAGGGTGGCGGGAAGCCTGGGCCGGCCTGTTGGCGTTGCGGGGACCCGGGCCACTTCATCGATCGGTGTCCAGTGATGGAGGTGGGGACACTGGTCCGGGTTCGGACGCCCACAGGCTGCCCCGATCAAGCTGGCGGGTACCAAATACCTGTGAGTATTAGGGGGTACTTATTGGGCTTTGGTGGATTCAGGATGTAACCAGACCTCGATCCATCAAAGCCTAATTCAGCCGAGGCATTGGATAAGTGCTGCATGGTTCGGGTGAGGTGTGTACATGGGGATGTGGTGAAATACCCAGTAGTGCTGTTAACCATCCAATTTCGGGGGCAAAAGCATAAGGTGGAGGTGGCAGTTAACCCCCGCCTCCGGCATCCGCTGATTTTGGGAACCAATTGGCCAGCGTTTAAAATTTTATTGGGAGTTTTGTGTGTGGATGCTTCCTGCGGAAAAGAGAGGCCGGAGGGGGAGGCGGCCGTGCGAACGGGAGAGGCTGAGCCAGGACCCGCTGAGGCGGCACCAGGGGAACGGAGCGCGGTCGAGAGGCTAATCCTCACGGAGCGTGATGATTTTCCCCTGGAGCAGTCCCAGGACGAGTCGCTGAAAAACGCGTTCAACCAGGTCCGTTCCATTGGCCGGCCTCTCCAGTCTGCACGGCCCCTTCCTATCCCTATTTTGCTATATTAAAAGATAGGTTGTATCGAGTGGACGAGGACGCTCAGTCAAAACAAGATACAACCCAGTTGTTGGTACCAAAAGCCGCCGGAAATGCTTTTCCAGGCGGCTCACTGTAATCCTATGGCAGGGCATCTGGGTCAAGCAGCAACACTGAACCGTTTAATGGCCCGGTTTTTGGCCGGGCATTCACGAGAATGTACGCCGGTGGTGTGCGGCTTGTCGTGAATGTCAGTTAGTGAATCCCCGGCCTCCCCAAAGCGCCTTTGCGCCCCTTCCGCTAATGCAGGTCCCTTCGAAAATTGGTATGGACCTCATCGGGCCATTGAACGGTCAGCACGAGGGCATCGGTTTGCATTGGTTCTAGTGGATTATGCAACCCGATACCCGGAAGCAGTGGCGCCCGCAACATTTCCGCAAAGAGTGTAGCGGAGGCTCTGTTTAGTATGATCTCCCGGTGGGAATCCCGAAGAGATTCTCACCGATCAGGGCACAGCGTTTATGTCACGAACCATTCGCGAACTTTATGAGTTGTTGGGAATTAAATCGATTCGCACCAGCGTCTATCACCCACAAAGCGGACGGCCTGGTGGAGCGATTTAATCGTCACGTTGAAAACAATGATTCGAAAGTTCGTTCACGAAGACGCCAAAAATTGGGACAAATGGCTGGAACCCCTTTTGTTCAGCTGCGAGGTCCCGCAAGCCTCCACGGGTTTTCCCCTTCGAGCTCCTGTACGGCCGCCAGCCCCGCGGGTTTTGGGCGTCCTGAGGGAGACTTGGGAGGAGGGACCTTCGGAGAGTAAAATGAAATTCAGCATGTGCTGGACCTGAGAACAAAACTCCACACGTTGGGGCAGCTCTCCATGGAGAATTTGTTACAGGCCCAGGACAAGCAAAGCCGGCTATACAATCGGGGCCAGATTACGCAATTTCACGCCGGAGATAAAGTACTTGTGTTACTCCCTACCTCTAGCTCCAAATTACTCGCCAAGTGGCAAGGACCGTTTGAGGTCACACGGCAGGTAGGGGATCTCAATTATGAGGTGGTTCGAACGGATCGGAGCGGGGCACGGCAGATTTATCACCTCAACCTCCTTAAGAAATGGAACGAGGTCGAGCCGGTGATGCTGGCGACGGTAGTAGGTAACGAGGAAGATCTCGGGCCAGAGGCGAGCCTCAAAGTTCCATCACTCACTCTGGCCCCGGGGGGGGATCACCTCTCACCCTCCCAGCTCACCGATGTAGCCCGGTTGCAGAGAGAATTTGCGGACGTGTTCTGCCCGGCCCGGTCGAACCAACCTTATTCAACACCATATTGAGACCGAGCAGGCGTGGTAGTGCGCGCAGCCGTATCGTATCGCATCGGAGCACAAGAAAAAGGTGGTCCAGTCAGAATTAGAGGCAATGCTAGAGATGGGAGTAATAGAAGAGTCCGCAGTGACTGGGCAAGCCCGATCGTTTTGGTACCGAAAACAGGCGGCTCGGTCCGATTCTGCGTGGATTATCGCAAGGTGAATGCGGTGTCGAAATTCGCGCCTATCCAATGCCGCGGGTTGCTTGATCGGCTGGGTACCGCTCGCTTTTATTCGGACTTAACTAAAGGATATTGGCAGATCCCCTTATCACCCGTTATCCAAAGAAAAGTCAGCCTTCACAACGCCGTTTGGATTGCACCAATTTGTCACGCTTCCGTTTGGGTTGTTGGGCGCCCGCTACCTTTCAGCGCCTCATGGACAAAATCCTCCGACCGCACACACGCATACGCCGCTGCCTACCTGGATGACATCATCATCTACAGTCAGGACTGGCAGCGGCACATGGTGCACCTGCGGGAGGTGCTGAGAGCGCTGAGGGGAGCGGGACTAACGGCCAACCCAAAGAAGTGTGCGATTGGGCGGGTGGAGGTGCGTTATCTGGGTTTCCACTTGGGTCACGGACAGGTGCGTCCCCAAATTGATAAGACGGCAGCTATTGCGGCCTGCCCGAGACCCAAGACCAAAAAGGAGGTGAGGCAGTTCCTGGGGCTGGCGGGATATTACAGGAGGTTTGTTCCTGACTATTCGGAGCTCACCAGCCCGCTGACTGACCTCACTAAAAAGGAGGTCCCAGATACGGTCCCGTGGGCGGAGCGGTGCCAGCAGGTTTTCACCCAGGTAAAGGCTGCTCTGTGTGGCGGGCCGCTATTACACTCTCCTGACTTTTCTCTCCCTTCTTGCTGCAGGCGGACGCGTCGGACCGGGGCTGGGAGCTGCCCTGACCCAGGAGATAGGGGTGAGGCGCCCGGTGCTGTACATCAGTCGGAAGCTCTCTAAGAGAGAGGCGATGTACAGCACCATTGAGAAGGAGTGTTTGGCGATCCGGTGGGCGGTCCTCACCCTCCGCTATTATCTCCTGGGGACGAATTCACCCTCTGTTCGGACCACGCCCCTTGCAGTGGCTCCACCGCATGAAGGATACCAACGCGGATCACCCGTTGGTATCTGGCATTACAGCCCTTCAAATTCAAGGTGATCCACAGGCCGGGGCGCAGATGACTGTAGCCGACTTCCTCTCCAGGAATGGGGGCTGCAGGCCGGAGGGCTTCCCGGCCTGAGTCGGGCGGTGGGGGTATGTGGCGGGCGTGGTCCAGCGAAGTCTGCAGCGGGAGAAAGACTCAGGAGACAGCGGTAAGTAAGTGGGTCAAGTGCAAAATGAGGATCACCTGTGTCTGATTGTAGTAATTGGCGTGGAGACCGGATAAAAGCCGCCGTGGAGCAGCAGTTCAGAGAGAGACGGAGTGAAGACTCGAGCGCACGAGCTGTCAGAGAGAAACAGTCGGAACGAATACAGAGAGTGATCGCGGAGACGAACGAGAGAGTTGATGTTTCCGGGTGACGCAGAGTGCGCACCTGTGTGAGTTTATCTGTCTTAAATAAACATACCTGAGTCTTCACGAGCCAACCCTGTCCGCTTCCTTCCTTCCTACGAACTTTGTTACAGTGACCCTCTAGGTGAGGGGAGCAATGCTAGCTCTACCAACAGCGAGCTCTGGAGAGCGGAGGACTCATCCTTCAGCGCTCAGAAGGGAGCGGCATGCTCATAGGTGACCCTCTAGGTGAGGGGAGCACTGCTAGCTCTACCGACAACGAGCTCTGGAGAGCGGAGAACTCATTCCTCAGAATAAGAGGGAACTCACCATTTTTCATTTTGTCCCGGCTTAGCAGGAAATTTCCACCTAACCTCGGTCAGGTGGAGTTTACGGTGGTTATAGGGGAATTAGAGAGGAATGAGAGGGCTTGCCTCTCTCTGACCCGCGCCTCTCTCTCATCCTAGCTGCAGGAGGGGGAGGGCATGAGTCGCGAGACTAGCTTTCTGAGCCCATCTCTGATCCTCAGACAGAGATGGGCTAGGACCCCTGGTTGTTCGGGCTCAGACCTGGACTTTATAGAACCTTATCCAGGTCTTTCAGCAGATCAGTCTGGTATGCCTTAGTGTGCAAAGAAGCGATGGTCTGACCTGCTGCTGCATATGCCCTGCCATTTAAGTGAGATTCAGGGGCTTAGATGGCCAGGAGGGAGCCTTAAGAGAGGATGACTCGCCACAGAGAGATAAGCTGGTTATCATCTCTTGCACAGGGGGCATCCCCTCATAGCCATTTTCACGCATCCCCTTAGTGTCAGCATAACTAGTATGCTGAAACCTATGAATACGAGAAAAAATAGCTTTTTCCACTCCTTCTCAACCTCCACTTTGAGATTTATGAAGAAAGGAAGGCTCACTCGAGCTGGGGATTTATGGCCAGAAAGATTTATTTTTATGATCCATAACCTCCAAAAACTCGTTCATATGCAGTGCAGGAGGATTGAGAGTGTTCAGTCTCAACTTCCTCGCCCTCAAACATCTCCTGCTCTTCCTGGGCATAACCCAGCAGAGCACTAGCTGCTGAATCTGATGATGTCAGAAAGATCGCATCGTTACAATCCAGCAGCTCACTCTCGTTCTCGGCCGACGCGCGCAAAAAGGGGCGGTCCCTCTCTAACTCATCGGCCACATCCAACTGCGAACCCCACGATTTCATTCGCCTCCGTGCCTCGGCAGCGGTGGGTCCCGAATCATGGGAAGCAGACGGCTGCCCCTCTTTCCTTGAAAAGAGGGACAAGACGAGAGTGCACAGTGCACGCAGATTCTCCCCTCAAGGATATTGCGTGCGTGCTTCTTGCCCAAACAAAAGACGCAAAGATTGTGTGTGTCATCGGGTGTCAAATAGCGAGGACGCGGATCCACACACAATCTTAAACGCCTTGCTAGTGCTCGCCATGATAGAGAGAAAACTGTACTCTTACCAGAATGCACGCTTCAAACAAAACAGTCAGTGAAGACGAAGAAGAGGATGATGTATTCTCCCGGCGGCCCTTATATTGTGGTCGCGCCGGTAGTGACGTCATGGGCTGTCGCCGGCCAACAGGTGGTGTTTTTACATATGTATCTTCAGACGCGAGTCACGCTGAGGACGTTCCCCGTAGCGACCCCTAGGGGACGCAGTTCGAAGTTCCCATGAAGGGGAACTGGCCATATCAAGAGAGCTTGCAGAGGAAAAATGTAAGTTGGAAAAAGAAAACCTTATGCTGAGAAAAATACTAAGTATGTTGAATTTCCCATGTTTTCACTGCGAAGTGATAAAACAGCAAAAAGTCATTCACAGAGATGTTTAATGTAAATGGCAAGGAAATGATGATGGAGATTAATGCTGGCGCGGCCGTGAGTATCATATCTGAGAAACAATACCAAGCTGCGTTCTCAACAGAGACACTGGAGATCACTAGAGTCAAGTTGAAAACATACAGAGGAGAGATTGTGTCTGTGTCGGGACAGTTAAATAGTCTTCAACTGATTCAGTTGTACAAGACTTGGTAATCTGTCAATTTTGTAATTATGTATCTGTATATTTAATTTTGGCTTACACTTACATACTTTGTTGTTCAATGGTCTAGAAGTTTATATACAAACATACATTTGTATTGAGCACATTCAGTATGTTCATTGTATTTGATAATTTACATTTTAATTCTTACAGGAATCGTTCCCCAAAAAATAAAAGCTGTCATAATTTACCTCCCTGCATGTCGTTCCTAACCTGTGTGACCTTCTTTCTTCTGTGAAACACAATAGATGATATTTTGAATATTGTTGCCAACCAAAGTTTGGGTATCATTGCTTTCCATTGTGTGGATAAAAATCATTTCTCAAAATATCTTCTCTTATGTTCCACAGAAGAAAGTCACACTGTTTGGAAATGACTTGAAGATGAGTAATGTGACGACAGAGTTTAAATGTTTGGGAGAACTATCCCTTTAACATGAAATGTTTTTGTTTGGCAGTATTTTCACACAGTTTTTGTGTTCAATGATATAATAACACTCACTGTAGTTTCTGCAGTTTACAGCGTGGATCCTCCAGTAGAGCAGAGAGCAGCTTCACTCCTGAATCTCCTGGTTTATTATTGTTCAGATTCAGTTCTGTCAGGTGTGAGAGGTTTAATCTCAGAGCTGAAATCAGAGCAGCACAGCCTTCCTCTCCAATACTGCAGCGCCACAGCCTGCAGAGAGAAAGAGAAAACAGCTCAAATCAGTAATTAATAGTCGTGTATTATAAAGGTTTGTTATTGAAACAATGTTACACTATTAATCTACTTTAATACAAATATGTCAGATTTGAAAAGTGTTTTTCTTTATGAAGTGATGGCTATTATATTTAATTGTTTATCATTCAACTAATGTGTGCATCTCTAAAGAATACGCACACAAATCTCAATCAATTTGTATTCATCCTGACATTTATTAATTTCATTCAGTTTTGATTAATGTCATAATGATAGCCTGTGTTTAATATAACATATTATTTTGTTCCTTTAGTTTCACAACACATTTCTACAAACCTTGCTGCAAACCGTAACAGGAGGAAAATGCAACAGATTTATGCTAACACTAGTTTGTCTTATGATTTATTTCTCTAGATTTGGGAAGTGATTAATAAAGATGAATCTATCTGTTCAGTAACAGAGGGACGGATGATTAGTTGAGCTATGAACTGGACCAATCATGAAGCTCACATGTAACCTTGGTATTTTAATGCATTGCTTAACATAAATATGTGTAATTGTTGTACATAGTGTCTTATTCTGCATCTAAAGTGACTCCTGGAAAGTAGTTAATTAACATTCAGGCAAACAGTGACTTGGGACTCGTGTGTGGTATACAATGGGGCTAAAGGTGGACTCGTTTAAAAAAAAACACATTTACAATTATTACAGACTTATGTAAAAATTTGCAAAATAAATTGCAGAATATACTTTGAGAAACACAAAGTATTTTAAATGTTTTCAATTTGTTCAAGGTAATTAAATCAATTTTTTTTTCAACAACAGAGGAATATAAGTATGGTATTTGGGGGGGGGGGGCATCTGTACTGTTAGCTGATGTAAAATATATCTGTCTGACTTTACAATTGCTGACATGCCATGATTAGATTTATGTAGTCAACAGCATTTATTAAGTTCATTATTGGCCACTTTAGAGATAATCACTATATATATATATGTATATGAAGAGTTAATTAGCAAAAACCGATAAGTCAAATTATTATTTCTTGTTCAGATATCCCTTTTTATTGCGCATTCCAAGTAATATCAATCAAACTACAGTTGGGTTGTTTTTATTAAGTAATAATAACTAAACAAATACAGGCAATTTACTAAATTAAAGTTCATTGAAAGTATGTTTTTTTACATGTTAAACGTTTGTTTCATAGCAAATGCAGATAACTTGCATTTCATATTTTAGAGTAAAAAAAAAAAAACACTGGTTTAATCTTTGTAATCTCCTCAGATGACAATGTAAATGCCTGACAAACGTTGTTGTTGCTGCGATCATAAACTGTATGGATGTGATTACACGCAATACAGCTTTTCTCACTGCGGTCAAGCCAGCCGCACTTTTCTTTTAATTGCGCGTCTAAATGTGCACTTACGGTACGGGTGCTGAGAGCAGTCTAAATAGATGTAAAGAGTCTGTTATACCAGCGTATTACACTTTTGCTTTTTTACGTTTATTTTAATGTTTGCAAATAAATTATTTTTGTACATAAACGTTTGTATTGTACATTCATTATCATATTAATGTTAATAAATGTTAATATTTATGTTGTTTATTCACTGTTATTTTTATTTTAATGTATATACTGTATTTACATTTACATTTACATTTATGCATTTATCAGACGCTTTTATCCAAAGCGACTTACAGTACATTCAGGCAATACATTTGTATTGTCATATATTTATATTGACAAATATATATAGATAATTTTCAAACACTCATAAAAAGCTTTTCTTTATAGGTTAGCTCATTCTTTCAATGAATATTTATTCCTGACTATCAATGTATTCATTCATGTATTCATTTTCAAGTCATTTCACTGTACAGTTTCAGAGAAAATTAAAGGCAACATCACCCCAAACACTCTTGCACTTTGATTATTTCCGTATATTCAAACACTCATAAAAAATCCTTTATAGGTTAGCTCATTCTTTCAATTGATATGTATTCTGACTGACCCTGACTATCACTCTATTCATTTTCAAGACATTTTACTGTATAGTTTTGGAGAAAATCAAAAGCAAAACACCCCACGAAACAAAATGCGTCTTAGCACATGCACTGTGTCCCATTTTCCAACACTAATAAAAAGTGTTGCTTCATAGGTTAGCTCATTCTTTCAATGGATGTATATTCAGAGTGACCCTGACTGTCAGCATATTGATTTTCAAAGGCAAAATCTCCATATACAGTCTTGCACTTAGATAATTTTCTTATATTCAAACACTCAAAAATATTTCCTTTATAGTTTAGCTCATTCGTCCTATTGATATTTATTTAAAATGACCCTGTATATCCCTATATTCATATTTAAGGCATTTTACCTTATAGCTTTGGAGAAAACTAATATGAAAACTCACACAAAACAAAAATATTTGCATTATGTTGGACGGTTACACATTTTGTTTTTTTGAGAGAGAGAACATAAATAAATAGATATTTGGATTTCACTGTTGACACTGTACTTTAATATTTACACAATTAACTTTTTATGTAAAACAAAAAATAAAGCTAATAACAATTCAAATATTAAATAACAAGAGGTATAACAGAATAGTAATGATTCTAACACAACACTAAGCCAAACACCAAAAACACAAATTTGTTTGGTGTTTGGTT
The DNA here is from genome assembly GCA_027564155.1 of Gymnocypris eckloni scoliostomus. NCBI lineage: Eukaryota > Metazoa > Chordata > Actinopteri > Cypriniformes > Cyprinidae > Gymnocypris > Gymnocypris eckloni. Next base: position 33,115,700 of record CM050418.1, read on the forward strand.
TAGTGTTGTGTTAGATTCATTACTATACTCTTCATTACTATACTCTTATACATTTTGTTCTTTAATATTTTAGATAACTATTTCTTTAAAAAATGTATAATACTACAATTGGTTGCTTCTGTTGTCCTCACAAGTGGCTTTGGATAAATGCGTACATATATATATTATATATATAAAATTCGCTAACTCATGAGATCAATACATCCTTTATTAAACCACTTTGTCGAGTTGAATGCATCCTTACGGAGGTGTCGAAATGCTGAATCAATTCATTCACTTCTAACACAGCACTTACTGTGAGCAGCGTCATACACATGAGGGCAGAGCATCACGTTATTTAAAGGGGAAGTTCACGCGTTAATGAGTAGCAAAGGATTAATAGCTGCATTGATTACTTTTATGCCACTGATCAGGCTTTTATATGTAGTTTGGGATAACAAAGGGTTTTATAGGTTTGACTAAAATAATAATGCAATAACTGACATTTTAAATCAAAGTTTCAAGCAACAACAACGAAATAATTGAATAAAAAACAGATAAAGACAAAAAGTTGACATTTATAGTATCTAAACATGTATCCAAATCCAAATGTAATAAAATTAATTTATGTGTGATCTATGTGCAATGTCTTAGCAACTAGGGATTGGTACATAGGGCTATGCAGGCATCTGCAATGATATTACAGATAATAAATTGTGTAAAATGTTGTGTTATCAATGTTTAAGTCAATTTACATATAATGCATTCAGATTTGTGGAACTCAGTCTCCAAAAATTTAGTGTCGTTACTATGAAAAACAAGTTGAATGTGACAAGAAACTGGTGTCTGAAAAGAATAAAAAGAAATATATATAATAATAATAATATAATTGTATTTTTTTATTTTATTTTTGTTTGAATGAATGAAGCATTTATATAGCACTCTATTGTGTGTTGCTGTACACACAAAGCGCTTTACAATCATGTGGGGGGTCTCTCCTCAACCACCACCAGTGTGCAGCATTCACTTGGATGATGCGACGGCTGCCACAGGACAACGGCACCAGTGCAGCTCACCATACACAAGCTACAGGTGGAGAGGAGAGAGAGTCATAGAGCCAATAAAGTGGATGGGGATTATTAGAAGGCCATGATTGACAAGGGCCAGTGGTGGGAATTTTGCCAGGACACCGGTGATACACCCTACTCTTTATGAGAAGTGCCATGGGATTTTTATTGACCATAGAGAGTCAGGACTTCGGTTTAACGTCTCATCCGAAAGACAGGGGGCAATAGGGATTTCGCCTAGGGCGTCAAATTGGCTAGAAATGGCCCTGTATGTATGTGTGTGTGTGTGTGTGTGTGTGTGTGTGTGTGTGTGTGTGTGTGTGTGTGTGTGTGTGTGTGTGTGTGTGTGTGTGTGTGTGTGTGTGTGTGTGTGTGTGTGTGAATGTACAACCACACGCACATACATAAATTCATATATATATGTATACATACACATTTATGAATTTAATATATATATAATTTAATTTCCATTTAGTTTGTTGGAGTACAACACTTTTTATTAGTGTTGGAAAATGGGACAGTGCAAGTGCTAAGATGCATTTTAATGTTGTGGGGGATTTTGCTTTTATCTTTTTCCAAAAATATACTGTAAAATGCTTTGACAATGAATACAGTGAAAGTCAATCTCACTTTGAATATATATCAATTGAAGGAATGAGCTAACCTATGAAGGAACACTTTTTATTAGTGTTGGAAAATGGGACACAGTGCAAGTGCTAAGACGCATTTTGATGTTGTGGGGGATTTTGCTTTAATTTTTCTCCAAAAATATACTGTAAAATGCTTTGACACTGAATAGAGTGACAGTCAACGTCACTTTGAATATACATCAATTGAAGGAATGAGCTAATCTATGAAGGAACGTCTCAGGTTACTTATGTAACTATGGTTCCCCGAGTAGGGAACGAGACACTGCGTCCCTTAGGGGTCGCTATGGGGAGTACCGTCAGCGTGATTCATGTCTGAAGGATACATACAAAAACACCACTCGTTGGCCGGCGACAGCCTATGACGTCACTACTGGCACGACCACAGTATAAGGGGCGCAGGGAGAATACATCATCCAATTCTTCGGCTGAAGCTTGCGTCCGAAGCATGGCACACAGCCTAGGGGACCCACTCAGGGAACCATGGTTACATACGTGACCTGAGGCATTCCCCTTCATGGGAACTTTGAACTGCGTCCCCTAGGGGTCGCTATGGGGAACGATATACCCACGCCACCATGCTGAGGGTAGTGCAAGCCAATTCCGCGCAAATGGCGAGCACTAAGCCAACTCTACCAGGCTAAGGGCGTTGCCCCTGGGACGGTTGATGGCTGTCAGTGACATTATTCCCTTCGGCCAAAAACCCGAGCTGTATACCCTAAAACTCTTTCCTGCTAGGTGCCGGGAATACAGGACCCAGGGTAGAGTTCAAACGCTTGGAATCAGAAAAAGATTCCTTTAAGGGGATATGGCCAAGAACTTAGTGGTAGTAACTAGGTCCTGGCCGGTCACCTAGGGGCTAGCGCTCGCTCTGCAAGAGCTCACTGAGGGATCTGTCTCAACAGACCCTTTGGTAGCGACACACTGTTCAAACTCAAATATTGGGACAAAATGATAGAGTGGGGCCCAAGGCACAAACCGGGGCCTGACCAACTCAAAAAAGCAAACGAGGCTGCAGCGCGTAACCCTACCATACAGGTTTTTAGAAAGAACGCAGAACACTTGATGTGCAATCTTACACCACGTGGATTTTAGAAAGTGCATAGAGCGTTAGCGTGTGTACTTACCATGGATTTGACAACGTTCTATGACAGCTCTGGAGAGCAGAAAACTACTCATTCCTCAGAATGAGAGGGAACTTAGACACCCAGAAGGGAGCGGCATGCTCATAGGTGACCCTCTAAGGTGAGGGGAGCCATGCTAGCTCTTCCAACAAGGCGCTCTGGAGAGCGGAGAACTCATTCCTCAGAATGAGAGGGAACTCAGATGCACGGAAGGGAGCGGCATGCTCATAGGTGACCCTCTATGGTGAGGGGAGCAGGGCTAGCTCGACCAGCAAGGAGCTCTGGAGAGCGGAGAACTCATTCCTCAGAATGAGAGGGAACTCAGACGCCCAGAAGGGAGCGGCATGCTCATATGTGACCCTCTATGGTGAGGGGAGCAAAGCTAGCTCTACCAACAAGGAGCTTCTGGAGGCGGAGAACTCATTCCTCAGAATGAGCCAACAACGCTCAGAAGGGAGCGGCATGCTCATAGGTGACCCTCTATGGTGAGGGGAGCAATGCTAGCTCGACCAACAAGGAGCTCTGGAGAGCAGAGAACTCATTCCTCAGAATGAGAGGGAACTCAGACGCCCAGAAGGGAGCGGCATGCTCATAGGTGTCCCTCTATGGTGAGGGGAGCAGTGCTAGCTCTACCAACAATGCTCAGCAGTGAGCGGCATGCTCATAGGTGACCCTCTAAGGTGAGGGGAGCAATGCTAGCTCTACCAACAAGGAGCTCTGGAGAGCGGAGAACTCATTCCTCAGAATGAGAGGGAACTCAGATGCTCAGAAGGGAGCAGCATGCTCATAGGTGACCCTCTAAGGTGAGGGGAGCAATGCTAGCTCTACCAACAATGCTCAGAAGGGAGCGGCATGCTCATAGGTGACCCTTTATGGTGAGGGGAGCAGTGCTAGCTCGACCAGCAAGGAGCTCTGGAGAGCGGAGATCTCATTCCTCAGAATAAGAGGGAACTTAGACGCTCAGAAGGGAGTGGCATGCTCATAGGTGACCCCCTATGGTGAGGGGAGCAATGCTAGCTTGACCAACAAGGAGAGTGACTTATCACAGCGCTCTGGGGAGCAGAGAACTCATTCCTCAGAATGAGAGGGAACTCAGATGCTCAGAAGGGAGCAGCATGCTCATAGGTGACCCTCTAAGGAGCAATGCTAGCTCTACCACTGTGTTGGGGACCTGATGACCAAGGAAGCTCTCACAGAGACTTATGACTTGGCCATATGATCCAGGGGTAATCACTGCGATAGCCTTAGAAACGGATCGTACTCACCCATTGGTTCCCATGAGATCCTGCGCATGAGTCCGAAGAGTCAGGTCCGGACTGTCAGTAAGGTAGTTTCTAGGAAACATAGAACTTAACCTAAACATCATAAGTCCAGTATTGGGACTTCAATATTAAGCGCAGGAAGTTTACACCTAACCTCGGTCAGGTGGAGTTAACGGTGGTTACAGGGGAATTAGAGAGGGGAAGATGAGGGCAAATGCCCCCAAGGGAAGGGAGTAGATGTTCAAGTCTTACTCTGGTCCGCATGAGAGTGTTGTTTAGAACGCTTCGTCTGGAACACCTCCCACAGGTCTTGCCTCTCTTTGACCCGCGCCTCCTTCTAGCCCTACCCGCAGGCGGGGGAGGGGCGCGAGTAGCGACACTAGACTTCTGTGCCCATCTCTAACCGAAATTGGCTAGAACCCCTGGTTGTTCGGGCTCAGAACTGGACTTTATAGAAAACCCTTATCCAGGTCTTTCAGCAGATCAGTCTGGTACGCCTGAAGCACCGCAATAGTGTGTAACGAAGCGAAGGTCTGACCTGCTGCTGGATATTCCCTGCCATTTAAGTGAGATTCAGGGGCTTAGATGGCAAGGAGGGAGCCTTGAGAGAGGATGTCTCGCCCACAGAGAAATAGCCGGCTATCGTCTATTCCACAGGGGGCATCCCCTCATAGCCATTTTCACGCGTCCTCTCAATGTCAGCATAACTAGTATGCTGAAACCTATGAATACGAGAAAAAAAAAATGTCCACTCCTTCTCACCCTCCACGTGGCAATTTAGGAAAAAAGGAAGGCTCGCTCGAGCTGGGGTTTTTTGGCCAGAAAGATTTATTTTTATGCTCCATAACCTCCAATAACTCGTCATATGCAGTGCAGGAGGATTGAGAGGGTTCAGTCTTAACTTTCTCGCCCTCAAACATCTCCTGCTCTTCCTGGGCATAACCCAGCAGAGCACTAGCCACTGAATCTGATGATGTCAGAAATTATCCATCCTCGATCACTTTTAGTCAGCTTTGACAAAACTCCTCTCAGCTAGCACGTCTTTTCAAAGTGAAAGTAGCCTTGTCACCTGACCTGAATACAGCGCGCTGATTCGCTAAAATTTACTCATTGACTTCTGTACAAAAACAAAAAGGCTTCTGCTGTAAAACGTTAACTCGTTATGCCTTGAAAGTGTACAATACAGCCTTTTTTGACAAAGTGTGTTTTGTGTTTAGATCATGCTCTTTGTGGATAAAATGTATGGCATTTTTTTTAAAGTGTCGTTTATGGGTTTTTCCAAATGAACTCTTCATAAATATATATATATATATATATATATATTAGTGATGCGCGGATGGCGGTTATATCCGTGGGTCTTGTGGGTCTGGTAATAAAAATTCTGATTATGGATAACATAAATCATTAATGATGCAAATATTAACTACATTTTCTAAAATATGAACGTGTTTTAAATAGGCTACATAAATTGAATAAACTGTAAATTAACATATTAAAGTTATTCAACAAATCATGATATAGTCAAGAGCAGTGAGGGATTTCCTCTGTCTTTTGTTGTTTGAGTAACATTAATGAGAGACAACTTCATTAGGCTGCTGTCTTAAGACCTATTTCACGGATCCAATACTGATACACATGCATATTCATTCGCAACTGTTTACATTAACCTGAGTCAAAAGTGATCTGACAGCACTTATGAGGATACTCGCCAAGACGACCATTTTGACATCATTTTGTGTGTATTTGGCCACAAGCTTTGCTTGTATCACCAAACTCAATTTGGTGCTCGCAGCGTGTGCTTTGGATGTGACTGTGAGCGCACAGAAAATCGCCTCTGGAGCGCACGACTACCAAAAGGCTTAAAAAGACCTGCAAATTGAAAAGCACCATTGAAAAAGAGTGTTTGGCCATTCGGTGGGCCTTCCTCGCCCTCCGGTATTACCTCTTGGGTCAGGAATGTACTCTCTGTTCGGACCACGCACCCCTCCAGTGGCTCCACTGCATGAAGGATATCAACGCGTGGATCACCTGTTGGTATCTGGCTTTACAGCCTTTTAAGTTCAAGGTGGTCCACAGGCCGGGGGTGCGGATAGCCGTAGCCGACTTCCTCTCTAGAAATGGGGGGGAGGATTCCCCCCGATTGGCTCCCCGGCCTGAGTCGGGCGGTGGGGGTATGTGGCAAGGGGAGCGTGGGAAGGCGAAAGGCTGCTGCGGAAGAACGGGTTCGGAGACGAGCGGTGATAAGGAGGTCAAGTGAATAATGATTAACACCTATATCTAATTCCAGTGATTGGTGGAGAGACGAGAGAAAAGGGCCCCGCAGACCTGGGAGAGGGGGAGAGAGATAACGAACACGAGCACAGTCTGACTGGAGGTAGTCGTTGTTACGTTTTACGTGTGTTTTGGTTGTTGCTCTTCCTTCCCTCCCTTTCTTGTCACTACCAATCTGCTCTCCAGGTTGTCAACCTGCCTATCAAGTCTCTACTGGTTGGAGGAGGCGGCTGCTAATCATCATTAAGGGCGTTGTCTCTGCAGCCAATCCGGTGTCGCCGTGCTGGTTAAAGCTCTCGGCGTGATGAGCTCAGTGTGTGGGCTCAGGTGTTCGGAGTTTGAACTTGTATACAAATACAAATTTAATATTTGTATTTGTTTTTTTGTGAATGTGTGAACTCAATGCTTGTGGGTTTTGGTGTGATTTAGATTCTGAGCTGAGTGCCTGGTAAAACTTTGCTGTTCTCGTTTTGTTCTGGGGAAATGGGGAACAGATTATTGTATTGCGCAACTCAGGATACATAGTGTGTCTAACAAGTGTTAGACACACTATGCAAGAGGTGAGCGCCTCCTTTGTATTTTTTCCTTTATTAGAAGTTAGTGTAGATTAGTTAAGGCGTCGCATACGCTGAAGACTTCGGGTTTATTTCTACATTTTTCGTTGGTTAGTTAGGTTAAAGGGTTATAATAATTTCTATACCACTGTTCCTGTGGCTCAGTGGTAGAGCATTGCGTTAGCAGCGCAAAGGTTGTGGGTTCGATTCCCCGGGAACACGCATACTGACAAAAACATGTATAGCCTGAATGCACTGTAAGTCGCTTTGGATAAAAGCGTCTGATAAATGTAAATGTAAATTTAGTTAGGATCTATGTGTTTGTTATCTTTTCTTTTGTTTATTTGGCACCACCTTCGTCCCTTTGTTTCCCCTCAGTTAGTATCTTCATCTTATTTTTGTTTTACAACCTATGCATTGTATATAGCTCACCCATTGTTAGTGGCCTCGGCTCTGTGTACGTGGTCATTAATATATCTTCACCCTCATCGCAATCTTAATCACTTAATGTTGCGTTCCATACTCCTGGAATAATAAAGATCGTAATATCGTGGACAAAGACTGGAGAGCTGACAACCGGCAACCTTTGATTTCTATTTGTTTGTTTTGTTAAAGTCATTAAAGGACACCTTTTGCTCGCCACCCCTGACTTCCTCGTCTTTCATCTAATTTTGAACCTTGTTACATAATTATACTGTACAAATAATTGTGAAACTTGACTTTTCCAAAACTTTCTGGGTTTATTTATTTTTCCAAAACTTTCCAGGCCTGGAAATTGCTGTTTTAAAATTCCATGACTTTTCCAGGTTTTTCATGACCGTATGAACTCTGAATGTGACGATAGGGTGCGGGTCGGGTGAGGTTATTTAAATCAGACAAAAATATAGGTGCGGGCGGTTGGTGGGTGGATCATTTATTTGAAGTTGTGGATTCGGGTGATGTTTTATCTTATCCACACATCACTTATATATATATATATATATATATATATATATATATATATATATATATATTTATGTGTGTAAAGGACCACTAACGGCTCCACTTCACGTCGGGTGGTTCTTTGCCTCCACGTTGTGCATTAAAATCCTTTAATCTACGGCTAGCCGTTGATTATCCCGCTTATTCCATGGTCATTTAGTCATTTGCCAAGTTATGAACAAGTTAAAACTTGTATTGCTCTTTGCAGCGCAATATTTTACCGAATGGGTAAAAATGACAGTTATTTTCGTCAGTTAAACGCAGTTGATGCAGGTCTAGCATTCTGCCTGCTTCAAAACAGACACAGAGATGAAATAGTGCGGTAAGACCACAGTGATTTGAATGAATTATAGCATCTGTTTAAATTAATTATTGATTGATCGACAGAGAGAGAGGGAGAGAGAGATAGAGAGAGAGATTACAGTTGTGTCCCTGCTTGATGTGTCTGTGTGTCTCTCTCTCTATACAAACATTTTACGTTACTTAAAAAATAGCGATTTTTATCTCCTTGTTGCTGGGGAATATAATGTAGTGATCTAGTATCTATTTTTTGTAAGAAAAATTGTGGGGAAGCGTTGACAACAAGATTATGTATGTGTGCAGCACAATTTGCTCTCTCTCTCTTTCTCTCTGTGTGTGTGTGTGTGTGTGTGTGCGTGCGCGAGTGATGTGTGTTGGTTAGTCCGCATCAATTAAAGCAGCGTATCAATATAGGATGGTGATTAAGCTGACTTGGATAAACCTGTGCATTAAGCGGTTATACTGCATACCTGCCAGCCAATCAGAATCCAGTATTCAGACAGACCATTGGATATATATATATATAATATTTTATTTATTTAGACCACTGTAAAGCCATATTGAGTTATAATAGAATCTTCAAGAAATGTTAGAATATTTTTTTAAAGAAAAAAAATATATAAGTATTTTTAAATGCATTCTGCAATGTACTCAGTTAACAAAAGTAAATTATTATATTGTTTTATCTTTTAAGGGTTTGAACTGAGGGTAAGAGGGCAACAAACAAAACCACTGCTACAGAAAACACATTTGTATAATTTTACTTTTTACTCAAAACCTTATAGTTACTGAGATGTGAAGAGACTCACTGTAGTTTCTCCAGTTTGCAACGTGGATCCTCCAGTAGAGCAGAGAGCAGCTTCACTCCTGAATCTCCTGGTTTATTATTGTTCAGATCCAGTTCTGTCAGGTGTGAGGGGTTTGATCTAAGAGCTGAAATCAGAGCAGCACAGCCTTCCTCTCCAATACTGCAGTTCCACAGCCTGTAGAGAGAAAGAGAAAACAGCTCAAATCAGTAATTAATAGTCATGTGTTATAAAGGTTTTTACTTCTAAGCGTTTTATTTGTATTTTGTGTGACAATACATATTGAAATAATGATAACAAGGTGAACATTAGGATATTGTCCTTTATTAATCCCTTCCACAATCCCCCCCATTCATATTTACTCAGATGGACAGATAAAAGTAAATTTAATAAATAAATAAACAATAACAAAGGAAATAACACAAATGTAATTAATGAATATATAAGTAAATAACAAAAAAATCCCTTCCAACAGATGACAAACATTACATGTTGCCAGTTACAGGTGCACAGGGTAGTCCTTTAATAAAGTCCTAAAAGGGATCGCAAGTCTTATGAAAGGATTCGAGTGAACCAGAGAGTGAGCATATTAACTTTAAATCTGATACAATAAAAAAATATCCTGTATCCACCTTGTCATGTGTCGGGCGAAGTGTGTTTCCACTTAATAAGAATAGCTCGTCTGGCCAAGATTGTAGTAAAAGTAGTAGTAAATTTAGTAGTAAATTAACAAGTTCGTTTGCCCATATAATCATTCGGTAATAGAGTAAACTTATTTGGCTTGCTGTCCACTGATGAGGGGCTCGATGAAGAAGCTTCGTTTCGAGCTCTGATATACTCCCAGGGTATATCAGATACCCTCGATATAAGGTGTTTAGAAAGGGCAAGGTACCTAAGAAGGTGGAGATCGGGGAGGTGGGGGGATGCTGAAAATGCTGGGACTGGAGAGAGGTAAGCATCTGCTTATATGCTCTGGCTGTTGATTGAACGATAAGATGGGCTCGCTTCTCCCTAACTTACATTTAGAAACTTCATTTAGTGGTAAGCTCTACTGTCTCAGGCTTTCAGGTCAGGTCTAAAGGATACTCCAAAGAAGGCTATTCAAGTTTTTTTAATTAAACAATGTGACACCATTCATCTCCATCTCTTCAATAAAAAGTGTGTTTTTCTTTATAAAGTTATGGCTATTCTATTTAATGGTTTATCATTCAAATACTGTGTGCATCTCTAATGAATACTCACACAAATCTCAATCACATTGTATTCATCCTGACATTTATTTATTTCATTCAGTTTTGATTCATGTCTATCTGAACATGAATCAAATGTTGATTCATGTCTATCTGAATGATAGCCTGTGTTTAATATAACATATTAGTTTTTGTTCCTTTAGATTCACAACTTATTTATACAACTCCTGCTACAAACCGTAAGAAGAGTAAAATGCAAAATATTTATGCTAACACTAGTTTGTCTTATGATTTAGTTCTTTAGATTTGGGAAGTAATTAATACAGATTAATCTATCTGTTCAGTAACAGAGGGATGGATACTTAGTAGAGCTATGAACTGAACCAATCAAAAAGTTCACATGTAACCTTGATATTTTAATTCCTTAACATAAATATGTGTAATTGTTGTTCATAGTGTCATTATTCTGCATCTAACGTGACTCCTGGCCAGTAGCTAATTAGGCAATTAGGCAAACAGTGACTTGGGACTCGTGTGTGGTTTACATTGAGGCTAAAGGTGGACTCATGTAAAAGGCTAATTTAAAATTAGTACAGACTTATGTAGCAAATGAGCAAAAGAAATACAGAATATACTTTGAGAAACACAAAGTATTTTTAATGTTTTCAGTTTTGTTCAAAGTAATTAAATCAACAGTTTGCTATCTGTCAGTCACTACGAGTTATGTTGTGATGACATAGGGGATTTACCTGGAAGCCCCAATCATCTCTGACTTTAAGAAAAAACGCCAATGAAATTGGCTAGTGGATTTTGCATACCTGAGCCACTCCCTGTGCATGCGGGTATAAAAGGGCGACAGGTGCATCCACTCATTAGATTTTTGCTTCGGAGCCAAGTGGATGAGAAGTGTGCTGATCTCCACAAGCCTTTCATCTCTTTATTTTGTTCCTGGTTGGGGTCACGGTGCAGTCAGCAGAGTCCCTCTCAGCAGCGATTCCCCTGGGCACTTCAACTAAAAGAGCAAATTCTAAAAAAGCAAATCATGGATGGTCGCGTCTTTTTCAAGATGCCGTTCCGTCCGTGTCCTTCTGGTTGCGGTCGTTTCCTTTCTGCGGATGATGGACACGATCGTTGTCTTCAGTGACTGGGCTTCCAACACGCTGAAGATGCGTTCGTGGATGACTCATGCGCCTGTTGTGGGTGTATGAGCATGATTTCGCTGCGATCTCGCCTTTCCTTTGGCACCCTCTGCTGCCACCCGCGCAGGTCTCTCTGGCTCGAGCAGAGGACCACCGGCTGGCGCTCTGGGAGATCTGAGGGTGACAGTAAGAGCCTCTCCGCTGGGTACGTCCCCACGGACCTCTTACTCCTTACGCAGCGAACGTCCATGACGGCCATGCTTGCCCGGGCAGCTGTGAGTATCGGGCTGGAGGTTAACAGACCACCCAGTCCCGAACCCTCGCAACTGGAGGATTGGTTTCTCGGAGCGGGGCGCGCTCACAATCACATTCTGCTCCGGTGCCTTTTTTCCCGGAGGTGCATGAGGAGCTGACGAAGTCGTGGATGGCCCCTTTCACAGCCAGAAGCCACTCGTCCGTCTCCTCTGTCCTCACTACCCTCGATGACGGGGCTGCCAGGGGGTACGCAGGCATTCCCCAGGTGGAGAGAGCGGTCGTGGTGCACCTGTGCCCATGAAACGCCGCCACATGGAGGAACCGTCCACGTCTCCCGTCCAAAGCCTGTAAGCTGACGACCGCTCTCGTGGCCAAAGCTTACAGTGCTGCGGGCCAGGCAGCCTCAACCCTGCACGCCATGGCTATCCTGCAGGTTGACCAAGCCAAGGCACTCAAAGAGGTGCACGAGGGTAGTACTGACCCTCGGGTTGATGCAAGAGCTGCGCACAGCGATTGACTTCACTCTACGAGCGACGAAAGTCACAGCACGGTCCCTCGGGAAGGCGATGTCCACCATGGTGGTCCAGGAGTGCCATCTCTGGCTCAACCTAGCAGAGATGAAGGACATTGACAAGGCAAGCTTCCTCGACACCCCCATCTCCCAGGCGGGCTGTTCGGCAACACCATCAAGGGCTTTGCCCAGCAGTTCTCGGCGGTACAACAGCAGACCGAGGCAATCCAGCACATCCAGCTCCGGCGTGACGCATCGACCACCGCTGCCCCCGGGGCCAGGCCTCAGTCTGTCCGTCGCCCTCCTGTGTCCTCCAGAGCTGCTCTGCCCTAGGCTGAATCGACACCTAGGCCGGCGCGTCGAGCCTCTCACAGGAGAGCGGCACCCCCCGCGTACCAGCCAGGCCCCAAGTCGTCCAGGAAGTCGACGAAGCGGCCCTGACGCGGGCAACCCGAAGATGTTGGAGTTTGCTCTTTCTCAGGAGATAGTGAGAACAGCGCCGCTTCTTCCTCTAGAGGAGGGCCGGGAGGAGAATCCTATGTTCCTTTTTTGTTTCTGTTCTGGTACCCACTTTCTCAAAGAAAGAGCAATTTCCTTTTCCTCCGGGTTCTCAGGTCCATGACAGTGTGCGACACCCTGCTTCCTCAATCTCGCCCACGATCCATCTTGCCAGCAGCCAAGAGAGTGCGGTTCGGGGACGCAGTACCTCCCCACGCACCTCTGGCCAGTCCCGTTTGGCACCCAGTGAGTTCGGCGAGGATGCCTCAGAATGCGCCGCCTTCTGTACCATCCGGCCATACTCCCCTTCGCTGCACCACCACAGATACATCGATTGCGCCGTTGGAGCCGCTTGCACGGTGTCTGGAGTCGTTGCTCACGCCGTCCTGCCCGTCTCGCTGGCTCACGCGCACAATTCAACTCGGCAACGAGATTCAGTTTCGCCAGGCGACCTCCCAAGCAAGTTCAACGGTGTTCTCGAGACTTCGGTGGCAGTCCAGAACGCCCCTGTCTTGCGCGAGGAGATTGCTGTCCTCCTGGCAAAGGATGCAATCTAGCCGGTCCCTCCAACCGAGATGAGGCAGGGGTTTCACAGCCCTTACTTTATCGTACCCAAGAAAGGTGGTCACCGACCAATCCTGGATCGGCGAGTCTTGAACCGGGCTTTGCACAAGCTCCCATTCAAGATTCTGACACGCAGGCGCATTATCAAATGCATCCAGCCCCAGGGTTGGTTTGCAGCAATCGACCTGAAGGATGTTTACATTCATGTTTCGATCCTTCTACGACACAGACCATTCCTACGGTTTGCGAGGGTCGGGCATGGCAGTACAGGGTCCTCCCCCTTGGGCTCTCCCTGTCTTCCTATGCCTTTATGAAGGTCGTAGAGGGCGCCCTTACCCCGCTACGGGAAGTGGGCGTCAGGGTCCCCAATTACCTCGACGATTGGCCTATCTTGGCCCAATCCAGAGAGCAGTTATGCGATCACAGGGACTTGGTGCTTCGGCACCTCAGCCAGTGGGGGCTTCGGGTCAACTGGGAAAAGAGCAAGCTCTCCCCTGTGCAGAGAATCTCTTTTCTCGGTGTGGAGTTAGACTCAGTGAGTATGATGGCACGCCTCAGGGACGAGCGTGCCCAAGCAGTGCTAAACTGCCTGAGTTCCTTCAGAGGCAGGAATGTGGTACCACTGAAACAGTTTCAGAGGCTCCTGGGGCATATGGCATCCGTAGATGCAGTCACGCCGCTTGGGTTGCTTCATATGAGACCACTTCAGCACTGACTACACTCCTGAGTCCCGAGGTGGGCACAGCGCCATGGTACACTTTGAGTAAGCATCAAAGCAGTGTCGCCGCTCCCTCAGCCTGGATGGACCTTGCCTTTCTACAGGCCGGGGGGCCCTAGAACAAGTGTCCCGTCATACTATTGTCACAACAGATGCCTCCAGCACGGGCTGGGGCACTACATACAACGGGCAGGCAGCCTCTGGGCTCTGGATGGGGCCCCGACTGCTTTGGCACATCAACTGCCTAGAGCTGGGGACAGTGCATCTAGCCTTACGGCAGTTCCGGCCACTGTTGGGCAAGCACGTGCTAGTCCGCACGGACAACACTGCGGCTGTCTCGTACATCAACCGGTTGGGAGGTATACTATCACAACACATGTCACAGCTCGCCCACCATCTCCTCCTCTGGAGTCACACGCAGTTCAAGTCACTGCGCGCTGTCCATATCCCAGGGAAGTTCAATCAGGTGGCCGACGTGCTCTCCCGACAGCTCACATTCCCCAGAGAATGACAACTGCATCTTGAGACAATCCGGCAGATCTGGAGTCAATTCGGGGAAGCTCAGGTGGACCTGTTTGCTTCCCACGAGTCCTCCCACTGCCAGCTGTATTAATCTCTGACCGAGGGCCCCCTCAGCATGGACGCACTGGCAAACAGCTTGCCTCAGGCTTTACACAAGTATACGTTTCCCCCAGTGAGCCTATTTGCACAGACACTGTGCAAGCTCAGGAAGGACGAGGACTAGGTCATGCTGTTGTGCCGCTTTGGCCCACCCAGACCTGGTTTCCTGAACTAATTTCCCTCGCAACAGCACCTCCCTGGCACATTCCTCTGAGGAAGGACATCCTCTCTCAGGAGCAAGGCACAATATGGCACCCGCGTCCAGATCTGTGGAACCTCCATGTGTGGCTCCTGGACGGGACGCGGCAGACTTGAGCGGTCTACCACCGGCAGTGGTAGAGACCATCACTCAAGGATGGTGCCCAAGGTTCCCACCACGCCTTTCCGCGATCAGGTGATGAACCTGCAAGCACTGCCCTCTGAGGAGGCAGATCCAGCCTTAGCGTTGCTGTGTCCCGTAAGAGCATTGCGCATATACGTAGACCGCACCCGGAGCTTCAGAAGCTCTGAGCAGCTCTTTGTCTGCCACGGAGGTCAGCAGAAAGGGAAGGCTGTCTCCAAACAGAGGTTGGCCCACTGGATAGTGGAGGCCGTCACCTTGGCGTACCACTCTCAAGGCGAGCCATGCCCCCTGGGAGTGTTGCCTCCTCCCATGCGTTGGCTGCAGTTCAGTTCTCCGGACGGTGAACCCTGGTTGAATCCTCCAAGCACCCCCGGCAGTCAGACTGGCAGACAGTCTGACGCCAGGCCCAGTACTGGTGTTAGCTCGCCCGAGTCTCTGGTCATCCCCTGTACTGGGCTAGGTGTCCGTATGGCCTGATTCCCCTTCGGGTAATCCCATATGTGTATTCTTCCATGGTAAGGTTTCCCTCATGGTAAACCCGTGTCTTCTCTTTGACAGAGCTTTCTGTCAGGTTCTGCTGGCAGCCCTCCTCCCTACACCTAGGTAGGATCTACCCCAGAGTCCAGTCATATGTAGTACTGCCCCAAGCCTGGGTCAGTCCATATCAGTGTCTCCACATGTTACCTCACTTCGGGCAGGATTTGGTTTCCGCAGCGCCCTTCTCCGGAAGGCTCGCTTCCTTGCCGTTACTACCAAGCTGTAACAACACATAGGAAAGAATTGAAGCCGTCTTTTCACTGAAGGTCGAAATCCCTTCTGATTTCTGAGGGAAAGGAACAGTGGCTTGGTTATCTCCAGCAGCGATGTACTCAGTGGTCCCTGCGGGCACCAAGGTTAGCGAATTTGTGCAAAGTTGCAACCTCTTGCATGGCATTTGTCTGTCACGCACTTGCTTGTCAACATCTACATGCCACGAGGTTGTGACGGGGTTCAGCTTGTGGCGCTTTCCATAGGACGCCTATGTCGTCACGACATAACTCGTAGTGACCGACAGATAGGGAACGTCTAGGTTACGTACGTAACCCCGTTCTCTGATGGGGAACGGAGACGCAGTGTCCCCATGCCACAATCTTGAACCATCGCTGGTTGCCAGGGACTTGTTCTCGGCTCCTCAGCGTAAAACCTAATGAGTGGATGCACCTGTCGCCCTTTTATACCCGTATGCACAAGGAGCGGCTCAGGTATGCAAAATCCACTAGCCAATTTCATTGGCGTTTTCTCTTAAAGTCAGAGATGATTGTGGCTTCCAGGTAAATATTGATTTCCCGATAAATACGACATAACGTCTCTGTTCCCTCCATCAGGGAACGGGGGTTACGTTCGTGACCTAGACGTTTTTCAACAACAGAGGAATATAAGTATGGTTTTTGGGAGGGGGGGCATCTGTACTGTTAGATAATGTAATAAATAACTGTCTGACTTTCCAGTTGCTGACATGCCATGGTTAGATTAATGTAGTCAACAGCATTTATTAAGTTCATAATTGGCCACCTTAGAGATAATCACCATATTTTTTGTAAAACATCGTGTTTAAAAATATATCACTCACAATATATAATAAATTATTATATTTATTGAGAGTACTGTAAATCCATATTAAGTTATAATGGGTTCTTCAAGCAGTATAATAATCTTATAATAATATAATAAACGTTTTCTGTATTTTTTAAATGCATTCTGCAATGTACTCAGTTAACAAAAGTAAATTATTTTGTTTATTTATTTATTTATTTATGTATGGGTTTGAACTGAGGATGAGAGGGCAACAAACAAAACCACTGCTACAGAAAACACATTTGTATAATTATACTTTTTACTCAAAAATTTATAGTTACTGAGATGTGAAGAGACTTACTGTAGTTTCTCCAGTTTGCAACGTGGATCCTTCAGTAGAGCAGAGAGCAGCTTCACTCCTGAATCTCCTGGTTTATTATTGTTCAGATTCAGTTCTGTCAGGTGTGAGGGGTTTGATCTCAGAGCTGAAATCAGAGCAGCACAGCCTTTCTGTGTAATACTGCAGCTGGACAGACTGCAGAGAAAATATAGAAATACTAAAGATGAGTTAAGTTCATTCAGCGTTTGTCACAGACCCAAATGAGGTGTAAAATCGACCAGCTCATTGAGGAGAGGAGTGCTGTATCTTTTCAAAGCGATCAGACCTACGATGTTCGCACAGCGGACGAAAAAGCAGGCAAAAATTCCATGGACTTACAATGGCGGAATGTTCATGAATTTGAATCTCAACTGTCACTTTCTCTCTCACACACACACACACACACACTCTCTCTGTCTCTCTCTCTCTCTCTCACACACACACACACACACAAATGCACGCACACACACACACAAATGCACACACACACACACACAAATGCACACACACACAAACACACACACACACACACACAAAAACACACATACGAACACACACACACACACACACACACACACACACACACACACACTTTCACACACACACACTCACAAACACACACACACACACAAACACACACACACACACAATCTTTCTCTCTCTCTCACACACACACACACACACACACACACACATGTCTATGTTACTGAGAGGGGACTGTCACGTTACACTGACCAAGAGGGGACCAGAGTTTCTACTTATTTTTAAGAAACGAAAATCACATACAAAATTTTCTTTTAAGGCCTTTTTTAATAATATAACTGAAAATAAGCATTTTATTCTTTTTTTAAACACGTGCCAAGTGGGCACCTGAAACTCAGAGTGACTTCTACCTATCCAAGAGGGGACCTTCATAGGCTGTAATGCAAATGTGTGTGGAGACGCAGAGACTGCTGACACACAGTCTTTCTTCACAATCTGACTTTATTTCCATGCAAAACTTTTGAACATTTACACGTTATCACAAATATTAAGCTTATTGAGCTTTCCTGTAGCTCATATTGAGCATATTGACCATATTGAGCTTTCCTGTAGCTCAACTGGTAGAGCATGGTGCTAGCATAGCCAAGATCATGGGTTCGATTCCCGGGGAAAGCAAGACCTGATAAAATGTAGAAACTGTAACTTGAATGCAATGTAAGTCGCTTTGGATAAAAGTGTCTGCTAAATGCATAAATGTAAATGTATTAAGACAGTAATGCTAAATGCTCATTAATTC